>JAAXCT010000714.1:0-356357 GCA_012490785.1 Eragrostis nindensis | reverse complement strand
TCAGATATTGCGATTTGTTGCTATCTGCTTCCATGATTTGTGCCAGCAGAAAGTTCATAAAAGAAGTTCCAGAATCAGTGAATAAAATACAACTAATACTCGGGGTTGTTCACTGACCTATATTTTGTACCATTTTTAGTTCCATTGCATATTTCTTATCTGATATTAAATATTACTTTTTTGGTTCGTAATTTTTTTGGCAGAGGGACCAGCCTAGCAAATTCCAGTTGTGAAATTTACTGAGATGTTATGAGTTGCTCAGGTTATGTTCTTTGTCCCTATGGCTATATTCATTTCCCGGTATAAGCTATGTACCAATGATTTAACCTCACATTTCTATGGCATATTATCTTGCTACATTTATATCATGAACTAGGGCTGTCCCCCGTAATATTTTCTTCACTGGATTGGGTCCCGGGGAGTATCTGGTTATTTTTTGAGGTTTCAATATGATCACTTTGTTTTCCAATTGTTGAGTAGAATCATAGAATTTTTTTCCCTCTCAAAAATATACTACAAACTGCTAAGCCAAGAATAAGAATACTGTTGTAGAGGTTGCACCCAATATTTGGTGCATTTTAGAATAAACTATCTTTGCATGTAATTTTTGTTGCATATAGGTTCGGCGGTCATTGCAGTACCTGACTTCCTGCTTAAAAAGAGTAAGTTACACCTTCACAGTTTAGCTCATACTTTAATAGCATGCTATAAAGATCTATTTGCAAGAAAAGAAATGCCCAACAAAACTTGGGTTGACTGATCATGTGAAATTAAATTGGCATAAAGTTGTCCTTGCTTCAGTTTTTATCTCAAATGATTTTCTTAATTGGATTTAGTGCATATAGGTGCACATTTTTTTTCTCAGAGAGCTGGTGTAGTTTTCAGCATTACATTTCGAAAGCTCCATGGTACACACCCTAGTGACCTACATGTCTTACTCTTTGTGTTGTATACATCTAAATCCTTACATCTTGACCTAAACCTAATCGATCGAAAAAGACTTTCATTCAAAGTAAGACGACTCTTCAAAAATATTGTTCGGAATTCGTCATAATTTTGTTGATACCCAGATGTAATATGCATGTAAAGCATGCACCTTCTCTCCCCCTTCTCCATAGTAGATTTAGATAGCTCGCCCATCCAAGTATTTGATAATGAATACTCATTACAGTCCACTTTCATATTTGTTTCCGTTGCGTTTTCAGGTGGCCCAATGCACCCGCGGCATTTGCCGCGGGGCTTTCATCTAGTTGGATGATATCTTTCCTTGGGATCCCAATAAAATGCTTCAGATTACACACACGTTAGGGCTCTTCTCACTTGTATCAATTCTCTCGGGATCTCAAGAAATGTTACAGACTACTAGACTACAAAGCGAGTAGCTAAGAAATGCTACAAAGAAGTGCCAATGTGATGGCTATGATTTATGTGCTGAAATCCATTGACATTCTCTATGCATGGAATACACAATACCAAGATCCAATCCAATAACTAAGACAGGAACAGTTTGCTTTGAGCAGTAAATTGAATGGATTCATTGTTGCTTGTACTTCTCTAGCACCCCACCCCGCTCTCCTTCCTCTCCAACAAGTACGCCACCCAGAGGTTGCCCACCCACAGCAAGCACAGACCCCCACAAAGATCGAATTCGGAGAGCACGCGAGCAGACAAACCTCAAGAACAAGAACCCTAGGATTGGCACTGGGTATTACTAAGCCAAAAGTGGAGCATTTTCTCTCAATGGTACAGAAAACTGAAAGAAGGCTGATATCAACGTCTGTTTTCCTAACACAAGGGGAAACTTGAAATGGTTAAGTCAGTACTCTCCTCTATGTCAACCTTTGTTATGTGCATCATAAAGCTTTATCCAATGGTGGTCAAACAAGTAGAAAAATATCTGAAACATGAAACATTGTATCTGGAAGGGATCAGACTTAAATGCGAAAAAGCCACCATTAGCAGCCTGGGATATGGTGACAAGGCCGAAAGATGAAGGAGGACTTGGAGTCATTAAGCTGACTGTGCAGAATGATGCCTTACTTATGAAAATTTCTACACAAATTCTTTAACAAAGCTCAATTACCTTGGGTTGATCTTGTATGGAATAATTACTATACCAATGGACAGTTGCTTGGCTCAAGGAAAAAAGGATCATTTTGGTGGAGAGATGTACTAAAATTGTTGCCCCTATACAAAGGCATTGCAGTAGCAACAGTGGGTGATGGCTCTACTGTTCACTTTTGGGATGATCTCTGGGCTAATACCATACCAGTGCAGCAATTTCAGGAGCTGCGCTCTTTCACAACAAGGCCACATCTGACCCTACAACGAGCAGCAAACAACTATGATTCAGAATCTTAATATTGGTCAAAACAGTGATAGCTGATAGCTGGACATACATTGGGGATCACCTGTTTACTCAAGTGCAAGAGCATATCGACATCTCATGGGTCATATAGATGTGCCTTTCCCTTATAAGTGGCTATGGAAGTCATCTTGTCAAATGAAGCACAAGGTATTTTTTTGGCTCTTGTTAAGGGACAGGGTCGATACTAGAGGATGCTGCGACGGCGTAATATGATTATTGACTCCTACACCTGTGAGTTATGCATCTTACAGCGAGAAGAAACTCTAAGGCACCTATTCATGAGGTGCATTAATTTTGCCAGAGCATGTTTGGGATTCCATAGGACTGCATATTTCTGCTGCCGCAATAATACCAGAGACGATCAACAGGCTCAAGAGACAACTGAATGTTCCTTTTTACATGGAGATTATCATGCTACAGTCTACAGTATCAGATTATTAGAAGAAAAAACATGAATATATCTCATGCTAGTCTACAGTGCTACAATAATTATCTCATGAATTCTTTTTTTTTACGAAACTGGACGGAAGGTCCCCCTACAGAATATTATTAGATATAAAAAGGTTCAACAGCTGTACATAGAGGAAGAGAAAATGAAACAAAGGTTCAACAGCTGTACTAAGGAGTCCATGTATGTATCCATTCTTGAAGCTTTTGTCTGAATTTTGCACTTTGCTCTATGAGCAGTGAAGCTGTACTAAGAATTCTACGCACTACTGATGTGCGAAACATGGTTGGTTACATGATTTTGGATTTGCATAATTCAAGGAGGCGCTTGTTATAAATTCACTGACACGTCAGCATTTTGTAGGAATTTGTTGAAGTTTTAAGTAGACGTAGCATTACTCTTGCTCGCCATGGCCAACCATTGCAAGTTCCTTGAAGAAGAGAGCTCCGCAATTACCAACTTCATTTATTTCTTCTTACCCAAATGCCCCAACACATCAAAAAAAACATATATCATGTCCATGTAAAAAGGCAACTTCAGCTTCTTTCTCAAATCATTGACAATTTGCTCATTTGTCATGTGTCTTGTATGTGAATACCATCGACAGCCGTCACACTCTTACAAAGTTGCACCTAAGGAAGAGATGCATTAGAGTTTCCTCTCTTTGCTACGAGTCCATCTCCCTGCTCTTTCTACTCAAGAGACCTCTATAGTGTTCAATCTATCTTTGAAACACAGCTAGCTAGAAAAAAACTTTGTGCTGGGTTGACATGACCTCCTCCATAGTCAGCTATATGCTGGATGAATTGGAATCTCATGAATTTCACTACTAAAGAATATATGTTCTAATGTTTTTATTATATTAAAAAACTATGCATGATCCCTTGAGGACGCATAACCTCAGCATTTTTTTTAGATATGGGGATGGCCCCTACTTCGATTAGCAAAGCAAACATACTTAAGTATTTTTACATCCACCGTAACAGGAAAAAGTAGCAAAAGAAAGGGCCCACATTCGAATGGTCGGGTGAGCATCGCCAGATGCCGCCCCTCATCGAAGGCGCGCCAACAACCTGACTAGACAGAGTCTGCCGCACTAGAGCCAGTATAAGTTGCCCAACATAAGTTTTCCTCCCTCTTGGGACATCTTCTTCATGACGTGATCAGTCTTCTCCCGCCGTTCCATCCTGCTTGAATCGCCGCCATTCGCTTCATGACTTAAGTGATTCGTTTGGCTCCTTCTTTCAGCTCCTCTTGGCTTTCTGTTTTCTGCAAACATGACCAGAACTCCAATCCAGCTACACACCTCTTATAACACCTCTGTAGGATCTTTGGGAAGATTTTGTTCAAAGCAAGCCAGGTTCCTAGCTTCCAATGAGACCAAAGAACTGCAGCACAGCCAACAGTTACTTGGGCTCGATCCCCTTTTTGAAGTTCAGTAGCCAAATGTCAAACATTTGGTGCAGAGAGATAGGTGTGCTAGTAAGGCCAAAGTATATTGAATAACCATCCAAATATACCTAAAAAACAAATACCTAAAAAACAGGAAGTGTTGGTGCTTTCTAGGTACCCATTTTATAGGACAAATATGGTGTTTTTAATACCTTATTATGTCATTATTGCTAACAATTAAACCCCTATTATTATATATATGCATAGTTTCTGTGTATTCGGAAGGATTTGCAGGAAATAGGTGAAAATTGAGAGACTACGGATAAAGAGCTGCCGGAGGCCTGAAGAACGGAGAAATTGGAGACCGTGCCGGTCGGCACGGCCTTGTGCCGATCGGCACCACGGAGATCGAGCTCAAACATGAAGCCCAGAAGAAATATCAGAGTCGGAGTCGGTGAAATCCAGCCCACAATCGAAAGGAACTATAAAAGAGAAGATCGGGGTCGCGAAACAGGGAGGGACGAGAAACATAGGAGGTTTTGACCTAGGTTGAAGGTTGTGACGGCGAAGACGGCGATCACCGATCATCACCACCAAAAGGGAAGATTGTGCCGACAGGCACACCGCCGTGCCGATCGGCACCTGTGGGACCACGCCAAAATTCCGCGTCCTATTGTAGCCATGTTCATGTGTTGCAGTATGATGCGTGAGTAGATCTCATATCTCTCCGTGGCGAGTGTTGGTCGTATCTACGCACCCACTTATATACCGCAAGAGCACGGTGTACAGTTGTAGTCTTTTTCCCCTAGAAGAGTATTCCAAGGTTTAATCGAACCACAAGGACCAATGGGAATTAAGCAAAATCATCAGTAAAAGAGTTAGCCAAGCTTTCTAGTGAGCGTGAGCGTGGGTTTCAGGAAAACGGGGTGTTGTGCCGATCGGCACAGGGGATGTGCCGGTCGGCACGAAGGCGAAGTTGTCCGCAGTGTTGTCCGAAAAGCCTAAGAACAGATTAGATCATGGGGTAAGTTAGCCAAGTCTGCTAGTTGAGATCGTAACCAAGAAGCTTAATCAAATAGCATCATAAACAGGATTACTCAATTATTGATAACCGAAGATCGGTAGGTCAAGGCCTCTTTCCGACGAGCCCTGTCACGACCAATCGCCTTAATCGGTCGACCTCTTCCTACTCTACACATCATCTCAAGGATCATCGCGTATGCATTAGCGGCTGTGGGGGTACAGAGACAACGTGCAAATATGGCGCATTACAAGATCCCAATGCTACCTTAACCACGATGGAGATAGTGAGAGAACGAATCTTGTCACTTCTTTTTGCCACCACAATTAAGATAACATCTAATACTTAGTCGTCACTAAGCGTAGGAACAAGTGCATGTAAAGACCATAAAATCCAGGCAATCAATAATCAAAACCATTCATCCACATATTCAACCATACTTCAATGATACATAGTGCAAGATACATCACCATCTAGTAGGCCTACCTTGATGGATCACCTCTTTAGCACCAATGGTTCTTGATCAACAACTAGAGAACATGAAGAACGGGGCAAAGCCCCGGTGGCTCTAAACTTACTAGCTGTGTTGTCCCTCTGGCGGCGGATCCCGAAACCCTAGGGCTTTTACAAGTTTATATAGGGCTGTACATCAGGAAGGAAAGGATTCTCGGGAAAAGAGTCCTTGTGCCGATCGGCACAGGGTCTGTGCCGATCGGCACACCTCGTGTCCAGCTCGGTTTCCTCCCTAAGTCGGTTCCGAAGTCCTAGGTAGCTTCCATGTGGGCCTTCCAGTCAGTTTTCTTCGAGATCAAGTCTTGTGTTGCTCTTTCAAATCTTCGAGTATCTTTTATCTCTTCATGATGAATATCTCTCGAGATTGATTCGGATAACTTTCCTCTAGAATAAACTGAATGGTGGGCCAGCTTCGGTGGCCTTGGGGTCCCATGTGCCGGTCGGCACATGTCTGTGCCGATCGGCACAGTGGGCCTTTTCTGCTGGTTCTCTTCTCTTCAGGTCCAGATCAGTCACAATGTCCAGAATGTCGTCCTCTTCATCTGTTTCTGTAATAAAGCTCCAGAACGACATATATACAAATATGGTGCTATTATCAAGGGTTAATGGCCTATAATGATAACATTTATGCTCTAAATAAGGCGCAGTTGGCATATAAAATGGTATGCTAGAAATCGCCAACAGCTCCCCCACACTTAAACCTTTACTCGTCCCGAGGAAAGTCAAGAATGAAACTCAACTTGCATATAGTCAATCAATCATAAAAGTATTTCAAATCTACACGAGCTGAGCACTTAGTCATTGTGAGATTAAATCAATTTAGTATTCAGCAAACATGTTCACAATATGGGTATTGAACATGAAAGAGTACTTCCCAAAGCTAACCTTGAAAATATTCAACTTGATGCGCATGACCTTTCCACTTATGTGAATCACCAAAAAGGTATTGTGAGCAAAAGAACTATCCTTCTCAAACGATCAAGTCAACAACTCAACTTCAATCACTCACCTAAATCACTCAAAAGTCTATCTACTTTATCGATATATGTATGTGTAAGGCCATATGAGTAGCTTGGTGAGGAAATTCAAGGAAAATAGACATAGATCAACAACATATTGCAAAGCTAAGAAATAACTCTAATTGGTTTTACTGAGACTTGTCAAAAGGCCATTAGAAATTGAATTGAGAAAGAAACTCACACCTTTAGAATAGTGGACATATACTTGTGTGAATGAACAATCACAAGTAGAGAATGTAATCTTTTTAAACAGGTGACAAAGCTGTCCTTTCTTCTTTGCATATCTATCAGAAACTTCCTGGCATTTTCGAAGGATATCGAATGCAAAGTGGACATGAACGGAAAAAGAAATTCTTGGCTACTAATCAATGATAAGAATTCAAGGGAATTCATCTTCCCCCCACACTCAAATTTTTGCTAGTCCCGAGCAAAACGCGCAAGGTACAGACTTTATTTACTCCTTTTTTTTTTCTTCTTCTTTTTTTTTTTTTTTTTTTTTCTGTGTGCCGGTCGGCACAACCTTGTGCCGGTCGGCACACTGTCTGTACTTGCCAATTTCGCTCTGGATTTTTCGTTGGAACTGCTGTGTCAGATGTATAGCCAAGAATACAGTAGGATGTGGTCAAGGATTGATGTTCGAATCAAAGAATTTGGTTCTCAAGTATCGGATACTCGGCGAATTATGCATAATTCCAATGCGGTAATTTGCATAGCTCGAGTTAGAATAGGCTAGAAAATCAACACGATACGCGAAAGATGTGGCCATTTTTCCAAGTCTCATACCCTAAGAATTAAATCTTAACCGAGCTCAATCATCAATCATAGTCTCTACTTAGCAAAGGCTTAAATTGAGTCACATATATATTTGGCATTGGTGGGCATAACCGAATGATATGGAGTAATTCTAAAGCTCACAATAAGAACATTTGAATTTTATAAAGAAATAGGTACTAAGTCATGTCATCCAAAATTGATCTTTTATTGGACCTTGCATGGGAATTTTGAAATGCACTACGCCACATATGAAGTATTTGCCGAATACACTTTAGTGAAAGTTCGAAATTTTTTATTTATGCTCAACATCGCTCGATTATCATTAACACTTTTCAAGATAGACATACATACTCGTATCATTTTTCAAATAAAGCATAAAGATCATCATCATATTGGATTTGAAAGCACGGGCTACATGGTGATGCATTATTCGAAACAACCTACTAGCACACTTGCATAAATAAAACTAAACTACTAGCACACATGCATGAATAAAAGCACACAAACAAACTAAACACACCCGATACATGGTTTCCCAACCCGCTCACACACACATAAGTAAATAAATAAAAAGAGAATGCGAAAGGGAAAGAAAACGCAAACCGGGAAACCGATACAAGTTGTGCCATACACAACACTCTACCCATCAAATGGAGGTGGCTGATTGTAGTCGAAGCCGTAGTACGCCGCCTCCAATCTCCCGAACTCGTCAATCATCGCATCGGTGTTGCTCCGCATTGCGCCAAGTTGTCGATGCGTTCAACGTATTGCACGTTGTTGTCGATGTACCGATGCATAGGGGCAAAGTTCGCCCCCGGAGGACCTGCAGGAGCATAGTAGGGCGCCCCCTGGAAGTGCTGAGGGTAGACAGGGGGCATACCGAAGTACCTGGGGTCGGTGCCGGTCGGCACCTGTCCTGTGCCGGTCGGCACAAAGCCCGTGCCGATCGGCACGGGTGCCTGCTGCGCTGGTTGATGCTGCGCGGCTGCTGCCGCGTCCCAGCTGTCCCACTCTGCTGCTGCGCTCGCCGAAGACTGGCCGACGACCTCCCTTTCTCCCGCGCTTGGTCTTTGTTACCTTGTGTCGCTCGCGGAGGTCGGCCTCAAGCCAATTCCCTCCGTTGATCTTGTTTGGGAGGAAGAGGGCGAGCTCGGCGCAGGGAAGCTTGATGCCGGTGCCGCACACGTAGTAGCCGAGCTTGGCGCTGCCCGTGATGGTCTTCCCGCGCACCATGGACTCGTCGATGAGCGCGGCTCTTATCCAACAATCTTCCTTCATCATGAGGTTACCTTCGGTGACTTGGAAGATGATTGTTTGGAGGTAGCCTCCAAAAGCTAGTCTCGCCCTAGGGTTGGCCCTTTGGGTAAACCAACTTGACACCATTGTCCCGATGGGATTGCACTTGCATGGACTCGCAATGGCGTTGTAGAGCCAATGCAAGTCCGGGTCGGAGATGTTGGTGGTGTCGAGGCGGCCGGTGGTGCGTGCGGCCATCCACCGGTGGAGGATTTGGATCGTGGGGTTCTTGATGTGCCCCCTCTTGCGCTCGTCCGCGTCGGCGATGCGGCGCCAAAATGTGTCGAGCATCTCCGTAGTCGCCGCGCCGTATACGGGGGCCTCCCTTTCAAAACCGAGAGCATCGGAGATGCCCTCGATCGTGATGGAGTAGGGCTCGTCCCGCACACGGAACTTGATCTTGTCGTCTCCTTGCTCGTCCACCTCGCGGCTCATGGTGGTGATGAACTCGGTGATGAGCTCGATGTCGAAGCTGCTTGCTTGATCGTGGAGGGTCTCCCATCCAAGGTTGAGGAGGCATTGTTGGAGGTCCGGCCATACCCCGACCTTGGCGAGGAACTCCTCATCCATGTCGATGTTGGGGAAGATGCGGCCGCGGATGTTGGTGTAGTAGAACTCCTCCTCACGGCTCGTGAGGGTGAACCCCTCCCGAACCGCGCGCGGCACATATGCCGGCTCGCTCGGCTCGGCCTCCATGGATGATCCGCCCGCCGCGGCGGCGGCGGCGGCGGCGGTTGCGCTCCTCGTGCGCGGCCTTGGTCCTCGAGGATGCCGATGTCGCGGTGGCCGATGAAGAAGTCATCCCGCCCTCGTGGCGGTGTCATCTCGACGGAGAGCTCGGGGCTGTCATAGCCCGCCGAGCTTGCCCTCCGCGTCGAGGTGAAGGAGCCGGTGTCGCTGCCGGAGTTGTTGTCGCCAGCGTGGTGCGATCCTCCGACTTGGTGTGATCCACCGGCGTGGTGCGATCCACCGGAGTGGTGCGACCCGCCGGCGCTGAACCCCCGGCGAATCTTCTTGCCGGCGCTCTTGAGCGTGGAACTAAATCCCTTCATTTCCTGCGAAAGAATGGAAACGAATCGCGCAACTGGAGGAAGTGGAGGAGTGGAAAGGGTTACCAGGGAGTTGTGGCGAAAATGGGGGAGGTGATGCCCCTTCTTATAGCTCTCCATGGCTTCCAAGGGAAGGAACCGCCGGTTCAAATTCCCAGCGCGTGCCGGTCGGCACAGAGCCGTGCCGGTCGGCACGATTCAAAATTTCGCGGATTCCGTCGTACCTCGGCTGCCACGCCTTCTTTTCCTCTTCCCCATGACTTGTACAGTGTCGGATGTCGGGGAACAGGGGCGCACCTACAAAAGATTAGCTTTCCAATGGTGTGCCGATTGGCACGGTGACCGTGCCGGTCGGCATAATTCAAATTTTGCACAGATTCGCACGTACCTTGGCTTCAGCAACTTCTTTTCCTCTTCCCCATGCTTGATACAGTGTCGCATGTCGGGAGACAGGGGAGCACGTTCGAAATTTGAATTTTTCAGGGTATGCCGATCGCCACGGCGCGCGTGCCGGTCGGCACCTTTGCTCCATCCCGAGGCTGGGTGCTCGGTGTCTCCCCTGTGCTCAGCAGCTGCATGGGTGTCAGTGGTCTCTCCTCCTTCCAATGTGCGCAGACTTTGATGATCAGATTCGAATTCTTGGTCAGTGTGCCGGTCAGCACAGCTCTGTGCCGGTCGGCACTGTATAGTCCGCGCCCGATTCAAACTTCGCTGCCTTGTGTTGCCAAAATTTCAAATTTCTTCGCGGATGCCAGGCTTCCTGTAGCATCGAGATTCTTGGAGGTGGCGTTTCCTTCCTGTGCCGATCGGCACGTTCTGTGCCGGTCGGCAACAGTGCCCAATTTCCGCCAGTGCCTCCTTCCTTCGCAAGGCTCATCCACCATATTCCTGCGACACAGAAAAATACCAAAAGCACGGAAATATTCTCGGGACAATTGTTGCACTTACCTTTCTAAATTTTCCTTCATCAAATATTCCGCATATTTTCTCAATTTTACCCCATATTAATTTTCATCTTCAGTTCGGGGTAGCGTCTAGGCCACGATTTGGCGTGCTTTCTGCTGTGCCGATCGGCACAGGCTGTGCCGGTCGGCGCGCTCCAGATTTTCCTATTTTTGTTCCTTTTCTTCCTGCGCTGTTAGCGAACAAACAAAATACAAACACAAAAACTGCAGAAAGTAAACAGACAGCGCAGGTATTCACACAAAAGTTAAAACAAACACTTGGACTAACAAATTTTATTCCGGGAGCATTATTGTTGATTACAAGCAAACAATTTAAAGGCCGGGTTGCCCTCCCGGTTAGCACTAATTTTCTAATTAACGGGTTGCCCTCCCGAAAGCACTAACACACAAAGACTCACCCTACGACTCGCTCCCGAAAATTGGGTTGCCTCCCAAAAAGCGCTCTTAGTTTTAAAAAGGTCATAGAGCTTGACCTCCCCGCATGAATCACTTCCTTAGTGCCGCCTTACGGGAAAAAGTTGCGACACTACAAGGTTCTCATGTCTCTTCTCCTTCAATGATAGGACATATCCTTCCTCCAATTACCCTCGATTGCTTTATGGTGCGGAGACTTGTATTTCTCAACCCACTTGGATGCCGCACGGCCTTCTTCTCCTTTGGGGCGAAAATTGAATGTGTAGGAGGCTCCACTTATGTCAAAGCTTATCTTTCCACTCCCCACATCAATGTTTGCCTTCGCTGTCCTCAAGAATGGCCGGCCCAAAATCAATGAAGTCCTTGTTCTTCTATCCATATCAAGCACAATGAAATCCACAGGAACTATATGATCACCAATTTGGACAGGCACATCTTCAGCAATTCCATCGGGATAGCGAACCGATTGATCGGCCAACTCCAAACACATGGCCGTAGGCTCCAACTCTGGCAAATTCAAACTTGCAAAGACATAGCGAGGCATGACACTTACACTTGCTCCAAGATCGCATAAAGCCCCTTCAAAGATTTGAGCTCCAATCAAACACCGGATACTAGGAGATCCGGGGTCGGGCTTCTTTTCTGGTGTAATGTCATTAATAGCTGCAGTGCACTCTCTTGTCATCTTCACTACTTCTTCCGATGCTAAGGACTTCTTGCTTTGCATAATATCCTTTATGTACTTGGCATAGGTAGGCACTTGAAGAGCATCAAGGAATGGGACATTGATATATAACTTCTTCATGATATCGACAAACCTGGAGAATTGCTCATCATGATGCCGAATTCTTTCTGTTTTGGTCAACAGCTGCGTATCCAGAAAGGTAGCAGGACCATGTTCCTTGTTCTCAGTTCCCTTCTTCAGACCCGAGAGGTCGATTTCTTCACTGTGCCGATCGGCACCATCAGCGTGCTGGTCGGCACCGTCAACTGTAGCGTGCCGATCGGCACCAGCGTCGTGCCGGTCGGCACGAGGTCGTCTTGCCCCAGCTGCGAACTTTGGATCTTCAGTTTGCTTCCCAGACCTCGTCTCGATGGATTTCAGCTGTTCTGCAGAGCGGGTATTACCAGGAAGAGCTCCTTTCTCGCTTTTTACCGACTCCGCTAATTGGGCCATTTGTTTCTCCATCATCTTCATGAATTGGAGGATTTGCTGATTAGAACTCCCCACTTCGATGACCTTGTCATTGATTGTTTCAAGCACACGATCAACTTCCTTGAATTTGGCTTGAGTGTCCTTGTTAACCTTCTCTTGAGCTTGAAAGAACTCTTGGCATTGAATACGAAGAGGGATGGCATTTTGCATAGACGATGACGGGGTGAAGCTACTCCTTTGTTGCTGATATGGAGTCTTCCATCCTTGACTCTTGATATAATTGAGCATCTTCACATCTTCGGGGCAATCCTTACTCACATGACCAAGTTCTCCACATTCTTCACATGTGGAACGGGCTTCCGCTAGCTTGACGGTCTCTTCCTTGGGAATATGATCAATCTTGTCTAATCTCCTTTGTATGGTGTCAAGCTTGTCCATAAGCAATTCATCATAAGCTCTTTCCACCACACTCTTCATCTTTCCCGTGGAAGGTTGAAGGCTTCTACTTTCTCTCTCACCAACCCATGATTGATTTTGCTCTATCTTCTTGATCAAAGCCGTGGCTTGAGCGGGTGTCTTGTCCAAAAACGATCCTCCAGCCGAAGCATCTAAGTGTTGTCGGGACAAAAGATTCAAACCCGTGTAGAACCTTTCCACTAGCTCCCATTCAGCAAGACCATTGTGCGGACAAGCATCCTTGTACTCATTGAATCGATTCCATGCTTCTCCAACGCTCTCATCAGCGAGTTGAGTGAATCCAAGGATCTTGTTCTTCAAAGCTTGAGTCTTGCCTGGAGGGAAGTATTTTGCCAAAAATTCCGCAGAAAGTAGATCCCAACTAATCTTGGTCGCGGTAGGTAGCCCATGGTACCACTGCTTAGGACGCCCAATAAGAGATAAAGGGAACAATCGCACCTTGGCTTCATTGTCATTCATATGTTCCAATTGAAAGGTACCGCAGATTTCATGAAAATGTTGCAAATGCATATTAGGATCTTCAGAACCTGTGAACGGTTGCTGACCAACCAAGGACATGTAACGCTCCAGCCGAAAGGGTCTAGCTTGTGCAGTGAATTCAGTCTTGGTGACATTGTCCAAGGCAGGCTTGAGACGATTAGCAATTGGTGTTGCGTCTCCCATGTCTTCTTCTTCAGGAACTTCTTCTTCCTTATCTTCTTCCAAAGCTGCAAACAATGCCTTCGGGCTGAGCGGCTCGCTGTTGTCTTCTATGTCTCCCACTGACTTGCTTCTCTTTTCCGCCTTACGCTTGCGAAAGAGAATCTCTGGATCATCGAGGTAATTAAAGGGTTTATTCGACTTAGCGCCGTCCATACCTGTCTGTTAAATGAAACAGGACATATATACTGGAAAAGACAGAGAAATCAAAGAAAGAAAGCTCTGTGCCGGTCGGCACACACGTGTGCCGGTCGGCACAGCGACCAATTTCTCAAACTTCAAACAATGCCTAATTCGAACAAAGGTCCCCGGCAACGGCGCCAGAAAAAGACAGCTTGTTGGTCGTATCTACGCACCCACTTATATACCGCAAGAGCACGGTGTACAGTTGTAGTCTTTTTCCCCTAGAAGAGTATTCCAAGGTTTAATCGAACCACAAGGACCAATGGGAATTAAGCAAAATCATCAGTAAAAGAGTTAGCCAAGCTTTCTAGTGAGCGTGAGCGTGGGTTTCAGGAAAACGGGGTGTTGTGCCGATCGGCACAGGGGATGTGCCGGTCGGCACGAAGGCGAAGTTGTCCGCAGTGTTGTCCGAAAAGCCTAAGAACAGATTAGATCATGGGGTAAGTTAGCCAAGTCTGCTAGTTGAGATCGTAACCAAGAAGCTTAATCAAATAGCATCATAAACAGGATTACTCAATTATTGATAACCGAAGATCGGTAGGTCAAGGCCTCTTTCCGACGAGCCCTGTCACGACCAATCGCCTTAATCGGTCGACCTCTTCCTACTCTACACATCATCTCAAGGATCATCGCATATGCATTAGCGGCTGTGGGGGTACAGAGACAACGTGCAAATATGGCGCATTACAAGATCCCAATGCTACCTTAACCACGATGGAGATAGTGAGAGAACGAATCTTGTCACTTCTTTTTGCCACCACAATTAAGATAACATCTAATACTTAGTCGTCACTAAGCGTAGGAACAAGTGCATGTAAAGACCATAAAATCCAGGCAATCAATAATCAAAACCATTCATCCACATATTCAACCATACTTCAATGATACATAGTGCAAGATACATCACCATCTAGTAGGCCTACCTTGATGGATCACCTCTTTAGCACCAATGGTTCTTGATCAACAACTAGAGAACATGAAGAACGGGGCAAAGCCCCGGTGGCTCTAAACTTACTAGCTGTGTTGTCCCTCTGGCGGCGGATCCCGAAACCCTAGGGCTTTTACAAGTTTATATAGGGCTGTACATCAGGAAGGAAAGGATTCTCGGGAAAAGAGTCCTTGTGCCGATCGGCACAGGGTCTGTGCCGATCGGCACACCTCGTGTCCAGCTCGGTTTCCTCCCTAAGTCGGTTCCGAAGTCCTAGGTAGCTTCCATGTGGGCCTTCCAGTCAGTTTTCTTCGAGATCAAGTCTTGTGTTGCTCTTTCAAATCTTCGAGTATCTTTTATCTCTTCATGATGAATATCTCTCGAGATTGATTCGGATAACTTTCTTCTAGAATAAACTGAATGGTGGGCCAGCTTCGGTGGCCTTGGGGTCCCATGTGCCGGTCGGCACATGTCTGTGCCGATCGGCACAGTGGGCCTTTTCTGCTGGTTCTCTTCTCTTCAGGTCCAGATCAGTCACAATGTCCAGAATGTCGTCCTCTTCATCTGTTTCTGTAATAAAGCTCCAGAACGACATATATACAAATATGGTGCTATTATCAAGGGTTAATGGCCTATAATGATAACATTTATGCTCTAAATAAGGCGCAGTTGGCATATAAAATGGTATGCTAGAAATCGCCAACAGCGAGGGAAATCTGGTTATGTAACTCTCACACTTACAATACTCTTTTGATGTGTTCAGTCTATGTGATGCTTCTATTTCGTATCTGATCAATACGTTATTATCACATAGTACAAGAAACCAGTGGGGAACTATTAACCCTTGTCGTGACAGGGCGAGAGGAGAACGAAACCACCATGTCTTGTAGAATACTAAACCTATCAATCGACCATTAGTTAGAGTTGTATGCCAGTGCCCCAAACCATAGGAGAGAATCATTCATAACCTTGTTACAACCGCAGGCTCTTTCATCTCTAGTTGTTAATCATTCTTTCCACACACATCTTTTGCTATATTAATTTAGTAGTTTAAATAATAGTTTAAGTCCTGCTGTGTTCTCTGTGGTTCGATATTAAATCTTGGAATACTCTAAGGGAAAAAGTGTTACAACTGTACGCCGTCCTCTTGCGGTATATAAGTGGTGTGCGTACAAACGACCAACAAGCACGTTTTCTGGCGCCGTTGCCGGGGAGCAAGCCAGTTTTTTACTATTTATTTATTCTACTAACCTCTAATCCTCTCTTTTCTAGTTGTTTTTGTGTTTTCTTTCTGTATTTCAGGATGGGTACTCCTGAACCGACTCATACGGTTAGGGAGCATTCACTACCGTCTCCAGGATTGCTGATTCCACAAACTTCTGATGAGAAAGTTACTGCTTCGTCATACGTTCTCAACCCGACCATCATCAGTATGGTCGAGAGCAGCAAATTCTCTGGGACGAAGGACGAGAACCCGTATACACATCTGTAAGATTTAAAAGTTCTCTGTCAGACCTTTAAGCATGAGGGAGAGTGCCTCAGAATTGGTACAGATGGTTGCTATTTTCATTTCTCTAGATGGAAGAGCCAAGATTGGTATAAATCTAGCCCGAGAAGCTAAAGGAAACTGGGATAAGCTTGTGAAAAATTTCTGTTTGCATTTCTTCCCGCTTCCGAAGGTGCAGAAACTGAGAAGGGAGGTGGTTAACTTTGAGCAATTGAAAGAAGAAACCCTCACGCAAGCATGGTTACGCTTCCAATCTTTATTGAAGCAAGGCCCCGATTTGGGCATGGATGATAACTTGACTGCTCAAACATTCTACATGTCTCTTGAAGGAACCTCCAGGATGCATCTGGATAGTTCGGCTGGAGGGAGTTTCCTCGACTTGACTGCTACTGCAGGTCTGGATCTTTTGAGTAAGATATCAAAGACTAAAGCTATGCATTGACATTGGGAAGAATTTCAAGAAGATCCAATTCCCCCTGAAAGGTCGACGATAGCAAAAAGGTTCTTTGGATTTGAAAGCTGAAGCGGAAAGCTGTAAAGTATCCAAAGTCGAATTAACAGTAAGAACAGAAGAACCAGCGCAAGGTGATCTGAAAAGACCGAGATTGGAGGAGATGCCGACCGGCACAGCTTCGGTGCCGATCGGCACACTTCAGCCCCTCGTGCCGAGCGGCACAGCTCTTGTGCCGAGCGGCACGGTGCCTGCTGTTAAAGGAATTTCAAAGACCGAAGCTGCAATATTAGAGGAGCATGAAAACGGCTTCGTGAATAAATTTCCAAGACCAGTAGGAGATCCAACCTTGAGCAACGCTAAACCGTTGGACGAGTGAACCGTTGGATTGGGTTCCTATAGATTTCAGCTCAAATTTGCTAAGTATAAGGAGAACATATGACCCAAGGTATGCCTCTACTACAGGAGTTCAGTATAACTTCCCTAAAAAACACTAGAACTTCGAAAATACTGGACAATGTCATCATTGGTGAAGTATTGGGGAAGTTGTATAAGGATGATATGGAAATTGACCAGATGGAGGTTCTGCATGCAAAGAAGCTATTTGATAGTTGTTTTGTTCCGTCGCCGTATGAAGGATTATGCGGAGTATATGCAGTTGGCCTTACGGAACGAACGGAAGTTGATCCTTACATACCGTGCGAGATCGGACATAGAAGCTTTCCTAAAGCACTATGTGATTTTGGTTCCCGCGTCAGTTTGATGACGTATGAAGCATTCATGGATATGCCTTATGACATAAAAGGAAGTTTGCTAGGAACTGAGCTTGAGCTAATTATGGCGAATGGAAGGAGAATTAAATCACTGGGAGTTATCAAGGATCTGAACATTGAGGTAAAAAAGAATACTATACCGGTGGATATTTTTGTTCTTGATAAAGGTGAAGTCGGAGTTGAAGATATTATTTTGGGAAGACCTTTCTTAAAGCTTGTACAAGCTGTTATTGATGCTGGAAAAGGTCACCTCAAATTGACTCTGGGCGGAGAGGAAGTCCTCTTTGAATTCGAAGACCCACCCGTCATTTAAGAAAGTGAAGACCCACCCTCTCTCCAAGAATTCTTTACAGAAAAGGATGAAGAAATCAGTACAGGATACTCAGATCCGTTGAATAAACTGTTTGAAGAGTCAGATAGAGAAGAGGCCGAGATCCAAGATGGTGCCGACCGGCACGAGGCTTGTGCCGATCGGCACAGTGATGGTGCCGACCGGCACAGAAGCAAAAATCCTCAATTTGAGCCTTTGGGTAATCTGGATCCTGGTGCAGCACCAGAAGTAGAACAGAAGCCACTTCCTGACGGTCTGAGGTACGTAACGATACTTAGGCAAAGATAAAACTTATCCCGTCATCGTCAATAGTGCTTTGAATGAAGAAGAGACAAAACGATTGCTTGCTGTTCTGAGAAAATACAAGAAAGCGATCGGATATTGTCTTGATGATATCAAAGGAATAAGCCCGGCTTTTTGCACACATAAGATCAATCTTGAAGAATCAGCCAAGCCAGTCGTTGAAGGCATGGGACGATTGAAGGAAGGCACGAAGGAGTTGTGAAAAAAGAAGTGCTGAGACTTTTTAATGCAGGAATGATTTATCCTGTTGCTGATAGTGAATGGGTGAGTCCGGTGCATTGCGTACCAAAGAAAGGAGGACTCACAGTTGTGCCTAATGAGAATAATGAGTTGATCCCTCAACGAACAGTTACAGGATGGCGAATGTGCATTGATTACAGGAAACTGAATACCGCTACAAAGAAAGACCATTATCCACTACCGTTCATCGATGAGATGCTTGAAAGGTTAGCCAAGAACTCTTATTTTTGCTACCTCGATGGTTATAGTGGTTTCTTAAATTCCTGTTAGACCTGAAGATCAGCATTAGACCACTTTCACTTGTCCTTATGGAACTTATGCTTGTCGACGAATGCCATTCGGTCTTTGCAACGCACCGGCTATATTTCAGAGATGCATGAATGCTATATTTGCTGAATTCATTGAAGACATTATGGAGGTATTTATGGATAATTTCTCTGTTCATGGTACTGATTTTGATCACTGCTTAGCAAATTTAGAGAAAGTACTAAAGAGGTGCGTAGAAGTTGATTTAGTTCTTAATTGGGAGAAATGTCACTTCATGGTAACCGAAGGGATTGTCTTGGGGCATGTTATTTCTAACCGAGGCATTGAAGTAGACAAAGCTAAAATATCCACAGTGGAAAGGTTGCCACCACCTACTGATCTTAAGACGCTGCGAAGTTTTCTTGGACATGCAAATTTTTATCGCAGATTTGTCAAGGATTATTCAAAGATTGCTAAGCCATTGACGGAATTGCTGCAAAAGGACGTTGAATTTGAGATGAATGATGAAAGACTTACTGCTTTCCGAAAGTTGAAAGAAGCATTATGTTCTGCACCTATTATGCAACCTCTGTATTAGAATTTACCTTTTCAGATTATGTGCGATGCAAGTGATTATGCAGTAGGAGCGGTTCTTGGACAACGAAAGGAAGGTAAAGGCATGCTATCTACTATGCTAGTAAAACTCTTAATGAAGCCCAGATTAATTATACAACAACAGAGAAGGAGATGCTAGCTGTATATTTGCTTTTGAGAAATTTAATCCTACATCCTCAACTCTAAGGTCATTGTTTATACGCATCATGCTGCTATTAGATATCTTGTCTCTAAAAAGGAGTCGAAACCTAGATTGCTTCGTTGGGTTTTGATGTTGCAAGAATTTGATTTGGAGATTAGAGATAAGAAAGGGATTGAGAATTCAGTAGCAGACCATCTATCTCGTTTGACGCTTGAGAACAAGGAAGGATGCATTGGTGATGCTATTGCGCAAGAGCAGCTATTTCAAGTCAAGGACCACCGAGAATCATGGATGCAAGACATCGTAAATGGGTTCACAAGGAACCTGAATAATTATAGCAAGAATTCAAGACGGAGGATTGCCAGTGAAATGAGGAAGTTCATATGGGATGATCCTTATTTATACCGATATTGTGAAGATGGAGCCGTTCGAAGGTGCGTACCTCGTGACGAACGTGAAAGCATATTGGAAAAGTGCCACTCATCTGAGTATGGTGGCAATTATGCGCATTTTCGAACACAAGCGAAGGTATGGGCTAGTGGATTTTATTGGCCTACGATGCATGAAGACGCAAAGAAGTATGTTGCTAGATGCCCCCAATGCCAAAGAATTGAAAATGTTAATGCGCGTAATGCTATGCCTTTGAAGTATAATTTGCAAGTTGATATATTCGATGTTTGGGGCATGGATTTTATGGGGCCGTTTGTTAATTCTCATGGCTATGAATATATTTTGGTTGCTGTGGATTATGTCTCAAAGTGGGTAGAAGCAATACCATGCCGAGTCAGCACAACTCATGAATCCAAGCAGATGTTGAATGAGTGCATATTTCCAAGATATGGTGTTCCTAGAGTTATTATAACAGATGGTGGAACTCATTTTACTGGAACTGAGTTTACTGAAACCTTGAAAAAGATGGGTATTGAGCATCGAATTGGAACAGCCTATCATCCGCAGACCAATGATCAAGCAGAAACTTCTAATAAGCAGTTGAAAGGAATTCTGCAGAAAATTGTTACAAGAGAAGGAAAGGATTGGTCAAACAAGTTGAATGGCGCACTTTGGGCTTATCGCACAGCATTCAAGACGCCAATAGGTATGACACCCTATCAATTCGTCTACGGAAAGACTTGTCATTTGCCTGTGGAGTTAGAACATAGAGCATATTGGGCGATCAAAGAGATGAATTTGGATTTAGATGCTGCTGGGGTGAAAAGAAAGATTCTTATTAGTGAACTCGAGGAAATGCGCTTAAAGGCTTACGAGAATGCAGCCATTTATAAAGAGAAAACAAAAAAGTAGTATGATAAGAAGCTATTGAAAAAGGAATTTCACGAAGGAGATAGAGTGCTCCTATTCAATTCAAGATTTCGGTTGTTCGGAAAAGGAAAATTGAAAAGCAAATAGGATGGACCGTATCTTGTTCATAAAGTTCTTCCTTCTGGAGCTGTTGTAATCATGGATGGAAAGCAAAATACATACACGGTGAATGGCCAACGACTAAAGGTATATCTTGAACATGACACTTTTGAGTTAAAGTCATTTGATATATATTATGTGGATTAAGTGATTGGGTGGTCGAACTTAACGACTTAAAACAAAAGCACTGTTGTTTTTGCTGTTTTTCTGTGTGTTTTGTGTTTCTTTGATTTTATTGAGTCGTGGGAGGCAAAATTGCAACCGTGCCGACCGGCACGGTTCCGTGCCGATCGGCATGTGGGGGTCCGTGTCGTTTTTGAGTCGAGTTTTTGCCCTTCCTCCAAGACATGCTTCGATGACTTCCAAATTTAAGAGATAGAGTCCGGTTCGATCAAGAGAATTAAGGATATATATATGAAGGAGTTGTCTCGGATCTCATCATCAAAAATCGAGCGTCGCCAGAGTTTCCACCATACCCTAGGCAATGCAAGGCGGCGGAATCGGCAGCGGAGGAGACGGTGCCGATCGGCGCGACGGCGGTGCCGACCGGCACAGCGGTGCCGACCGGCATGACAACAGTGCCGATCGGCGCAGCGGCAGACTTTCGCCAATGAGCCCAACTCTGCCATGGCAGAGCAACAGGAGCCTTAACCCCACCGAGGACGATCCAATAGTCTGGTCGCACTTGAAGCAACGATGGATGTTGAAGAGTGAAGCGGATGCGTTCAATAGAGAGAAGAAGGAGATGGATGAAGCCCTTCGGAAGAAGGTCAGAGAGGTGCTAGTACGCAAAGGTAAATCCAAGATTGATGATAGCACACCGGTCTCCGATAGGTACACAATGGATCGACTTCTCGCTATGGAAAGTCCTTTGACATATGATGATCTTATCACCTTTGAATCGATCCTTACCGATAGCGAGAGGGAAGAGTTAGACAGAGACTGCTTTCTGACCATCCATAGGTCTCGGCTGAACGATGGGAGGACTTCTGATGCAGGTGCCGACCGGCACACACCGGGTGCCGATCGGCACACTGCGCTCCCACGCGTCCTGACCGTCTGGGAAGATCTCCAAGAGAAGATTCTACACAAGAACACCAGAGGTTTTGGATGTAAGTGTTTTTACTGTCTGAAAGAACATCAGAGGCAGATTGAGAATTATCTAGCTGATCCTGAATGCATCCCTGCGACTTTCGTCTTTGATGATGGCTTTCCCGTTGCTAAAGGGCGCATGACCCCTAAAGAGATCAATGATGAAATTCAGTAGCGTATTGACAGGGACAACGCTGCAAAGAGGAGAACACGTAACCTTACAGATCTAGAAGCATATTTTGCAAGGAACGGCAGGCGTGCCGACCGGCACGGTTGTGCCGATCGGCACGACGTCAAGGTTGTGAATTTCGTTGAAATATCTGATGATTCCTCTGATGATGAGCCGCAACCAAAGAGCTCAAAGGAAATAGAGGGAGTTCGGCGTTCCGCTCGTCTTTCTTCAAAGCCACGAGCAAGATACACCTCGGAATCAGTGAGCTATATAGAGACATCCCCTGCGCATGAACACCCATTAGCTAATCTTGTTGCAAAGGATGAAGAAGATCCCGAGGAGGATCCGGAAGAAGATCCCGAGGAGGATCCGGAAGAAGATCCCGAGGAGGAACCGATGGAAGACGAGCCAGAACCTACTGATGCCGAACCACCCAGTGCAGAAGGAGCTACAGGAAGCCTTGCAGGAGCTCAAGTAAGTGCGGGGACGCGTTATCAAGCAAATGGTGTCTCGTGCCGACCGGCACGGAGCATGTGCCGATCGGCACAGAGGGGTTTTAACACAAACTCGCCCCTGCGAGATGAGCGTCATGATCGTCCCGCCAACTGTTGCCCAATCTGCAGAAGAAACATCGAACGTCTTTATTATGATATGGAAAGATGCTATAGGCACCATCGGGACATTGATATACGAATTGACGACATGGAGAGCATGGCCGCGGCGGATTACTCTTTTCTCATGCGGAACATTCGAAGCATCTTTAGCATGTTGAGGAGGCATGGCATTTCAGATTAGGTTGGTCTAGTTGTTTTTCTTTTGCAATAGGGACATTGCAAGGTTTGAGTGTGGGGGATTCGCCCTTACACTTCTTAAGGTCGTTTGCTTTGATTTAGTATGGTTTGAGTTAGTGTGTGAAAGTGTGAGAGTTTTCTTTGAGATGGTGTGCTTAGTCAAGCTTCGAGGTCAAGAATTATTGCAATGTCTTGAATAAAGTTAGTGTTAGTTGTCGAATCGATGTGTTACCCCATATTCTTGATTTTGTTTTTGACGATCGTTTTGCCAATCTACTTGAGTTCATTGAATAGTCGCTTGGCTTTATATATCCACTTTTCGAAAACCCCTTCTATCATCATAAGTTGAAGCATTTAGCTAAGGATTTGATTTTGTACCTATTACACTAAGCCAAATGAGATGAGAGAAGCCTACACATAAGCCTTTTGATAGGAAGACGTCTTTGTCAACTCTTTGCTCTTGATTACGACTAAGCTAGAAGGGAGAAGTTTCATTGTTCATCTCAGTTTGCTAGCCATCTATCATCAAATTCTTTCTATCCATAAACCGATACTTCATTGTTTCTCCCTCCTCCTTGATACAACCTACAAGCAGATGTGAAGTTTAGACAGATTTCGATTCAAAACATGCTCTGTTAGCAGTCTGCAATAAAAAATAGAAGAAAAAGAGGAAAAAGGAGAAAATGAATATGTGCCGGCCGGCACGAGCTTGTGCCGATCGGCACAAATGAAAAATAAAGAAAAAAAGGTCAAAAAGAAAGAGAAAAATGAATATCAGAGGAAGCAGACTGCAGGAAGAGTTAAAATTCTAAAAAGATCTGTATATACTTCAAGCTTGATCCCTTCTTAATTCTATTCCATTCATTCTCGGTTGTTTTCTTTTCCCCTTGATCCTTGTACTTATATTCTGAATTCTCATGATGAAAACTCCCTTTTAGAAGGCATGATTGAGCGAATTGTTGACTTAGTTGTTCTTTCGATTCAATTTGGTTATATTACTTTCCAAGATCCACAAAAGAGCCTTATACTATAGAATAGGAGAGGGAAGGAAATACATTTGAGCGATTGAGTGAAGTCTGAAGCTTTTGCATTCTTCTTACGTGATATGAAGGGAGACAAAAATATTTGTTTGATAAGCCTTGTGATTGATTTGGTCGACTCAAGTTTTGAGGTGAAATTGTTTTCAAAAAAATTGAGAGAAAGTCTTGTGGAGGGATACTTATTCGCTGAGATGATTGACAATAGCTAAGTTGAAGATTTGTGAGGGTTTTTGCCTCTTAGCATGATGAAAGCACGGTTATGATTTTCATGGTTTTAATTGCTCGAGGACTAGCAATGATTTGAGTGTGGGGGAGCTGTTGGTGCTTTCTAGGTACCCATTTTATATGACAAATATGGTGTTTTTAATACCTTATTATGTCATTATTGCTAACAATTAACCCCCATTATTATATATATGCGTAGTTTCTGTGTATTCGGAAGGATTTGCAGGAAATAGGTGAAAATTGAGAGACTACGGATAAAGAGCTGTCGGAGGCCCGAAGAACGGAGAAATTGGAGACCGTGCCGGTCGGCACGGCCTTGTGCCGACCGGCACCACGGAGATCGAGCCCAAACATGAAGCCCAGAAGAAATATCAGAGTCGGAGTCGGTGAAATCCAGCCCACAATCGAAAGGAACTATAAAAGAGAAGATCGGGGTCGCGAAACAGGGGGGGACGAGAAACATACGGAGGTTTTGACCTAGGTTGAAGGTTGTGGCGGCGAAGACGGCGATCACCGATCATCACCACCAAAAGGGAAGATTGTGCCGACCGGCACACCGCCGTGCCGATCGGCACCTGTGGGACCACGCCAAAATTCCGCGTCCTATTGTAGCCATGTTCATGTGTTGCAGTATGATGCGTGAGTAGATCTCATATTCTCTCCGTGGCGAGGGAAATCTGGTTATGTAACTCTCACACTTACAATACTCTTTTGATGTGTTCAGTCTATGTGATGCTTCTATTTCGTATCTGATCAATACGTTATTATCACATAGTGCAAGAAACCAGTAGGGAACTATTAACCCTTGTCGTGACAGGGCGAGAGGAGAACGAAACCACCATGTCTTGTAGAATACTAAACCTATCAATCGACCATTAATTAGAGTTGCATGCCAGTGCCCCAAACCATAGGAGAGAATCCTTTCATAACCTTGTTACAACCGCAGGCTCTTTCATCTCTAGTTGTTAATCATTCTTTCCACACACATCTTTTGCTATATTAATTTAGTAGTTTAAATAATAGTTTAAGTCCCGCTTGTTCTCTGTGGTTCGATATTAAACCTTGGAATACTCTAAGGGAAAAAGTGTTACAACTGTACACCGTCCTCTTGCGGTATATAAGTGGGTGCGTACAAACGACCAACAGGAAGCCCTGAGGGATCATAATATGCCGAAATTCTTGTGGAATGCTGCTTGCACTTTTTTGGTTGCCTGGTCAACCACAAAGCCAGACCTGGTAATGCAAAAAGGGCTCCCAAGCCAGGTTTAGCTAGAACCCTAGAATTGGTCGAATTGGCTGAGGCAGGCTCGCATAGGCCTCGGTCTTGCGTCTCCTCGCCTCCGACCATTCCTCGTGTACCTTCACCGCCGACCTCTCATGCTTTATCTCCATTGTCGGCCACAACCTCCACCTCCACGGCCGACCTCGGCACGCTCTGCCTCCTTCGCGGATGGTCGCCACTATGATTCAGAATCTTAATATTGGTCAAAACAGTGATAGCTGGACATACATTTGGGGATCACCTGTTTACTCAAGTGCAAGAGCATATCGACAGCTCATGGGTCATATAGATGTGCCTTCCCCTTATAAGTGGCTATGGAAGTCATCTTGTCAAATGAAACATAAGGTATTCTTTTGGCTCTTGTTAAGGGACAGGGTCAATACTAGAGGGATGCTGCGACGGCGTAATATGATTATTGACTCCTACACCTGTGAGTTATGCATCTTACAGCGAGAAGAAACTCTAAGGCACCTATTCATGAGGTGCAATTTTGCAGATCATGTTGGGACTCCATAAGACTACATATATCTGCTGCCGCAATAATACCAGAGACGATTAAGTGGCTCAAGAGGCAACTGAAAGTTCCTTTTCACATGGAGATTATCATATTAATGGCATGGAGTATTTGGAAAACAAGAAATGATTGGATATTCAATAATAAGGACCCAACAATACAAGGTTGCCAAGAACTCTTCAAGAGAGAAATGCTGATGCTAGTCCATCGTGCAAAAAGAAGATATCTCCCAGCGATCACCCAATGGATCGACGATTTATAGCCTTCAAAGTGTTTTTGTTTTTTATCTTTTCTTTTTTACCTCCTTGAAAGTTTTGTACAGAATTACCTTTTTTTCTTATAATTATATATGTATTCAGTAGGGGTGCGAACCCCTCCTGTTCTCTCAAAAAAAAAAAGAACAAGAACCCTACGGCGCGAGGGAGGGAGGAGGGAAGGACGAGAAAACCGACGGGATTACCGAAGAGAAGCAGGCCTGGAGGCGGAGAACGTCAGGTGGAGGATGCCGTCGTCGCCGTCATGGATGGGTTGGGCAGTCGCATCGTCGCCTCGCCGCCGCCTCTCGCCTCACTCTTCGCGTCTCGCGAGCGAGACGGTTCGGTTCCGTAGGGTCGAGGACATGGCCCAGTTCCGCGCGGATGGAGGGGGTGGAACGGCCGTTCCGGCCCATTATCATTCCGGGCCAGGTCTAACCGAACGGCCATTTTGGACCGGACCGAATTTCATTTCGGGCCCAAGCATTCCGCAGAACGCGGCTGTTCCGCGTCGTTCCGGGCCAAAACGAACGAGCCCTTAGGGGGTTCTTCGAGATGGGGACGGATTGGTGATTGGAGCAGTGTCGTCGTCCTGCGTGGCGCCTCTGTTCCTTTGGCACTTGCTTTGCTTCCTGTGCGATTACTGCTGCTTTTGTTCTGTCCCCATCAACGTTGCTACTGCCTTTTGGTGATATAAGCATGTTCCTGTGACCCAATTCGTTTGCTTGATCCTGCACCGTTTTTGTTTAATCTATGTTTGTGAACCTGCGCCCCTCTTCGTTCGTGATGCACATGTATCGTCGTCTTCCTCCGCCTGTGGACGTCCTGCTCGGTTGTCTGTGCTTTCGTGTTCAGCTCACGCAGCCTCCACAGAAACAGCAAACTGGCAAGCAGCAAATACGGATGCCAAGCAGAAAACGCCCTTCAGAATACTGAAAAACACCGCGCAGCGAAGCGCGCCCGCCAATCCTAGTGATGTTTATGAAGGTATCTGGCTGGGTAGTGGGTACTAAGAATCTATCTACGCTATGTGGACCGTGACGGGATTAGATCAGTGCCAACTTGTTTACTGACAGCGATACTGTTTGACTGAATTACCAAGGCAGGACGCTGGAAACGTCAGTGATTCATTGATGTCCACGCTAATTAAATTGTGGAATTCATATTGTCCGGTGCAACTTGACAGAAGAAGTATTCATAGGTTCTAACAGAGGGCGAGAGCTGCTGCTGTCGTGCAGATATATTCTGACAAAGAAAAATCAAAACATTGAATTATCTTCAGAAATACTTGCAACGGTGCAACGGTGCAAACTAGGAACGCAATCCATCTGATTTCAACCCAGCGCCTCCCATTAAGGCTCAGGCGCTCATCCACTTCCGTCGTTTCGCACGAACACCCCTCGAAGCTCCACGATCTCCTCGCTGGCCTGGTGCTCCTGTTCCACCGCCGGCAAGGTTTCATATTGTTGGTTTGATCTCCTCTGAACCGATCCCGATCCAAAGATCGAGTCGGTTTCGATCCAGCGCCCTGATCGGGGGCGTCCAGCCGTTATATGGCTGGTGGACCCCCGTCGCACTGCGCAGATAAATAGAGGGGTGGGGGCCGGGCACGTAGAACGAGGTTTGTCGCGCCGCCACAACCCCACCTACAAACCCTACTGATCTAGGGTGCGCAGCCAGCGGCGGGAAGCCTCACCTCCGCCGCCACCACGTCAACGCCGTACAAGTTCCCCGTCCCCGGCCAGTGCAGGTACCGGCCAGAAGGACGCAGGAACCTCCGCCTTCCTCGCGCGCTGGCCGACGTGCGCGTCCCCGTCATCAACGCCGCCACCACTCCGACGACTCCGGCACCGCCCGTCATCGCCATGGCAACTCCCTCGGCTCCAGCTACTCACGAAGGTACATCGTCCTCTTCCACCTAGATCTAGACCCCATTGATGTTGTTGCTAGAAAAAATCGATAGACCCGTACTTGGATCTTACGCCTAGTTGTTGAATAGAGCTAACACATATCTCTTTTATGAGTTTTGGTCGTTTCTTTGATACTGGATGACTGACCGAGCGCACGTCCACCAAAGCTCGAGTGGGAGATGAAATTGGATGATGGATGAAGGAAATTAGCTAGGCGATGATGAAATGTGGTGATGTGGGCAGCTGCTGATCACGCGGTGAAGGCTACCGAGGAGAGGAGGCCAAACTGATCGGAAGCTATGAATCGGCGTGGGTGGTCCGCCTCTGCGCGCAGATCAACACGTACGGAGGCGGTATTTGATCCATGGCAGGCCAGCCCCTGGGACGTGGCCGTGACCTGGTGCAGATCCGTCTCCGCCTGGCGAGTCCTCGAGGGACATGATGCGGAGCCACACGTGCAAAGGAACTTGGAGATGCCAATTTGCTGCTGCATAACAACTCTAGTACGACGATGGTGGCGGATCAATACATCTGCAACAAGACAAGAGCACTGCCCCCGACGGAGATCCCGAGGAGTGCAGATCCGGGTGGCGTCTAGGGTTCCGGCGTGCGGACCGGGTTGTGGCGGGCTGGGTCCGAGCCAGCCATAGCCCAGCCACCTTTCTTTTTAATTTGTCATCCCCGTTCCAATGGCGCAAAATCACTATTTTCTCATTTCTTTCAAAAAAAGCCCCCACTAAAAGGTTCTTTTGTACTAGTGCTGAATCCTAACCGGGTCCATTTAATTAGTTACTTCTTGTCTAAGCTTGCACACACACTGCCTACCTTTTTTTTTACAGGTGTGCTTGTTTTAGTTGCATGCATTGATTTAATTTGATGAGTTACATCTCAAAACAGAGTACAGTGTCATTAAGGATAAATAAAAAAAGGGTATAATGAAGATGAGTCAGCCGGCGAAAAGGCTTGCCACGTCAAATATGCTAAGCTGGAAGAGGGAGAAACGAAGTGAGAGAAAGTAGCGGGCGTTTGGGTAGTCGTCGAGCCAAAGCGGGCTGAACAATTGGTCCAAGAAAAGTGATTCGTTTCCACCAATGGTACTGACTGCATGCGTACATTAAATATTAAATAATCAATCCAATAGCTCATCTTAAGAGCCGATCCACTATACGTGTGTGAGTGAATGCATTCATCGAGTGACATGGCACTGTGACCCTTATGGTGTCCCAGTCTCAAGGTCAACAAGATTCATTGTGTCTGTGTGTGCCGCATGCATATCTTTTATAAGCTTAAGGAATGGATCACGAGTAATTTTATTTTCCTAGATCTACACAATAATCGTGCTCTCGACTAATTTAACCATACCTTAGCGGTGCTAGCGTGATGCACGCAACTACATGACTGCTTGAAGTTGAGGTCATTTCCGTGTGGCCTGACCTAGCACATTGACAAAGCAATGGGCTGGTAATGGGTGTGGCATCCTGTCACGTTAGTCTTGTTGGAGAAGATTCCCAATGGAAAACCTCTAGTTCATGAAAAGAAAAACCAAGATAAAATCGTACATAATTTCAAAACCATGTAGAACCATCGTAGTTTGTTAATTAAACTAACTAGTATGGCTGCTCGCGTATTTGCGCGGCTAGACTTACTACTATTTACAATATTTTTATATTATTACATTAGTTTAATACAGTTTATTGTTATTACTTATTTTACACTCTATATTTATAAAATAGTAGAAAATAGATTGAAGAATTTCTCATCGTCTCTCAATTTGAGTGTGAGATGAGTCATCTTTTATTGTCTATCTAAAAATGTGTTTGATTTTATTTTAGAAGTGAGGTCGGATCAAACGTGGCATGCGAAGCAACTAACATATTCATGGTTGCTACAAATAAATCTTTCGAAGGAAATATGTCATGCTAAAAATAAGATAATGTGCCATGCTAGCTAGAATGTCACAATGTATTTTTATAATGGTGTATTTAGAAATTAGGATGAAATATGTATTGGATATTTATATTATTCCAAAGTTTAGTTATTTTGGGCTCATAATGGAATGTTTGGTAAATTAAAAATAAGAATTAAGGATATTTTTAGCTATTTTGTATATTCCAATTTTAGTTTTTTTTTTGGACTTGTAATGGCATAGAGGGTAATTTAGAAATAGGTGAGAAGGGTATTTTTGGTTATTTTTTATTATTCCAAATTTATTTATTTATTACTCATAATGGCATGGTGGGTAATTTTGAAATAGGTGCGAGGGGTGTTTTTGGCTATTTTTTATTATTCCAAATTTAGCTATTTTAAAAATATTTTTAAGGGTTTTTTGACGAATTGTTTCATAATGGCAGTGGTGGGTAATTTTCACTTCTTATTTTCTCGGATTAATGTGAGAATTTCTAACTTTTAGAGCGAACGTGGTGGCTCCCACCCATGTCGCTCCAGAGGCTGGACTCGTCACCCTAATAGTTACGGATTTTTATAAATATTTTGAATAAGACGAATTGTCAAATGTGATGCCTGAAAGTCAACAAAGTCTTATATTTAGGGACGGAGGGAGTACTGCATCCTCCCAACCCTCCTAGCCAGCAGCTGGAAAATTACGGTTTGACGACGTCGCGCGAATAATAGTTTTATCAACTATAGATTTAACCCCTCCTTTTATACCAATTTTGTAATTTCCGCAGCAAAGTTGAGACGGCCAGCCATTTCAAGCTTCACACAGCACCAGCACTACAACAGCGGCAGCACTACAACAGCAGCAGCCGTAGCGATCCACATGGCCACAACCTTGCCGTCCCGCGTCCCTGCCGGCGCGCCGGACAGAGGCTCGTAGTACGACGGCGGCACTGAGGGAGGCCGCGGCCGTGCGCGACGGCGACCTCGAACCGCATCCCCTTCCGGCAGTGCTCCCCGTCCCACGCGTCCGAGAGGAAGTAGTTGGCGCCCTCCGCCGTCAGCATCACGGCCAGGAACGCCGCCTCCGGCTTCCACCCGCTGCTGCCGCTCGCTCCGCCGCCGGCGATGCATTCCCTGTACACCGTGGCGTTGGTCGTGTGCACCACCGTGTTGCCCGTGTCCGTCTGGAAGCCTTTATTTATGCACATCACATCAGCGAACAATGTCAGTCGTCGCAAGTGTTTGAGCTCAATTATATATACTTTGTTCATCAATGGAGTGAGAGAGAGATGACTCACTGAGGTAGTCGCCGAGGTAGAAGGTGCGGTTGGCCGCCCAGGCAGAGTAGTTGGCGGCGGAGGCGTTGGCCTTCCAGTCGAAGAACCAGCCGGCGCCGTCGCCGACGGCGTGGTTCGTGCCGAACGGCGGCAGCGGGGCCGTCGCGTTCTTCTGCGGGCTCGCCGTGGCACTGCCCGCAGACGCTGAAGCTGCGGTGGAGACGGCGGCAACAAGGATCACTACTCCGATGGTGACAGCAGGGTTGCCCATGGCTGTTGATTGATCTGGGTGATGGAAGAAGGTTGCTACTGCTGGAGTGCATCCACTCTGGATCACCAGATGCTAGTAGTTAAGTTGGCGACTGATGAATCTCGTCAGTGACGTGTAAGTTATTGTTATGTCAACGGTGTCTCTTAAATCCAGGTGGGGTCGGCGCCGGCTCAGGATTGTTTTTGCGGACATCTGACTATCTGCGCTATGTGGCCGGTGACGAGATTAGATCTGGGGCAAATAGTTTTCTTTTTTCGCGAGGATCTGGGGCAAATAGTTTACTTATATGTTTGACTAAATTCCCTAGGCAGGACGTGGCGAACGTCAGTGACTCATTGGTAACAATGTCCACGCTAATTAAACTATGGAACGCTAATTAAACTATGGAACTCTTGAGTGCAACTTCTTTACAGAAACATCCATAGGTACAACAGAGAAGGAGAGCGGGTGAAGATTTATATTCTTCACAAGTATTATGATCACGAATATATTGAGTTATCTTCAGAGGCTTACATTTTTCTGACTATTCATATCCCTACTTACTCCTCACTGGTCTCACATTTATATACATCAACGGTTATATACCGTTATACACAATATTTATTGAGCTTTTGATCTTCTTAGTAACACAATATTTGAACTTGGAGCCCTGTTCTTAACTGAACTATAAGTTCTGTTAAAGAAAGCTTTTTACCCTTTGACTGTCAGGCTGTGCTCACTGAAAAATATTTGCCAAGAGGATTAAGCAACATGCTTCAAAGTTCAGTTTAAGACTTGTCCTCTGCACATTAGGAAATGAGCCTAAAGATAGTAAATACTGTTGATAAACAACTAGTTGTTACTCCAGTCAAATTTGGCCCCCAGATCCATCTTCACTCTTAGAATTACTCTGCATGGGTTTGAACGCTGCCAGAAGAACAGCAACCTTGTTTGCCAGAAACCCTGCAGTGCCTACGAAGAGCTCGGTTGGTGTCAGCTCAAACCTGTCACCGCCAGCACCATACTTCAATGCAACAGCACCGGCAACCAATACCAGTGATAGTATCAACCATGGCCTTCTTACACCGCTGAAACCGCTTACGGAAGGCTGTGCACTTCCAACTTCTGAGGGGGAGCTAATCACAGGTAACCCATCAACGGACCTCTGAAGTAGCAACAGATAGAGAAACCCTCCGATGCCACCGATTAGGAACGAGTAGGCGGCGTTGTCCTTTGAAGCCAAGGTGAAGGCAGAGAAGCCTGTAATCACAATAGCTGCATCGTAGAGCAGCAACGATTGTTTGAGATCAGCATACTCTTTTAGACCATCCTCTTTCACTTCCTTAGCGATGCTAGTGGCGCCTTTTGAGGATAACTGCCCTTCTTGAAGGTCAGAAAGGCTAAGTCCAAACAAGTCATTGACAGCCACAGGCTTTACTTCAGCTACTGAAACTCCATCCTCTCCAAGAAGTGCATTGATTTTCTCAAATGTGTACTGTAAACCACTGAAATTGAACCCAGATGTTGCATCAATCTCTTTAGATGCGTCCAGCGGTCCATGTATTACTTTCAAGCTTAAACCATCTAATCTCCATGAACCTGACCTTCGAAGGTAACATAAGAAGGAAACTCTCATCAGGTGAATACAACAGTCTCATTATAATATGTGCACAAAAGAATATTGACATACAACATGAAATTGGTATGTGATGTACCTGATTCAAGACCAATCCAGATTTCTTTTATCCTTTGCAATTTAGAGCCTTTGAAAATGACAACATCAAGTGAACCACTTTGGAAGGGAATCGACTGCTCTGCTTTTACCCGTGCAGATTGATCTGTATAGATTGCTGGTATTCTTTGTAACAGGGAGTCGCCAACAACATCTATGAAACAGACTAAGATTGCAGAATTTTTGTCAGCCAAAGAGGCGCTAAATTCTCTGCTCGTGCTAAGTTCTAACACATAGAATGCATCACAGTTATCTAATCTGATTGTGCCAAATATATCTTCGGGAACAAAGTTTGGAAATATCGTTAAGTCCTCTGTTGGAAGAAGGCGTTCAGGCTTTACCGAGGGTACAGGATCTGCAAAATTTAGGAAAATGTCACCTTTAGTGTGCACAGAATATAACAGCATGGATAAAGTAGAGAGCGTAGCTTTCATAATGTCAACAACTCTACATGGACCTATGTTGCAAGAATACTACTCAAAGGTTCTGGTGCAGAGTAAAAGGAATATACAGGATTTTGCTTCCTAAGATATGTACAAAGCAGATTAGAAGAGATAATAAAATATTGACAAAGCAGAGGGCAAACCAATATTCTGTTCAGCAGTGCAGTTGGAAACAACTCAATTTATCTGGAGCTTCCAGCAACGGTACAAGATTTCATACATATGTAACATACAGCAAGAATATACCTTGTAACGAAGAACCTTTGGCAAAACATTTCACTTGTCCATATCTGTTTCGCCTTTTGAGACTGTTTCCGTATTGAGGGATACGACAACACATGACTGGACGATGATTGGGTGGGAACCGTCCAACAAGAAAATTAGAATTAACCGATGCAGCAGCGTGCGCAGAACAGAGGACTGCCATAATCTGTAACAAGAGAAAAGCTATGAACCGAATGTTTAAGAAATTCAGATATGAAGCGTGATACAGTATATGTTAACCATGTAACATGGTTGGCATGAAGAGAAAATATGAAGAAAGCAGAGAGCGCATAGACCGGATTCTTGGTACTAGTTTGTAACCAGGCACCACAGGTATTTCGGTTCTCACACTAGAATCTACAGGGGACGGAAGTGCGCCTAGATAGACATTAGCGGTTCCATACGGCAGAAGTGCGAGATCAGCAAGAACTGGATAGACTCCAGAGGCACTGTATGTCGCAATCCACAGAGAAGTGAGCAGAGCTGCACAATCTGAAGCTGCAAATGGTCGCTCGCAGACTAGCACTCGATTGGAGAAGAGCAAAGACCAGTAGTACAACATCTTAGCATGTCTCTGTCCAATCTGACACATGCTCAATTCTAACAAAACTGGAAATACAGGGGGAGAGCAGCTGTACCCATGTTGGCCTGATTTCCAATCGAACCACCATAAATTTCCGGAATCTAAAGTCATTGCTACTAGCGCCGGCTCCCCACAGCAACCAAACAAATAAACGACGCGTTTGACGGCTCGGAGCACGAGTCCGGCCCCGGGCGGCAAGCAAGATTTGATCTCGAACGGTTCGTCGCAGCAAGGAACAAATTAAACCTGTTGGCAGAGATTCCAGACACTTACCCGGGAGGGGTCCGTCTCCGAGGCTTGACGAGTGAGTGATCGATCTCTGCCCCGACCCGTGCCGGTTGAGAAGAAAGAAGTGACGTGGAGGACACGGAACGAATTCCTCGGCGGTGGCGTGCGCGCAAGCAAGCGGCGTTCGGCGGAGGACTGAACTAACTGGACAGCGACGACGAGGCCGACTGGTGGGGGTGTTTTGGGTATTTCCGGGACTGATATTTTTCGGGGACAAGACAAATGGGTTGGGTCCCCGGCCCAGTCAGCAAGCAGAGTTTTTTTTTTTTTTGATAATACGTACCTGTATTACTGATTAAGGAAAACGTACAAAGACGCGTACACATACAAGTACGTACAACAAGGATACAGGGACAGCTGTCCCAACCAAACTGCAGAGAAGCCCCTCAAAGAAAAGAAATTACAACAAGGCCCTCATCTCCCCTGCTTGCCATCGTCGCCAGAGATTGCCGTCGCAGGACGTCGCCGTCGACGAAGAAGATCCGGAGAAGCCCCATCGCCCAAGGGCTTTGAAAGGAGTCGAAGTAGAAAAAGCTAGAGGCGGTCGCGCATCGACCGGGGACGCGCCCCAAGCCTCCCGGATCCCAGAATCTCGCTCGCCATCGACGACCAGAGCCGCCGAGGTACCATCGAGCTCGATTCAGCCACCAATCTTCCACAAACCCGGCAGCTCGCCCTGAATCCCCGAAGCAAAAGGACGGGAACCGCAAGAACTCACCGAGCTCTGGCATCACCGTCGATGGACTCCTAAACAGGGGCGTTGCTCCTGGCGCCCCACCTCCACAAGCTCGCCGCCGGTGCCAGAGCGGAACACCAGCAGGGGACGGAGAAGCTAGGAAGGACTTATTCCGACTTGCCGACGCCCGCCGCCGCCACCTCGCTCGCCGCCGACCGGAAATCTAAACCTAGAGAAAGAGAAACCTAACCCTAACCTAGGACCTAACCAACCAGCCGGCGAGAGGACGACGGCCTCTACCACCTCGCGACGCCTCAAGGGCCATCGGAGGCGGCAGAGACCGACTCCTCCGCCGGCGGGGACGGCTCCTCCCTTCTTTCCCTCGATCTACTGTAGCAGGACGAGAGGGTTCGGGGAGGTTTTTCTTCAGCAAGCAGAGTTAAGCCCGTGAGACGACGGTAGTTTTTTCTCACATGGAAAACATGTGCTTGTGTATGCGCCATAGTGTAGTCAAAGTGTGTTTTTTTACATTATTATACCATTCTCAGACATCCTCGACGAGGATGTACATATACTCTTCATTCTGAAAAAGAGAAAAAACTACAGTTTTTTGGCGCATACCAAACTCGGATCAGTCTCCGTCCCCTCCTGTCCCTAACTTGGTCCGCCATGGACCGCCCCGCAACCCAGCCACAGGCACGCCGCATCGCTCCTCCGCGATCTGCTCCTACGAACACAAGATATGGGAATAGAGTGGTGCCTGTCGATTGCGGCAGACCTCAAGAGCGCGAGCGAGATGGGGGATTGGGGAACGGGCCCACACTACGTAGTGGGCAACTGGACTGGGGTAGAAGGATTTTCTTAATGGGCCATAGATGCGTTCGAGGCTACTAAATGTTTTGCTGAACTGGACTGAAACCGGTTGCTGGGCTGATTCGGGCACGCGCCGGCGGGTGGGAATAAAAACCCGACTCGCGCGCATCTGTGCTAAGATACATGAGGGATGGGCCCAAGGCAACATTTCTGATTCTACATTTGTGTTTCTTGTTAATACAACAACATGAGATCTTGTATTATTAATACTTCCACCGTCTCTTTATATAGAGCGTTTTGGAGGTCATATTTTTTCTTTAAACATAGTGCGGTTTGAGGATAGGACAAATTTTATGGTTGGTGAGAGGGTTGGTAGAGGAAAAAAAAATGAAAAGTATGGTACGATGTTTTTTTTTTTTTTACTCTCATACTATTTTTGTGTTTGAATGTTAGAAAGTTCTATATTTAGAGACAGAGGTAGTATACTTTTTTCATAACTACATATTTTTTTCAAATATTCAACATTTTCAATATACTCCATTCTAAAGTCCTCTGACCATCATGAAATATCAATCTTGATTTTAGCTACGGAAAAACATAAAAACCATAAAGGGTGTGTGTGTGTGTGTTGTACGGGCTCTAGTCCCATCTTTCCTTCATAATACAACGATACGCAGCTCTCCTTCGTGTTCGAGAAAAAAAAAACTAGCTACGGAAACAATTAACCTAATCATCAAGATCGAGCCTATCTCTAATAGTTGAATCCTAAAGGTAAACTATCTTCTGCAATTATAGGTCCAAGGTCATTGGGTTGTCCATAATGTTGTCTATTTTATTTGATTTTGCAACCATAAAGTTCAAGAACAATACTATATACGAATATGAAGGATTAGTGTATATAAAAAGTGTTATTGAATATAAAATGGGTATATCTAACGACACACACACACACACCCCTTTTTCCTCATGTGCAGATTTGGTGAGTTTTCATTCATGGATTAATCTTCCGTCTCAGTGAATTCTATGATGCAGATGTTGTAGCTTCTATAGACTTTGGTGTCTCTTAATAAATAGCTGAAGAGAGTTGAAGTTTGATTATGGTCCTCGCTCTTCTGTAACATCAATCAAAGAAGTGGCGGTGAAGAGCTGTAAAAGGTTAGATATATACTTTCTTGGCATGTTACTTGTCTTTTAGAGTTCTTTATGCCAGGAGTGTGTACCTATCAAAGTTTTATAACTTTTCATTGCATTTGACAAACAGGAGTTGAGAAAATTATTTTTTTCTTGGTATACAGTAACTTGTGGCTCGCGTGCAGGCCCCCTATTGTAACCCCAGTTGTGGTGGCGAATATTGTTTCTGAAAGGAACTATTTTTGCCACAAGTTATAGAGATTTTCTTAGTCCCCACTGAAAATATTCTTATTCCTTTATGTGCCAGTAAAATTATGTTTTCCTTTGGAGTCCATTGGTTCTAATTTTTCCTCCCATCTGTTCCGCTTAATTTTGTCTCAACGAAAGTCTACCTTCTCATTTTTTTACAAATTAAATGACCGAGGTTCAACTTTTTTACTTGTGAGGAAGGTGATGGATCGTTTCTGTTATAAAATTTCATCACATTTATCGCACCCTCTCACACTGTCCTTCTGCTGAACTCATCCGTCTCTCATGTAGATCGATTGGTTTGTTCCACTTGGAAAACTACAGTGTGCAGGAAGCAGAAGAAAGTCATAGATGAGAGTAACTTAAAGAAAGGAATTACTATTATGGAATAATGCTTCGTCCAGCTCATGCGAAGCTATCTTGCCCAATTAGCAACTCGGAGAGTACAATGATGGCAATTTTTATAACTATAGATCCGGTAAGTTACTACTTTCAGTATTATGAACGTGTGTTAAGCTTTTGCTTTGAACCTTATTATTTGTAACGAGAAATTATATGCACCAATTGATGTGGAAGCTAGAATAATCTTGAAACATATTCCTTTTCAGAAACAGAAATGCAAATAACAAAGAGGATGACATGCTATTGGAGTCAACTGAAATTCAGTCAATCTGATCTCTTATTTACTCATAAAATTTTGGTGCAAGAATTTGAGCTACATTTGGATTAACATAAGTAAATCATATGTTAACAGGTTTGATTGAAAAATTTCAAATTACACGATAATCAGATATGTATACACTTTTGATGAAAAACATTCCCTATCAGCTAAATTTTTTGGCCGGCTCCACCTCCCGGATATATGCCCATTTGAACTATAAAGCTGGACCCAAAAAAAACATTTCATCGGCTGGTTTTATGTGTAGTGAGAATCATTTATACAGTAGCAATATTACACTACCAGAAACTAGATGTTTAGTGAGAGCCTGGAATTTTAGTGAGGGTTTCTTGTATAACCCACAGTAAAATTTAATTTTAGTGAGAGTGTTTAATAACCCACAGTAAATACAATTTTTGTGACGGTTTAAAAGCAAACCCACAGGAAAATATAATTTTTCTGTGGGCTCCAAACGTTTTTCTGTGGGCTACGAACTTATGCCACCCAGGAGAAAAGAAAAGCCCAGCCCATAGTGCCACAGAACCCTAGCCTCGTTCATCTGCCCAACTCCCATCTCACACTTCCTTCCTCAGCCGCCACAGCCTCACATCGATGCGCTCGTCTCTGTTTGTTCCCCTTCCCCATCCGAATCCATCTCCTCCGCTTCCCCATCCGAATCCTTCTCCTCCGCTTCGCCATTCGAATCCTTCTCCACAGGAGGGCGCAATCTCCTTTTCTCCAGGCGTGACGGCGGCTCGACCACGGCACAGGTGGTCGCGGCCGGCGCGGGGAGCACTCAGAACAGCGGGGGCCGGCCAAGGAGGCCAAGGCTCAGGTCCCGATAGACCAGGCGCAGATCCGGCGGGGGTCCATCGGCGGCCACGGCTCCGGCTCCGAGAGATGGCTGGACAGCGCGGCTTCGAGCGACGGGCTACACTGGATTGTGGTCCTTCCCCGCAATCAGCAATGCCAGCGGTGCATCACCGGTCTCCTACCTCAAAGCAAGATGTAGGTAAAGTTCGTTTGTTTCTTGTTTCTTTGATTCGTCTGCTCTACTGCTAACTGCCCGTGGCCTCTGTGGTCTGCTGTGTGCTTGATTAGAATAAATAATAGTGTGTATGCCTTATAATCTGCTCTGATTTAGCCCCTCGTGGTGCCTATGATGTGCTTTCCAGCCTTTTGTTATTCCAAGGAGAAATTTCTGCAGAATTTGAAGTAGCGAGCTTCTAGTTCTAATTAATTTGTTGTTCCCTTTTATTTCAACTATCAACACAATATATTCAGTTCATTAGTAGTGACTTCTGTGAACTGAAAACTGTAGTCGTTATTACTGTCTCATGTTTTAATGATCAGATCCACCTTAGCCCAATGACAGGATATTACTATCTCATCTTTTATTTCCTATTGTTTCTGTCAAAATAATAGATGCATTTTGTACTGATTTATTTGCGCAGAATTGTGAGGCAAAAGGCGGCAACTGAAAGAGAAAAAGATTTGATTGTACCCTTGTCTCTCCATCAGGCGTCATGACCAGAAATACAAGTGCATTAGTATTGGATGATCTGCTACCGGCCAGAAAGAACAACTGATGGAGAAATGCTTAGCTTTGTGCCAATTTCTTGTGAGGTCAGCACTGTCTATCTTGAATAATTTGTGGAATAGTTCAGATATTAGCTTCAATTCAGTGCCTATTTTCACAAAGTCTTGTCTATCTCATGCTAGCTCCTCCACCTGACAAACAAGACTATGAAGATGAAGGGATGATGAGTGTTGTCTGCACATGAACATACCTCTGCTAGTTTGTGTAGTTTAGAATTGGTAGTTTGGGCCTTCTTGGCTAGTTTGGCTGTACAAGTGTATTGTAATTGTTTCTTTGAATATATTATTCATGAATGGAATGAGTATTGTTTAAAATATGGCATTCTCATATATATATTTCTGAAGTGAAGCAAATTCTGGAAATTTTGATGTGTGATTTCTGGAACAATTTTTCTTTTCTGGCCAACAACCATTTTTCTGACGGCCTTATTGGACTCAGAAAAATCTGACCTCTAAATCTGACGGAAAAAAATTTTCTGTCGGCCACCCGTCAGAAAATGCCGTCACAGATATTATCTCTGTCGGCAAACCGTCACCAAATTTCCATTTTACTGTCGATCTATTGCTGAGGGTATTTTTCTGACGGTTTCCCGACAGCAAATATATTCCTGACGGTTTTTTGCATTTTGGTGAGGGTACTTGGCCGTCAGCAAACACCCAGTTTTCTGGTAGTGTTATCTTCCAACCACGTATGATAAGGAAGTGATGGTAGCACAATTTATGTGCCCTCCAATAACTCAAAATTAATTCAGTTATAGTGTAGAAAACAACATATTTTGAATCACTACACTATTCTACAACTGGAATAAAAAGAAGAAGAAGAAGAAGAAGAAGAAGAAGAAGAAGAAGAAGAAGAAGAAGAAGAAGAAAAAGAAGAAGAAAAACTTGCGTGAGTCTGTAGGACATGCATCTATCTGTTAAATCACGCTTATTATTTTTTCTCTTAGACCACTAAAGCTTAATGTACAAATTAATAAAACACTGTGCTAGTTGATGTGCATGGTGCATATATGCAGGTTCACGGGAACATTGGGCTACTGCTGAAGCCTGAGCCGCCAATGCCCGAGTAGATCTGCATCTGGGTGAGTATGTGCTCAAAGTTGTCATTGGACTTCTCGATGGGGTGTGTATGAGTTCCCTCATATGTTGTCACAACCACACCCTCATCCTTAGATAACCGCTGCACCTGCTTCTTCACGTTGCAACCTTGATGTGTGCACCTGTAGTAGCTCCTGCATCCATCAAGAAAATAAATAAGAAAAATCCGTGAATTAATTACATGTGCAGCAACAAAATAAACAAGAAAAACAAGCTAAACATGTGCAAAGAAAAATATGGAGTATATGTTTTTTTTGCTCATGCATATATATAGGTGCTTGCACGCAAGCACGTGTATGCATTTAGAATATGGTCAGCTTCGTTACGTAAGCTGCTAGCTTTATCGTGGATACATATTCACTCACTTCCTGGTGAGAAGAATATTGTATGCACACAGTTCTTATTTCTCTCCTGTTATCGGAAAAGGTCATTTCTGAATGGTACAGTGGAATAATGGATCATATGATCGAGTTGTTTCAGTTGTGTGCATTCACAAAAGTAAGGATTATGGGAGAGGGTAAGGTCATCCGTACAATATATACTAGCTTCACACAACTGATCTAAACTAGGATTATGTATGTGTTGACATCTAATAAAATACGAGTATGAGCTAACCACACATACATATTTTAATTAAATGTGCTCAACATTAACTTTGATCATAGAAAATTAAGTAAATGTGCACATGATTCATTTATATATTTTGTGAGAATTTCTAGTATTTACCCTTTTCTCTCCAGAAAGTTTGCACCAGAACATATATACCATTGCTCTTTCTAGATGATATAAGTCTACTTTACAAACTGTTAAATATTTATAGAGAAGATAGCTTCTATTCTTTATTATGCCTCCTGTTTAGAAATGAACCGAAGGTATAATATTTATCCATGATAGTTATGCACTTTTTAACTATATCGAGCTAGCATCAACTAATGTCTGGGATACGTTTTCGGCAAATATGCCTTGATAAATATCAAGTATAACCAATTAACCATGCAGAAGTTTACTTAATCTAGATGTGCTCCAATTGCAAGCAAAGAAGGAATGACGACAACAGTATATTCATGACATGCAAATTCATAGTATATCGTCAAATAAAAAAACTAGTTAGACACTAGTACGTTGTACATTATGAAGTTGCATGATGCACAATAATTAATAAAGAACTTCAGTTGTCGCACTTCTTATTTCTAGGCTATTATTACTCTTTATCTCCACTTAGGTAATTAGTAAATTACTCTTTGGAGAGTTCACGTTTTCTTCAGAAAACATTGATGCTGAATCTTTATGGTTTCCGTAAAAGCCAAAAGATGCCCACATATCCTTTAGAAGCCCAAAGAGACCAGTTTCTGTGCTCTTTGAGGAACGTAAAGATGGCGACTGAATTCTCTACCTCCGATTGATCAATAAAGCATTCAATTAGAATATATATATATATTCTGCAGCTAAACCGGTGGGTGTTAGAACTAATTTCTGGTCAAATCGATCGCCCTCAGGTGCCTATTTATTGAATGATCGGTGCCCACCAAAAACATGTGAAACTAGTCGTTTTCATCTAGATGATGAGGATGAGATATGTCCTTATCCTATGTAAGCACACACCACTAGCAGAGCTTGGAAGATTCACCGGGACTCCATCCCACCTACTTTCTCCGAACACTGCCGGAAAAAACGTGAGCTTGTGCACCCAATGACCAGTAAAAACGCATCCCCCCAACAAAGCAACTCGATCGAAATAGTCCGCAAGCAGCTAGCATATGAAATCGCAGATCAAAAAATGGAGATACATAGCCATGCAATCAGAGAACTAAATGGATTGCATATATAAGAAGAATATACAAACCTTGGAACCTGTTGCTCTTGACGGCCTTTCTGCCCGTACTTCCTCCACCGGTAGCCGTCGTCGAGGATGTCACCTGGCTGCGCGTCTGGAAGGCGTACCGAGGCCGCCGCTCCTTCTTCCCTCCTTTCTTCTTCTCCGAGACCCCGGTTGATCGATCCGTCTCGCCCGCTCCTCCTCCGGCCGAGGACTCCCCAAGCTCAACCGGGCTTGCAACCATCCTTGGAGCTGGAGTGCTCGCCCATAAACGAGCCATGGCTCCTGTGTCCTCCCTGATGAGCGACAAGGTGATCATGGTCGTGCCTGCTTGTTGTTCCAGCCATGAAACGGTAGGTGTTGGAGGTGGAAGAGGACGGCTGCGTCGCAAAGAGCACGGAATAATTATTGCCCTCCATGGCTTCTTCTTCAGTTAAAAGGGAGCAGGAAAGGAGAGAAAGAAACAGAGAGAGGCTGAAAGAGTTTTACAAGTTACAACCAGGGTTATATAGAGGGGTTAATGCTAAACCGCGGCTAGCTCTGCCTTTTTCTGGCGAATCTTCACTTTGACCAGCCCGTAGACTAGGAAAGGCGGCTTCCTCCCTGCGCTCTACATTCCACACAAAACAGGCACATGCGTCATGAGAGAGAGAGAGATGTTCTGGGCTAGAGAGAGAAAAAGGCATAGGCTGCCTCGTGTGCGGTTGTCGTGAACGGCACGGTGTTTTAGAGTAAGATTGCGGGCAGATTTGGTGTTCCAGTAGAACTGGACAAGCAACAGTAGCACAGTCCCAGCTCCGGTGACTTGTCCGTGCTGCATATTTATGCATGCTGGAATAGCCAATCTGCACGAGCGCCTCCGTTGACGGTTCCACGGTTTGTAAGTGGAATAAAATTGTGCGCGTGATAATAGGTCTGCACTTGGTCACATATGCGTTGAACATTGTCATATATACATGTAGCCACGACAAAGAACTTTATAGCTTTTGCCTTTCTTTTTTTGAAACCAAGAAAGTTCCCAGGAACCGGAAGATTATACGATTTAATCAGGAAACCAAGATTCAAAAGAATTTTTAAAGATTCATTATTCGAGACATATTGTTGATGGCTTTGCTCTTTGTTGCCAAGATAAATTTACTTTCAGCGCAGGAAATGGAACCAAATCGCTGGTGACAACATGCTAATTAGAAAATGAACACATAAAAACCCGGCAATTGTAAAATGATTCTGTGACAAGTCGAAACCGAACCGTATATGCTTGTGCGCAAGTTGGGAGTATGACACTTGCTTGATATTTAGTTTCCCAGCATTTCAAAATAAACAAGAAGTATGGAGGTACGAGGAAACATCTCTTTAAGCTTAAAAGGGAACCATTTGACCAGAGTTTTGTCTTCACTTTCAGTAACATCATCTTATGCATAATGAACACCTTTCTATATAACGCAGCCACTCGCAGAGTATGCAGACGGTAGACCATCACTGGATAATCAAGCAAGTAACTTGGATAACAAGCCCAAGCTTATTTAAACTGTATAGGTAGCGCTGGGTCAAAGCAAACACTGAGGTTGACCACACAAGGCCAAGAGGTCATTTGAATTTCCTTGAAGCTTCTATATATCTATAGCATCTGAGCGTTCTCACATGTCGTTGAACGGATGTCTGAGATGTATCAAACTAAGATCATGTATTATCACAGTTGTATAGCTAGCCAGAAGAAGTGTAAGCACGCTGATGTCATGAACTCCTAGCTATATAATTAAACTGGGTGAAAGTAAGTCACAGTGAAGTATGCGTCCAACCAACTCATGCATGAATTCAAACGGATATATATGGACCAGAAAACTTTGCCAAAGCAAAATAAGCATACGACTGTAGCAAGCTTAGAAATGGTTAAATTAATCCCGTTAAACGTAGCTAAGCATTTGACACATATTTTCGTTTAGAATATATATTGGCAGAGCAGATCTGTACATCGGTACACTTTCCATATTTTCTATTGATTGAAGTAATAGTAAAGTAGAACAGAGGACATCCAAAATGAGCAACAAAACAAATGAGCTGGTCAATGTGGACTAGTAAAATTCCTTTTCCATTGAATATTAATCACGGTTCTCCGGAACACGGAAACATGCAAGAACATTGGTCTGCAGTCCAAGGCGTGCACGCGTACGTGCGTCGTCGTCTAGGCAGCTGCAGCCAGCAGCCTTATGTACGGATCAAAACTATCAACTGTGCCTAACAACGTGTCGATTTTTCTTAGCCATTTTGTTCCAAGTCATGCGTGGACCAGCAGCGGCAGCTGATGCATCATGTGGACTAGCAGCATGTACCGATGCATGCATGTAAAACTGTATACCACCAGAGACTTGAAACTATGTGCTGCAAAGCTCCAGTAGTGTTGTATTGTGAAACCATATGAGCTGACGCACGAGCTGAGCATACGTGGCACGGCGGCTAAGTGATTAGAAATATTTTATGCTGAGCCTCTGGTTCATCTTGACTTGTTGAACCTGGTCCACTCCTAATGCCATTGGTATTGTTGTTTTCTTCTGCTGCTGCTTCCACTTTCCCTTCTTCATATCGGGACACAAAAAGATCATCCCGCATATAAATTAATACACATGAGTAAGAGCAAGGCCTTTCCAAATGCCTTCAGTTCCGGATATCAAATATCATGCTAACTAGAATTTTGTTTGGTGTATTTTGATTTAAAACAAACTAGGATGTGTTTTAGTTATGTGCTTCTACAAAACCTTTGAACTGGGTGGGCATAAATGAGGTTAGGGCTCAGCTATATCGCAGCACATGGATTGATTAACAGTGAGGATGAACTTGCATGTGTGCACCACTCCATCTGTTTTCATTGCTTGCAAAGGCAATGCACATAAAGATTGCGTGCGATGACAACTGAAGGGGAATGGAATGAGGGCGTGCGAGTGAGAGGGGCTGTTTTTAGCTGAAACAGGTATCCAATATTTCTTGTATCGAATTATGACATACAACTTGATGTCAGTGTTGCATATATCATCATAGATGAAAAGAAGAGCCCTAAAATTATGAAGAAACTTCAGCCACGATATCAAACCATTCAGCTCCAGTAGTCGGTCCTTGCACTCTATCGATGTTGAATCTCGTGCAATTATCGTTAGGGTATGTGTTGTAACAGGGGGCGTTTTTTCTCCAAAAACTTCCTTACCCCTAGGAAATAATATGCTAACAATAATCTATAAATATTTATAGAATTGTTAGTATACTAGAAATCCTGAAATAATGAAGGCAGCTCATTTATGTAAGTAAGATGGGAACTCTTGTTCATACCGTAATCAACTTAGCTACAAATTGCCATCATGATTTATGCAATGTCATGACCATCCTACGCGAGATGTCGTACTCAGTGGGGAATGAAAATCTACATGCGTGCGTCCTCATATTTTTTACTTGATACGGTAGTTGTCATTCTTGACTGGCCATGAAAGCTCCTTCAGCTTCTGCCTTCTTCTAGAGGGCTATCCAAAGCGCTCCCCAGATTCAGTTTGCGGCATAGTTTTGACTCTACGGAACTAGCTAGTACCACATACTGAAAAAAAAAAACTACCATGAGCTTGGTAGCATTTATGTAGGTGAGTTTTGAGAACATTTGATCTATACCTCATCCTCTTTTCCTATCTATAGGATCGATACGTCCCACTTGTCAACGCACTACGATGTAATCTCTTAGTGAGAAGTATGCTTTATTCCCCCAAATTAGTCATTTTCTAGAATTTTTGTAAACGTTTGTCGCATGACTATTTAAACACTGTGATTTGATGGTAGCAATTTAGTTTCTCCGATGATCACATCTATTTTTCCAATTATTTCACTAGCTAGGGTGGGGGATTGTAGCAAATTATAATCAAGTGCATAGAGTTTATGGAGTATCTTCCATTCAAGCCTTCTCAATAGTGTGTAAACCTGAATAATTCAATCACTGAAGTAATCATATGTAAGCACCTTGTGTGTTTAGTTGATTTCTTCCTGATTGCAGAGCCCTGATCCATGCAGATATCTAACTAGATATGCTTTACTTTTCAAAACTAAGCCCTTCCCTCAGACCTAAAATGATACCATGCACTACTAGAAACTAAAGCTGCAGAAAAAGCAGTAGGACGAAAAGAGGACTATAAACAAGTGCTAGAAAGTTGGTACGATATTTATTTCACGCATATACACACTTGTTTTGACAAGCACATCTGTTCTGTCGCCAGTGCCGGTTTACATAGTTAGTCCGACAGGCCTACTGTTCCTCCATTGGACTTAAGTGTTGGACTGAGCATGAAGCAAGTATCAAAGTGTCTCCCTCGTCCAGATATGCAAATGTACGTTTCTGCTTTTCCTCTAGTCGATAGTGTAAACTTTCATCTGCTTAAGCTCATGGCTCATGTTGTCGATAGTGTTGGATCAGATATTAAATTAGGGTCTGGTCTGGTGTATGCGATACCGTTAAGTTTCATCTTCTTGACAAAATTAAGGTATTAGTTTCGTTGTTTTTCTGGTCTCAGTTTCAGATATATCTGATGCTCTTGTGATTGTAACGTACATCTGCGTCACACAATACTAGTGGTATGAATGCATCTAACCGTTTAAGTGAGGGTGATTTGTGTGAAGGAAAAACGAATAGGGAGGGAGAGTGTGCCGTCAGCGATGTGGAACAATGAGGGAGGTGAGCTGATGGATCAACGAGGGGCACAGGTCCGCGGCGTGGCAGATCAAATTCCTTGGTAGTAGTATCCAAATTATAACTTAGGTGGTATATATCAAATTCTAGTCATGTGATACAATTTTTTTTATTACCACTTCACCATGATGGTACATATTAAAGCTCTTTCTTAATCACCAAGACATTACACAGTTGTTACTTTCATGTAGTTGAAAGTCAAAACTAATGTCTTTTTATACTGAATTGTAGACTTTTAGTGTTCCCCTTTGTCATAGTGACTCTCTTGACCCATGGACATGGTACCAAGTTTGTTCCATATGAAATTCATGAATTTCATAAGAATTTTGATGTAAAAGAAATAGTCCAGCAAAAGTTCTTGTACTTGCTAATAAGTGTTGGCTGCGAAAACAGTATATTAATATACATAAGTTGAAAACATGAGGCCCCTATTTTGGGTTGTCATGATTAATGAAAACATGAACACTATGAATTATGTGTTGGGATGTTAAAGATTGTTTTTGAATGATAATAATGGTTATTCTTAGGTATTCTCTCAACATTCAGCTAGTGTTCATGGAGTACCAGCTAAATTAAGGTCATATGCATGAAAGCCTAAGATTTGGTAATGAATTATTGGGCATTGAGGAGTCACTTAGCTTAGAAATAGATTTCTACTTTTAATTTGGACGTGGACTGAATCCATTTCCTAGAAGCACGGGGAGAAGCAATCCAATGACCATGGACCATGGAAAAAAATATCTTATTATTTTTAATGGCTTGTGTACTGTGATCATGAGAGATAATATTGCACAATCAATAGTTATAGTTTTAAGTTCAGAAAGTTATAATTTTAGTTTTTGTACAAATACAGTACCTTGCAAGTCGCAACAACTAGAAACTCCAATAAGGATGAAGCTGACATGCATCAATATTAAAGAATAAATATATGGAGGGTATCTAAACTTTTCCTTCATTCTCGTCTAGGTTTCCAACTCAATTAGAGGAGATCGACCTACATCTATGCAAAAAAATATTATAATTCATTCCCACTTTTAATTGATCATAATAAACAATTCATTTGCAACTAGTGAGAAGTTGTGATGTTGTGGTTCTTATGACCTACATTTTGCAGTGTCCTACTGCGTTCAACTAGTCTAAAAGTCACCATCCAACGTGCTACCATGTCATTTAATTTAGAACATGAATGGGGAATACTTGATGGAGATACATCATTATGGAGCCAGAATTCACTACAAGAAAAATAACTATTAGTCACTGAAGTACTTGGTCACTATGTGTATTGTTGGTCATAATAGATATTTTATCAGTAACAACGTTGGTCACATTTTGGTGACTAATATAAAATCTTGTCTCTATATGTGTATAGTGACTAACAATTGTATATGTTGGTCACTAAATCTATATAGCAACGTATCCTATGAGAACCAGGTTCGTGTGAGAACTATGAGAACTCCAATCTGGGCCACATGATCTTGATCCAAGGGGGGCGCATAGGGAGAGGTGGGAGGGGGAATTTGCAAAAGTATGATTAAGTGGGCGGTGATTTTGTAAATCCCCCCTCCCACCTGAATTCATGCGCCCCCTTGGATCAAGATCATGTGGCCCAGATTGGAGTTCTCATAGTTCTCACACGAACCTGGTTCTCATAGGATACGTTGCCAATCTATATAGCAACTAACACAATCTTGATAACTATATATAGTATCCACCAAAAATCTTAAACTTGGTCTATTGATCAACTTTTAGTGACCAACAAAGATAAAATTTTCTTGATCACTAAAACTTAGTGACTAAAACTCTATTTTCTTCTAGTGATTCCGTCGACGTGCATGTTTTTATATACCTTACACCCTTGCTTTATCAATTATCAGGCCTGTTCAGGGATAGGAGTATTAGATATCATCATCATTGTTATCCTCCTCGAAATCACAACTTTGTAGGTTGAAGTAAAGAATGTTACTCATATACTGCATAACATCCACGCTCTGAAACTCTTGAACAATTCTCTCATTTTCCTCACCCGCTTATTCCTGACTTAACAACAACAATTGCATCGTTAGTCTGCCTCTTATCAATATATAATAACACATATCTATCGGAGTTCTTTTGATATGAGCTTCCGGAAAAGAAGTTGCAACTTGTTAGAATGAGTATTCTATCAATTCTATTAAGCCTTGGCCAAGATGTCACATACACCAATCTAAGCATTTCAACCACATGTTCATGTGACACAATGGTTTAGCTACAAACCACCGTTTACTTGCTCCCACTGTGGGACACGCAAAACACCTTTCTCTCCTCCACCGCCAACTCTACACTCTAGCTCGCCTGCCACGTCTCATCAGTCATATCCCCTCCACGGCTCTCGCCATCTTCTGCTCTACTAGTTCTCAGTGGCAAGGTAAAATGACATGGACAGAGAAAGAGCGAGCACTGTCATGTCCAAAAATGAAGGCCAAAATTTTCATACACTGGGCGTAGAACAACCAGTTCCATTGGGACACACCAGTATTGTTTTTGCACCCGCCACATCCAATTTTCTTTCTTATGCTGGGAACACAAAAAAACACTGATAACTCACATCCATATAGTTATTTATATATTTTTGTTCCTCGGAGAAACAAAAATGAAGTTTTTACCAAGTAGTGGATCTACGGAATCATACGAACTATTTTGATATTTTGAACTTACAATAGAGTAATATTTTTGAAATTTCATAGATCTAAGTATTATTTCTGTAAATCTTGGATAAAGGTATTATTAAAAAAATCCATGTTACATGCATTTTTTTTTTGCTTGCCAACTCTTATTTGGAGAGGTAAATCTATGAATATAAATGAAAGGCAGCATGCTATAATAGTTTTGACTTGCCAATTCATTCATATTGCTGGACGTTATTCTAGTTAGAGCAGCGTCTCGTTTACCAGGACAGGTAGTGTGTGGTGGCAATGCATGCCCAGCAATATAAATGAAAGGACATGAGTTATCTCCAGAGTCCGCAGGTTGGTAGCCAATATTAGTATTATTTTTTCATTCAGAAGGTCCAGGTCACCTGCACATCTGTAATTAGTGAAGATGACATCTGTAGACCCAACTGGCCAAAGCAATCATCAAAAGGAAATAGCAAAGTAGACAAACAGGTATCATGGTCCTTTCATGAGGGAAAAACAGAGGCACCAATTCAGCGGAGAACTGATCCAAGAACCTAACCAAATATTTCCAAGCTTGTCAGCTTCCTGGAGCCTTCCTGGAAGAAGTTTCAAATGGAAAACCATGGCCCTGGCTCTACAGAATCTTGGGTAATGTCATTTTTCTAAAATTTACATCCTTGCTAACTAAGGTACTTCCCTCCTGGCAATTTGGTGACAGGGACATAAACAAGTGTGTTTTACCAAGGTTGGAAAAAGATAAGCTATGAAAGTGACAATTGTAGTCTAGAAGAACCGAGTGCCTTGCTTTGAACATATATATTGTTCCATGTAACTACGCAGCACATGTAACCCACAGAATTGCATCTAGTTTGTGAAGATACCTATATCCTTACACATGTCTTGTAAATATCTCAAGTAAGGTCTGAATGAAGCTGAAGCTGACAAACACAAAGCGCAAGTCACTGCATCCATGTAACTTTTTTGACCATAGTAAACCTAGTTAACATTCATACTTAATACTGCATGGTTGAGATAGGTTCTCCCATACAAAGAAGAACCGAAGAAAAGTGGAGGCAACACCAGGTCTCCCATATAAAGAAGAAACGACTAAAAGTGGAGAAACAGCAGGTCAAAGATCTTTGGGGGAAAGAATCTACAAGAGCACAATATACTCTTCCAGCAGAGCAAGGTTTGAAGCAAACAACAATATGAGCAGTGACATTTATAATAGTAAATGAAGCTCTGAATCTCTTTACTATAAATGCCAACATCATCCATGGCATCATTTTGACCCATGTCCCAAAAATTGAAAGGCTTTCAGCAGCCGCAACTTTCATCTGTGCAACACGAAACAATAGATTGACATGTCCTCAACATAAATTTCGAGGCACTGTGCCAAAACCACCTTAGCTTGACAAGAGTCTGCCAAAAAATCGTCTCTATTTCAACAGTCAGTGTTCAGGATTGTCCCGTTGTTGAAGTTTTGTAGCAGTGTGCATTTCCCGAATTCTTAATCTGAACAATTCATCACTCATTACCAAAAACTCAGTCACAGCAACCTTCAACGCCATTGTATCTGCCAAAATTTTCTTAGATCGAGATAATTTAGTTTTTTATACTAATTGATCTTACAGATTTGGATGACCGATAGTACCTAGCATAACTGACAGCTAAATCAACAGGTGCATCTTTACAGAGACAAAGCTTCCTCCTTCAAATTCCTCCCATTTCCATCCTCCACGAGCGATCCACTAGCGGATATAACTCCCTGCAAAACGGTGTAGTTATACATTATGAAAGTTTTGTCTGCATCATAAGAGGTTGTTTGCTTTTTGCTGCACCGAAGCAGAGACCAGCAAATGTGGCTTCTAAAATTTTCAATTTGTTGTTGTTAATGTGCCATGAAAAATAGAAGAGAATTCCTATTTTGTCTATTATGAGCCCAGCATTACCTTAAGTCATGACTTACAACCAATATAGTGTGGTGTTTCTTTAGGTCCCTCAGAAGGTTCACAACATCAGCCCGTGCCTTCCAATCTGGACACATGTTTGACACGCAGATAATAAGTCAATCATAATATTCAGCTCTAAATATCAATCTGAGGAACTGTCACAATACATGGTATTATGCATATGCAAATATGTGCAGCTTGTTTCAGAGATGGGCATTTGTTCAGAAACGAATCAATAAATAAGATTTGAACAAATCTTCAAAGTTCAAACATTAGTTTCATAAACATAGTAAATTCAAGCACAAACCTAGACCAGCAAGAGGCTCATCAAGAAGCAAAAGATCTGGAGTTTGAACCTATAAATTAAAGGGAAAAAAAAAAGAAACGAGCAGCAATGAGAATTAGCCACTTTGCCTTTTGGGGGAAAAGATAGAGAGCATTGATTCATCAAAAAAAACAAACAAATATACTACCAGTTGAATTGCCAAAGCTAGGCGCCGTTTAAACCCACCACTTAGAGACTGTGGATCCTCATCCAATGAAATGGTTCTAAGACCAACCTAGTCGATGGCACAGCACACAAAACAATGAAGCATTTGCATTTCAAGGAATTTCTTAACTCAGGGGCTATCAAGGGAAGAAATTAAGTTAAAAAGTGTTCCATTTTGTAGAAAATTGGTGACATAATAATTACCGAGTTAAAGGCATTTTGAAGGTTTAAAGCGAGCTGCTCCTTGAATATAAGGTCAACCTTTTGCCTGGGCCATCCAAAAGTAACTTCTTCAAGTACAGTGTCAGCTAAGAAGTACCTAAAAGAATAAATGTAATAGCTCTTACTTTGATGTTAAATTACAAGTGCTCTACTGTTCAAAGGTTTCCTTGTACACATGTACACAACTTTTATGGAAGAGTAATTCAAACCTCTCAGGAAACTGGAATACAATTCCAACTCTTTCAGAAGTTAGCAATTCAGGTAGGCCGCTAGGTTTTTCATTATCATTATACTTCTGAATGCAAATTGACCCAGATGTAGGTTGTGATAGACCTGCCAAAAGCTGAGAAATCAAATTAAGGTGTTAACTTTAGATGATTAAAACAAATGAATGAACGTTTAACATTGTTATGCAGCATTTATTGGAAACCTGTAAAAGGGTGGTCTTTCCGCTCCCACTCCGCCCAAATATCAAACCAAAACTGCACATATACGACAGTCTTAGAAAAACAGAAGCCATTAGGAAATATAATTATTCCAAGAATGGCATGTTACCTTTTCTCCTGAAAGAGAGACTTACTTTTCATTCAACAAATTTTGTTCGGTTCCAGGAGGCCGATAGGTAACTTTTCTCACCTTTAAAAGGTAAAGTTCAATGTGTTTGCCCCCCAAAATAAAAGAAGAATTGCATCTAGAGTGCATATATGATAGATCATCTACGACTGAGATGATTTCTAAACAATGAGTACTTGATTGACATTTCCTGCATTGCACATTGATTTGTAATGATAAATAATATTCTTTAACATTAAACTACCCCAGGAATAGTTAATGTTCTCCCCTAATAGGTTGCCAGCTTCACTCCAGGCAGGATAGAGTAAAGTGTAAAGAGATGCATTCATTGCATCGTGTACAAAATAGATGAAATTCACCAACACAAATTGGTTACAGTAAAGTGATACATATATATGCTACCAAAACCTGTAGCACAATCCACTCGAGTCCCCTTTTGAATTATTGAGTATGCAGGTAACCATAACTATCTCATTGTGCAGTGCTAAAAATCAAAGTTTGCACGTAAGGGAAAGATGTACACAAATCCATATGTCAACAAGCATTACAATAAAACAAAGTGCTGCAGCTTGCCTACATTCCCCAATTTAGATACCCCTGAATTTCTGCTATGCACAGTTCGCTCATACCAAATACCAGCTGAATCAGACTGCATTTCTATTCCAATATTTAACCAAAACATCGATATCGGAAGGAAATAAATGCGCACCTCCACTGGGAGTACTCAGCTGATACTCGAGTGGCTGGACGGCTCCAAGACCTCCTCCATCCCCTGCATCAGACCGATGGATACAAAGAATTGCATCACGGGAAGCAGCCTCCCACAAGAGAAAAGAGGAGGAAAGGGGGTCCAAGAACGATTCGCCTTACCTGGATGCGGGCTTCACCGATGGAAATAACAAAGCGGCCGGCGTGAAGGCCACCGCCGCGGCCGCGGGCGCGGCGAGCATTTCCAAGAACGCGAAGAACTGGTCCGCCACGTCACCGGCTTGCCCGGGGGACCATGGATGCTTGAAGGGAGAGATAGAGAGGGGCGCGCTGGCCCAGCGACGCGGCCGGTGCTCTCGACGGCGAAGGAGACTCGAGACCGCAGGATGCGAAGGCAAAATCCGGCTAACCGGCGGTGGGGACGCCGGATAGCCTTAACCCTATAGTGGGCCTTGCTGGGCCTGTTCGGATTGTTACTAATTTACCCCCATAGATCAGGGATTTTAGCCTCTGTAAGGATTGGCCTGGGATTTGGCCCATTTGACATCATGATCGCACAGGCCTTTGATTTTTATCACATGCTGTTCACGGGCTTTACACGTACACTGATCGAACAAAAACCGGCGTCGACCCCTCCCCTCGCGGACTGATCGCCGGCTCTTCATCGCCGGGTTTATGTTGATGTGAAAAGTAAGGTATGTATGTAATCACTTTTCTTCATCGCCATACATACTTACTTTATTCTGCTAAGGAAAGTGATTATTCTACTCCATTTATGTTGATGTGCACCACGTTATTAACAGAGTCATGTAGGACTAAAGTTGGAAAAATTGTAAACATTCATGTGCCATTTTAGAGTTTGACATTCACGCCATGACTTATTTTGTTACAGATACCCACACACATTTGCAAAAGTCAGTCTGTACGCATACTTAACTAATTCAATATGTTTTCATCAATTTGAAGTAGGGATGCAATCCTTATAGAAGTTATGAACTTTTAAAAGTATGATCTTCATATTTGGAAAATTTTGGCAAAAAAATGGCTAATTAAAGCTTAAATATAATCTCATTGCACATAGTTTTGCTATTGATATTTTCTTGACGGAAACTAGGGGAATAAGTCATATCTGGCCACTTGAACAAGGTTAGCTTGGTTAGTATATATGGTCTTTCGTGCCAATACATCAACAAAATTGTATGAAATCGGTCAAGTATATGAGCAATGGGGTGGTTTTGCAACAATATTCTGTAGGTGTGCGTGGAAACGCAACAAAACATATTATAGGGGTGAATATCAAACTAAGTATCATATGGTGTGGATTTTGCAACAATACGTAGGGATCTGCAACAAAACAGATTATGTAGGTGAATATCGACCTGGTCATTTTGGGAGTTCTCGTGAATGCGCCTCACACAGACACAGACCATGTTCCAAAACATACTCCCTCATTTTAGTATGTTTGACTGTAACCTTTAAGAAAACATTTCCATATGTTTGCCTATCGTGGAAATCAAAAGCAGAGCTGTCTTAATATAATGCTTCAACCCTGTGTTACTGTGTTTTTACAAGGAAATTGAATTCTTTGAAGTAATATGAAATGTGGCCATCTCATGATTGGAGGGAACATGGAGGAAATGATGCGTTGCTGTCTGCCGTGGCGATAAAACCATGCGGTCAGTGTCAAACACCACACGCTAGATAGTGAAACACGGTCAACACGGGTTTGTCGTGGGTGTCGGGTCGGCCTGAGGAAACGCACAAAGCAGTTCATGTAGGGCTGTCACGCTCATGAGGGAGCGTCCAGTCAGATTATATTCTGGTGCAGGTTCCAGAATAGCAGATCGAGGGAGAACATATATATCACTAGCCACCGTACGTGTCAGATCTATTGGGCAGCTGCAGGTGTAAGACTGTTTCTCTAATGCTTGTGATCCAAAGGCGGTCCTGTCTTTTTTTTTTTTTGCGAAAGGGAAGGGGCTTATATTAACATCAAAGCACAGTACACCCAAACCTTTTACATGAACACCCCTGAGGATATTTTACAGAATAGCCCTCAAAGACAAAGAAATTACAACGAAGTCCTTCATCTTCTTGAGCCATCCCATCCACAATCTTCTCGTCACCGTCGCTCGCCGGCGACAGCAGCCAGCCATCCCCTTCCTCCCGGCCCGCGACCACAACTCATAGTTGAAGAAGCCGATTAGATGGGCGAAGAAGCCCATGTCACGAAGATGGCCCCAAACCGGCCATCGCGGCACCACCAGGAAGAAGAAGAGAAACCGAACCACCATCTCCAAGGAACCGGCAACTCGAAGCATAAATCCGAAGAAATCGACGCCAGACCTTGACGCCGACAGCCCGGCAACAAAATCCCCCATCGCCAGCGTCGCCGGCAAGGGGAACAAAAGAATCCTCATCCCTTTCGCAAGATAGAGAGAGGCAGACAGACTCCACAGGGCCTCACCGGAGAGGAAGCAGTCGCCGACGACGACGCCTTCGCCAGATCCGCCGAGGGAGAACCAAAGAACGGCCGCCATCGCCACGAAGAGCTCAGGCACCGTAACCCTAACCCTAGAAACGGGTAAACCTAACCTACTACCTAAACCTAGTAGTAAAAGGAGGACCGGACGGCAGCTCCGTCGCTCTCCCGACCCTCCGGAGCCCCGCGGGCGCGCCGGAGGGGAAGGAGAGCGAGAGGAGCCGCCGCCGGGACGCGTTCGCCTCTTTTTCGCCTGTCGCTACTGTAGCAGGGGCGAGAGGAAGAGGGTTCGGGACAGGTGCAACTGGAGGATCCAAAGGCGGTCCTGTCATTAAGTGGTTAAACAAGATATGATTATACTCCCTCCGATGGGGAAATCTTGACGTTTAAAAAAAAAGAAAAAGAAAAAAAAAACTATCTCGCGCTGTCAGAACATCATCATTTTCATCAGGGAGGAAGTATTGATTATCCACTATATATAGCTCATTTGTTTTACATAATAAGCACACGAGATATTTTGTGCGTTTTACTATGTATTTTTTGTTAATCACTTATGTAATAACCAATATTTGATATGTAGTTTTACAAATGAGGCTTTACCAAAATTTAACGAATTTCTTTATATTAAACGCCGTGCGTTCTCTCCACGCACATTGAGCCACGTCGGTAAAAAAAATAATAACCGTCGGATAAAAATCGGACGGCCCAAAAAAAAAAAAAGGTCGCCTCTCGCTACAGTATCATGGAAGGCAAAAAACGTCGCGTCTCGCTACAGTAAACGCAACGCCAAGGTGCTACAGTAAACCGGAAACAGAACAGGCGCAAGAACACAGAAGAAGAACAACTCAGATCCACCGCACTAGAGCAAGAAGAACAACTCAGAAAAAAGAAATAAAAAAATAAAAACGAAACCCTAACCCTAACCGTCGGACCTCGTCGCGGGCGCTACGGAGCCACAGCGCGGTCCCCATCCGGCGAGCGCACGCGCCGACAAGGACACCCGCAACGCACGACCTAGGCGGCCACCATCCCCGGATCTGTGCCGAACGCGGGCTCCCCGCCTCCTTCTTCGCCGGCGCCGACCACCATGACGCGCGGGCCCAAAGGCACCGTCACAGTGCCGCTCGACGGCGGCGCGGTCACCCTCGGGTGGACGCGCTCGCCGGCGAGGGACCCCGCGGCGGTGCCATTTCTCTGCCTCGCCGCCGCCTTCGATGGAGGAAGAGGACGGGAGAAGGGAGAAGAAATGGTTAGGGTTTCGGGGGCAGCGGCCGGTGAGGAGGGGTTTTTGATCCTCCGATCTGCGCGATCGACCGTCCATCGCGACGAACGGTCGAGATTGAGGCGGGCGAGAAACAACCCGTCACCGGGCCGGGCCGGCCCAATAGGGGCGACTTTCACGCGCGGCCCGCAAAGCCTTTTTCTTCTTATTTTCCTCAGTTTTCCGCCTAATGGGCCGGGCCGCGCAGCGCATAGTTTTTTTCTTTTCTCCATATTTTACGCGCTGGGCCGGGCCGAATTGATATTTTTTTTCAGTTTTTGGCCCGAAATTCAAACAACACACAGAACAGTTTCAGAATAGTTCAAACTTTCATAGGCGTTTTTGAATCAATTCTCAACAGTTTCTAAAATTCTAAATTAACCATTTTCATTCAAAATATAACCCATAATGTTTAAATAATATGATTTAGTTAGAGAACTTATAAGCAAACACGTATAAATCTTTTTATTCCCACCTTCCCATATATTTATTTAAGCGCTCACTATTATCAATAAATGAAAACAACCGGAATTATGTTACGTTTTCCAGATTAATTAAACAATTGGTTTTCATATCTATATTTTCGTCTCCATTTTAATACATTTAATATATACAATTGTATCTTTGTTAATCACTAAACCAGTAATTTGTAAAATGAGTTACTACATTTAAGCCAATTTTCAAGTATTTGACTCATTATGCTTTCAAGTATTTGACTCGACAACAGGTTCACAACTTACAAGCAAACATGTATAGACCCTTTTGTTCCCACCTTCCCATATATTTATTTAAGCATTCTCTATTATCTAACCGTAATTACATTACATTTTCAATCCAATATTTCCCTCCCCCTTTTTAATACATTTAATATACATATTTATACCTTTCTTAATTACTAAATCACTAATTTGTTAAATTCACTCACTACATTTTAGTTAACTTTCAAGTATTTTTTCCATAAAAATACGCTCCAAAATTTATTTCAACTAAAATTAGTAACTTACGACAATAACATTTTTCCATGGATAAAAAATGAATATTTCACTCAAATTTAATTCCAGTATTTGACCTATTGTGCTCTTAAAAAAATTCAAGTATTCCACCCATTATGCTCTAAAAAGTTAATTTCACATATTTTACTCATTCTGCTCTAAAAAAATTTGTGCTCATCCAAATACGAAACAAAAATTTTAAACTTCTAAAATATTGACCACTACAAGGAAAAAAGAAACAAGAGAATGGTCGAGAAAACCCCAGGGAAATAAACAAAATGTTTCAAATAAAATCGAAGGCCATGATGATGGAATGCATTTCAATAATCGGAGTTCATAAAGGAATTACACGTAACCCGCTTTTATTAATAAACTAAATAGAACAAAGATTGACTATGTTTTATTAATAGCGATTGCATGCATATCTATTATATAAATTATAAATTTAATCATAGGGTTATCCGATTGTAGAATAACCCTATATGTGGAGACATTCCACAAACTTATTTACTACAACTACATGAGGGTCAACCATTTTGCCATGCTTGCAAATTAAAAACAAATTGTGCCCATCCAAATAAGAAACAAAATTGCTTTTAATTATTTTTTTTACACAACAGGTTCACAACAAGAGGAAGCCACGTGAAGATTGGAGCATATACAGGACGCATGCATACAGGGTGGGCCGCATTCGGTTTTTTGTGTTACCTGGCCGAAATCGAAAAAACAACAGAATACAGTATCAGAATTAGTTTAAACTTTTCCAGAAGCTTTTTTTGAATGAAATTTGATCAATTTCACCTCATTTTAAATAATTTACTTCTAAGAATAGTCAATGTCACAAAAACACTTTCCTCTCCTCTAAAATCGTACCCAACATGAATGGATGACGGTCGACTTCAAATTTTTTTTTTCTAATTAGAATCACAACCCCAACTAGACTGTGTCAGCCGCGCATTGCCAATCAATTTTCAAGCTGCTAGTTGCCACAATTTAGTAACAATGATGTTTCAATTTTATTTTCAGATTATTAGCATTTTTTTTCCATTCAAATTTCATCCAACATGACAATTTAAATGGAAAATTGGTTAACTACTTTTTAACCTATGATTATAACTCAACCATTTATAAATTTCTAAATTAATCATTTCAAGTCAAACTATAACCAATAAAATTAAATAATATGATTTCGTTAGAGAACTTATAAGCAAACACGTATAAATCTTTTTATTCCCACCTTCACATATATTTATTTAAGCATTTTTCTATTATCAATAAATGCAAAAAACCATAATTATGCTATGTTTTCTAAATTATTTAAACAATTTGTTTTTACATAATATTTTGCTCTCCAGTTTTAATGCATTTAATATACTTATTTGTATCTTTGTTAACTACTAAACCAGTAATTTGTAAATCGAATCGCTACATTTTAGCTAACATTTTATCTCCATTAATTACTAAACTACTAATTTGTAACTTCAGTCACTACATTTTAGTTAACTTTCGAGTATTTTTTTAAATAAAATCGTGCTGAACCACCTTTGACATGGCAGAGTCCTTTTTGGGATCAATCAATAATCCAAGATTGGAACAATTTCCGATAAAATCTGAAATTTGTTGTTTGACTCTCTTCAAATTGTTCTCAACTCGCATTTCCACAAACTGAGTTTTGGAGCATCTTGACTGTTCAAGGATAAGGGACTCTATATGAATGTTTATTTGTGCTTCTCTAATAGAGCCTTGGGAACATTAAAATCCCGTAGGCTTATACTAAAACCATCCAGAAGTAGAAATTCCATCAATAATGGCTGTATTATAGCGGGTGGTAGAAAATCTTACAAATTATAGCGGGTGGAGTTTAGGATTTTGATTCAGTGAAGAAAAACCATTGAGATGGCGAAAGTAAGCAAAACATAGAAAATAGGTAGAATGACGAGAATGAAGAAGAAGGGGAGGGGGCGAGAGAGAGAGAGAAATTTTGAGGGGTGTCACGTGCAAGAAGAAGGTTATTCTATCTATTAACTTAATACTATTTATTATCAAGAATGTGGAACCTGTGAAGGTTATTCTTCAGAAAAGGAGGAGGACGATCAAGGTGCATAGCATAACCTGTTCTTGGATCTGATGGGTTCAGAGGCTCCAAATCACAAAGTGTTGATGACCAGTGGTACAAAATGGTTGTATTAGTCTTCGGAAACCGATAGGCCCAGCCATCTGGTCTTTTTGCTCCGCGTGCTAACACAAATCCATATTCTGCGCCAACATCCTGTACATCTGGCCTGTGCTTTCCACCAGTAACCATACACATCATTGATTGAAACATCTGCCTCCCTAAAGAATCACCCACATAAGCTATGGTTTTATCCTGCATTCTGATATATGTACAAATTAGTGTTTGCCTATTGACTCAAAAGATACATATTATCAGGCCAAAGAGTGCAGTTTATGCCATCTCCAAATTAATCTTGGACTGGCTACGACCAAGTACCTCTTCGAGAACTCAGAGGCCTCAAACTCTGGCATCTCACAAGCTTCAGGCTGCCATCTAAATTTCTCATATGCAAAGTCTGTGCGCTGGGTTAATCTACAGGACCAACTCTCCGAAAGCCATTGTTTACAGCCAAAACCAGATTAGAGTGGTCTGCGGTTGTCCGAAACCCACTTTCCATTCCTGTAGTTACATTCTGCAAGATAGATGCAGCAAAAATCAGAGAGCAATCGAGTTCCAGGTAACCCGGGTGCTAATTTTATGTGCAATTAGACTGAAACAAACTTCCAGGCTAGCGTATATAAGTAATAGGAGGAGCAAGAGAATGCAGAAATTTTACTTGCATGCTCATAGAAGAAATAAATTCACTGTATCTCATCAATAACTACCTTTTTTATCCCAAGGCAGCATTTCATTGTCATCTGCAACATCGACGGAATTGCCTATCATAGACAACGGTGGCTGTGCACCAGTAACTGGCTTTTCTACTTTAACTACTGGTTGAGGCAATGGGTCTTCACTTGGAAAGTCTTCTTCTGAGGATGTATGCTGATCTACAAACTTTGAGTTAGCTACATAAGTTACAAAGAAAATTAGAATAGAGATAAGTGTGGTACAAAAAAAAATAATAAGAGATAGAGTTATGTATGCTCAAGATAACCTGGATGAGTCAAAACCAATGAATCTGGTTGGAGAGTTTCAGTGTCATAGTATGAGCCTTTCTCGCATTTCCAAAGAAGAAACACCACGAAGAAAGCAAGAATGACAAGCTTAAGTTGCTTGCATCGCAGGCCGTTTATACTTCCAAGCCTCATCCTGTATTGATGTTATGCGACGAAAAGTCAATGTGTGCCTCGGAACCATCCATAAATAGAACTAAATCGGGTATGTTAATGAGAAATGCTACCAACTAGTAAACATTCAACACTCTCCAAAAAGAAATGTGAAGAGCGAGCTAAGCAAGAATCAAGGTCATGCACTTACCATTCAAAAATTTACTAATTAACATATGCTAACAATGCAGACAGATCAAGTCTGCTCCTGCCATTTACCAAACACAAAAAACATTTTCTGAACCATTCCACAAATTTTTCAGGGAAATTCTATTTTATGTGAGTGTGACCTTTATCTACTGGATGACTCTTTTCACTGCAGTTATGCTTACAAAAGTAATCAATTCACTTTCAGTTTCAGGAGGACACTTTATGCATTAGTAACACACTAAAATTCGACCAAAAGCCTAAATCCTACAAGGGGAATGCCCGTGCGTTGATACGGGCTTAATCTATACAATACATTTTTGTTTTTACAAATATAATTCACATCACATTAAAATAGTTCCATTGCCCCTATGATCATGCTTCGCTACGTGCGCAATCCATTGAGCTGATTGCCACGAAAAATAAACTACGAAATCAATTTCAACAATGTGAAGAGGATCATTTCTTTATATTTAAATCTGGGATTGAAGAATATTTTGATATGAAGAGGATCATTTATATATATTGGAATCGGAAATCAATTTATAATCTTATTTCGAGTGAGACGGTGTAGATGCATGAAGATAAAGAAAAATCAAGTAAAATTGAAGATTTCCTAAATTATGTTTCCCAAGGAGCAACAGGCATAAGAAATTCGTCAAGTGTTGATATTTAATGACCTAGATAGACAGTGCCAACGCCTTCACCATCAGCATGTAAATCAAGATGCAGACCGAACTCGATACAAGCAGAGAAGCCTAAGTAGAAGTTGCGGATGGCCGACGAGATATCGGATTGATCTGCCTTCTCACTTCCCTCCTTTTCTCTATGCAGCACAACAGTGCGTGATCAACAGCCAAGCAAATCTGACAAAGCTCTGCACATTTCAAAAGAAATGTAATAGATCAATACATAGTAGAAAAAACATTTTGTGGAGGCATGCATTCAACCTTCACACAATTCAACATAGTCACAGGAACCATAATAGTCAATGGGCAAAAAATGAGTAAACAAAAGTCTTTTTGAATGAAAGTACATAAGGAACTTGAGACCACACAGCTACACAAGTAGTTACAAAGGATAGGAATAAAGAGCAAGAAAAGAACAGATTCTTTAGCATTCCAATCTAGATAAATAGTATAGATTGCACACACGATAAAGCAAGTTAATTATATGGCTAATAACTTCATCTGTTCCGCTGAAGAGGCCATATTGCATCCTATCCTTTATCCCAGTAGTTTCCTATGCTGTAAAAACAATCAATATTAGGGATCTATAACAGTTTCATTGCCTTCATTGTCTTCTCTATCCTAGTAGTTTCAACTCGCTCTGAATATAATCAATATTAGGGATTCTTTATCTAACAGGTATCTGAATGCTTCCCAATATCACCGTTACTGGTCAAATTAGAGATCAAAGTTTGGTAAAAAAAAAAAAGATAAGATAAATGAACAGCCTCAATTCAACCGGGGGGGGGGGGGGGGGGGGGGGGGGGGGGAATAAGCGCTTAATTTTCCAGTCTTATACAAATTCGCCTTTTATAAAAAAAATCTTTTTTACATATAACAGAGGGACACGGACACCATAATAAATAGGGAGTATTGCCATGCACAAGCTGAACCATTGTACGGCTTGCAGCAGTAAAACTGCCAGAATAGAATCGATCTATGAGAGAATCAACGCGTAGGACCAATCGAGAGAATTGTCTGTTACCTTGAAGGACGCCACATGGAAATTGTTGTTGTTCGTGATCCTGACAGCACTGGGACTTGCTTCACAGGTTCATCTTTACCAGTCAAAAACGGAGGCAAAAATTAGGTAAAAAAAGATATATGCACAGTTGCCACCACTCACAGCTGCTACTTTAGCTGCGTTCCAACTTAGCTAACGTAAAACTTGAACTATTGGTACATTCAAGCAAGAAGCAATAAGGTAGAAATGTTATTGACTAAGAAAACAGAAATATTTCATTCCCCAATCCTTAACAAACAGAAATCACAAAGGCATTGGAAAATGACTGTCAACCTGGCTCAAAATTAAGGTTTGTAGTGACAGCTAAATAAATACCAAATCCCGCAACTAACAGTTAGTGATGGATCATGAGATTGAAATATAGATTCTGAACCAGAGAATGTGATAGAACTCTCGGTTCCACTACCAACTGGAATTGAACAAGGACCAATTTTGCAGAAATTGATTTGTGATACATGCATGTTATAAGTGCCAACTACCAATATTGCTAGATATAAACGAAACCAAGCAAACAAAGTGCCCGTTTTTTTCCTTGAACATATGAGACAATGCGTAATATACCAAATCAAGACATATTGATCTTTGTAATGAAGAGCTTGTCGAGTATATCCATGTCTGAAAGTTAGAAGACATTGCGTAAAGATGATGATAAAGCTGATCAACACAATCTATTCTGTGTGCCTTCAAGATACAAAACCAAAGTGCCAAAAATTGGGGCCTACCTGAGGAGGTCAGGATTCAGCAGCAGCATTCCGTGGAGAGCTGCTGGTGCCTGGAGAGACTGATCTTGCGTCTACATAACAAGGTGCGGGTGTTCATGATTATCAAATTTTGCCCAATCCAACCAACGCGACAACGGCTAAAGCATCATAAGAGCCATCACCAACGTTGAGATCCCTCTGTTTCAGGACGAGAAACATGAGACGCCTGTGAGGAAGAAAAATTTGATGTGAAATCAGGGAGAAACGACTTGGCAAGCCACCCACGAGGCGATGCGGGGCGGGCCTTAGCGGCGGCGCCGGGATGACTCGAGGTGGGGTGGGGCGGGGCGTTGCTCGGAGGAGGAGGAAGCGCTGGTGATCCGCCTGCGACGACGCCCCTTCCTCCCGCCGCGGCAACCACAGGATGAAGGCACGAACAAGAGGTCGCGGGGCTGGCCGGAATGAAGACGGAGGCGGCGGGTGCCACCGTGGTGGGCTAGGGTTAGGGGACGGGGCGGACGATGGGGGTGGGAGCGGTGTGGAGAAGGGAAAGGGGAGGGGAGAGGGCACCGTGATTGGCAAGCGGAGACGCCAGAGAGGCAACGGGGAGTTTCCGCGAGGTCGACGGGCTAGCGGAGAGGCTTGGGGACGCTTCGCGAAGGGGCTAACGGATTACGGTTGATACGTTTTCTCACGGGAGTAGGCAACCCGATGAACGATGGCTCGCAGCGGTGAGGAGCGGCGTTCTGGCCGGGCGCTCGGGGCGCGGTGATCGGCGGCGGCGAGGACGCCTATCAAGAAGAGAAGAGTAAAAATATGAAAAAACGTACCGGCCGTTCGGCTCACCAGTTAGCGCGCTATAGTCAGTTCTACTCCACGATGCAGATCTTCGTAAGAAACATCAGCGGCAACACCCTGACGGTATAAGTAGAGAGTTCGGACAGGGTCGTAATCTATAATAAACAATAAAAATTCTAGTTCAATTATAAACGAAGAACACGGATATAAACCTAAATTTTCTACCGAATTAATTTCCTCATCGTCTCAACACATCAAATGATCAAAAGCAATTAGGTTGAAACATATGCCTAGAGCTTAGATGCAAGGGTGTATGCGCCCAGATCTGCTGCGATTTCGTAGACAGTGGACGCTTGAGGAGTGGCGCATATTGCAGCCCCAGCCGATGACCTCGCCGCTCCTCGCTCCTCGCAACGAGCTCTTCACGGGACAGACGCCTAGACGGATTTTGGAAATCATTTCGCCGTGGAGCCAGGAGCGGCAATCGCGAGACTGAGGAAGGAGAGCGGCGAGGCCTTCTAAATTTTTCTTTTTTTATTCTTCTTCAGCAGATAAAGAAACGGCGAGGGGCGATGAATCTGGAGATGGCGACGCTCCGTACAGCCATACCTCTAGCTGACTGGCAGAGCCGCAGGGGTCTCCTAGTGAGAGAGAACAACGCGAAAAACCAGCAGCCACGCGGCGGAAGCCTCGCCTTCTTCGCCAGGCGTAGTTTTTCTTCTCCGCGTCCGTCAGCAGGGAAGGGGGAGGACGAGTGGGTCTGGTCCAGTGTTTGAGGCCGCTGATGCGAAGTGAGACAGTGGTCTTGTTTGGCCGATGGGAAGCCACGGCCACCGCAAAGGCTACCCCTCAACGTCGGCCAGCAGGGCGGAAAGGAGCACGTCGACGAATGGCAGGTTGCAATCATCTGTGGGTGGCAGCGTGCCATCTCGAGGTCTTCCGAGCAACTCGTCACAACAGCGTCAAAGCGGCGTGGAATACAGGTGGCGGCGCGTGAGCCACCGTACTCCTCCGGCAGTCTACAGGTGCGCTTCGGTCGCGAAACAGCTTGGCGCTGGCGCAACCAGCAGGCAGGAGGACAACTGCGATCCCACAACGTTCGGCTGCCACGGAACACACTAAAGAGGAAATAAACTGTCGACCACTCAGTAAAAACTGTACGGAAAGCTCCTTAATACTGTCTGCTTCCTCTACAACTTGAGGACCTAGTATTTGGAGAAGGTTGCCTTGTGCAAGCAAAGAATCTAAATTTACAACAAGACTCTGCGATCCCACAACGTTCGGCTGCCACGGAACACACTAAAGAGGAGGAAATAAACTGTCGACCACTCAGTAAAAACTATACGAAAAGCTCCTTAATACTACAGTAAAAACTGTACGAAAAGCTCCTTAGAACTACGCGCACTCTCGGTCCTTCCTCTCTTTTCTCCTCGCTACAGTAGGGAGCGGGCGAACAGAGAGGCGACTTTCGGCCGTCGTCGATTTCCTCGCTTCCCCCTCCTCTCCGGCGTCCTCGTCGGCGCCGGAGAGGGCGGGGAAGCGGGATTTCGCTTCGTGCTGTACATATCCCTCCGTTCCAGCTTTAGCTAGGTAGGGTAGGGTTAGGGTTCCGTCGCCGTCGTCGTCGATGGCGGTCGGATTTCGTGTCTTCCGCGGCGGATCTGGCGGTGGTGGCGTCGTCGGCGTCAGCTCCTTGCTCGGTGAGTCCGTGTGGAGTTTCTTTTCCTCCGGTTCTTTTGCGAAAGGGTGGAGGATCTTGTGGTCACCCTCGCCGGCGTCGCTGGTGATGGTTGATCTGGTTTCCGGGCTGTCGGCGTCGAGCTTCGAGGCCGATTTCTTCGGTTTTTTGCTTCGATCTACTGGCTCCTTGGTGATGGTGGTCCGGCTTTGCTTCTCCTTCTCGGTGTTGTCGCGTTTGCCGGTGCAGGGCCTTCTTCGTGTTATGGGCTTCTTTGCCCATCTAATCGGCGTTTCCAACAATGTGTTGTGGTCGCGAGCTGGGAGGGAGGACATGGCTAGCTGTCGTCGCCGGCGGTCGTCGGTGGTGAGAAGAAGATGGATCGGGAGAGTTCTTGAAGAAGAAGGACTTCTTTGTAATTTCTTTTTCTTTGAGGACTTTTCTGCATTTTGGACCCAGGGGTGTCCTTGTAAGAGGTGTGGATGTACTGTGTCTTCTTGTTTAATATAATTCCACCCTGTTCGCAAAAAAAAAAGCTCCTTAATACTGTCTGCTTCCTCTACAACTTGAGGACCTAGTATTTGGAGAAGGTTGCCTTGTGCAAGCAAAGAATCTAAATTTACAACAAGACTATCACCATCGTGAACTCGCTCTATTCCGTTTTACATGAACTCATCAACCAATAGGGTGACTTCAATTTCAAGGCAGCAACCAAATAGTTTAACAATATTCATGTGGTTGATCTCTAACAAGGCGCAACCTCATTTATGAGGAACACGAAGTCACCCTATTGGTTGCTTGGGTCGTGCGCCCGGGATGAGTATCTGGCTCGAGAAAGAAGAAGCATGCCGCGAACCACTCCGCGGCTCACGACCCAGGCGCCTGATGCCATGGTTAAGCCCATGGCCACACGACGGATCAGCAGCAGCATCTTGTCGGTGACGAAGAGGTCGATGAAGTTGTGCATAGCCCCCGTGTCGACGGGGATGCGGAGAGTCACGCCATTCAGTCGTACCACTAGATGTTCATAAAATCCAACGGCTCGTAACTTTTCTTGACTCCGATTAACTTGGTAATTTCTAGCTATTGACAACGAATGTTGGAGAGCTTCTCTTGGACCCTTTTCGTAGAGAATGCAGGACATCAGATTTGAGAATGAGTCCGAAACACACTCTGTGTCAAGATTCAACTTTAGAACAGCACTGTCTCTAATTAGATGTTTGTCCCCTTGACAGGTTAAGTTAGCTGGTAATGCACGTTAGACTATTTGAGTAATTGACCAACAGGGAATTTATTTGACTACAGCAGGGAGGCCAGCGCGTCCGCGCAACTACGCGAGAAGAGGCACCAAGCTCAGCAAAGCAAGAAGTGAGGTGCTGCCCCCCCGCGTTGTGCTCTGCTCACCTTGCCTGCGTCAGCAGGCAACCGCCAGGCCGCAAGCATCTGTGCTCCTTTTTTGTCAGATGGACACTCTAATTTCGCAGCATCGCAAAGTGCAGCGTCAGTTGTAACTTTAATTACCATGCTTGCATGCACCCTACCCGAAAAATTATCTGAGATATAGTCCCTAATTCAACACGCGCACACACAGGGGATGGTAAAATCAGGTAGTTTTCTTTACAAAAGGATCATTTTCATAACATGACACAAACATTTCCAGCTGGTTACCAGACTCTTTCCTCAACATGGTTCTGGAAGACATATGCTTCAGAGCTAGCAAACTGTCGTTACCTAGCTCCAGATTCACCTTCCTGCCTATTGCTTAAAAAAAAGTGCTCATCGAAATAAAGGGACAAAATAGTTTCTTATTCTTCTCGAGATTCAATCTATGGGTACTAAGGCCAAATAATTCCTTTACCAACAAAACTACTATTTCCTTACCAGACTTCAACAATATAAAATTTCTACGATCTCTTCACAACGGGTTCGCAACAGGAGTAGACCACCCGGCGCGCAAACTGCGCGTCTTTTTTCTAGTAGATGACTTCTAAATTTCAACAAACTTTATATACTACGTACACCCGGTACAAACAAATCCATTAAAGTAAATATTATAAAAAGACATCATTAAATATTTTATTATATAACTCTTTCTGTTTTGCAGATAACACTTTTATGGGGCGCAATTGCGTTCATACCTCAACTCCAAGTTGTAATTGTGTATTTTACCTCACTTTTAGTGTTTTGTATTTTGTCCTCAATTTTTTGAAAACAAAGCAAGACTTTATCCCTACTCCTTTAGGTGTTAATGTCGTACTGAAAGACAATATTGATTATCCTTTTGATCTTGCCCCTACTTTCATATATTTGACATAAGCATTTTGATTGATTTGAGGTGCATTTGGATAAATAGTACTGAATTTGGACGTATTTAACAAATTTGTTCAGAATTTGGACATAATTTCAGCAATATTTTGATGGAATTCGCACAATAAAGAGGCTTGCACAAACTGCACTAAAACAGTGCTCTAGTGCTAACCCAGTATCCATGACTGTAAACCCGATGCCATTCAGGCTCTTTGCTCACAAGTCACATGCATACAAGTGAACATTGTATCCATGTCTCAGTGAACATTGTATCTGATAAGCCCCTGCTAACCTCAATGGCTCAATCAACATGCACACAAGCAAATGGCCAACTGGTGGATGCAAAACAGCCGTGGGCGCAGGAATTACTCGCTAAAGTGCATGCCATCGAGGACTATGACATCTTTGGTTAGGCCCATCCTTGTCACTGGATCTTCCTCTGCAATCAGGCCAGCAACAAGAGTTCAAAAAACAGCATGACTTGGGGGCTCAATCGCTCACTAATGTGGGTCACTATGCACCCCAGGAAGCTACTATGTCCATGTAACACCAATCACATCCTAAGCATACATCAAGTTCATTATACATTCACAGTCCTGTCCCACCTCTATGGACTCACACATACAACTCATTGATTCAGATAACATGGACAAACAGATAATAAAGGCTGAGGCAGCAAGCACACAAACACAAGTACACACCATACTCAATATAGTACTCACTATGCTTGACCATGATGTTCAGCCAACAGATTCTGACTTCATTCCTGACTCGGCCCTTTTTTCTCTCTATAACTCCAGCACCAAATCTGCATCCAGTCATAGAAAAGAGATGTTCCGTCAGTACAAGGCAGCCTACGCCATCATACAGCAAAAATTGATCGACGGCTCCTGAAGATTCTTTGCCAATAACAGTATGAAACATCTCACTGTCAAGACTGCATTTTGCGACTGTTGGTGGTGGATCAGAATGTACTGTCACTACAAGAAACCAGGAGATCCATGACGTTTTCAGGGTGACGGTAAACGTAGTCGTCACAGACTACCCAAATCCGTGACGATTGGCGTAGTTTCGTCACGGATAAGCAATGGGGCCCACTGCTTCCAAAACTGGTTGACGTTTCTGTGACGACGCCATTGCCTACCGTCACAAAATGAAACTAGAAATCGTCACAAATTTGGTTCAGCATGCGTGACCGCTTCGTTTCGTCATAGTTTGGAGATTTTGGAATGTGGGGCCCAATTGTCAGAATCCTAATCAGCACCTGTATGGATGTGCCGGCCCCGTCGTGGCCCCACATGTCAGCTTTGGTCCCACCTGGCAGTAGAGCGAAGGTGCAAATCTACAAAAATATTTGGCGAGCTGCGGGATCGAACCCGAGACCTCGCATTTGAGCCCCATGCGCCTTAACCACTGAGCTGCTTTCTCGGACGTGATAGGATGGCTTTGTATTTATACTAGTACTTTACTGTTTAGTTGTTCTGAAATACAAAGAAAGACGAGATCCAGACCTTGGTCCAAATCGAAATCGAACCACCGCACCAATGCCCGGCGGCGCTGCCGTCGCCGACGGTGACTGAATCCGACATCACCGCCACCCAAACTCGCCATCTAGAGTCGCCGCCACCTAAGTTTGGCATCGGAAGTCGCCTCCACTTCACATTGTTGCGCCTGTGAAGCTCGCCATCGAGCATCAGCGCCACCACCTGCTATTGCCCGGTGAACAGAGGATTGAGCAGCCTCTTGCAGTGCTGACGGCGTCTCTTCCTCGTGGATTGCTGGGAACTCGCATGCATTGCTGCAGCTCCTCTTCCCCATCTGTCAACACCAATCTGCAGAGGTTTGTGGTTGCATTCCCTCCTTTGTAATTTGATTTAGAACCATGGTGTGCAGAGATTAGTACTCTTATGTTTGTGCAATGCTTGAACAGATGGGTAGAACATGGATGCATGGTACACTGTTTACTCCTGAATACATTAAAGGCGTGAAAGAATTTATGAGTTTTGTCAATGGAAAATTCAGTGAAGATGAGAACATACTATGCCCATGTAGTAGATGCCTTAATCAGAATTACCATCATCAGGCCATTGTGGAGAAGCATATTTTGATGAATGGAATGGATAGTACTTATACTCGGTGGGTAAATCATGGAGAGGATTATGATGCACCTGAAAATGAAAATTCAGTTGATGTGCATGTCGATGGTTTCATAGATGAGGATGGCAATGCTGATCGGTTTGAAGGAATGCTAGGAGACTTACACATGGCAGAACAAGTAGGTAATTTGGATGGTGAAACTGAAGATGCAAACAATGATGCAGACCCTCATGTGAATGAGTCATTTTTCACAAATGTGATGAAAGAGGCTAAGCGTCAGCTTTACCCGGGATGTACAAAATTTTCTAGGTTCTCATTTGTGGTAAAGCTACTCCATATGAAATCATTTTACAGGATCAGCAATACCGCATTTACTGCTATGCTAAAGTTATTGGCCGATGCATTCCCTGATTGCAACACAGTCCCGAAATCATATAATGATGCAAAGAATCTTCTAAAGGTTTTAGGTCTTGGTTATGATTCAATACATGTATGCCCAAACAATTGTGTTCTTTTTAGGAAGCAATATGCAAAGCTTCACAATTGTCCAGTTTGTGGTAGTTCAAGATGGAAAGACCCTGAAAGAAAAAGGTTCCACAGAAAGTATTGCGACATTTTCCATTGGCACCTAGGCTACAAAGGATGTTTGTTTCCAAAGAAGCATCAAAACAAGCACAATGGCACAAACTGAAGCGGCAGCCCAGAGAGAAGGAAATGAGCCATCCAGCCGATGGTGAGGCATGGCAAGCTTTCGACAGAGACTATCCAGATTTTGCAGATGATCCAAGAAACATTAGACTTGGGCTAGCTACAGATGGTTTTAATCCTTTTGGGAATATGAACACCAAATATAGCATGTGGCCTGTTTTCGTTGTCCCATATAACCTTCCGCCATGGGCATGCATGGAAGAGTCAAATTTCATGATGGCATTGTTGATTCCAGGTCCTTCAGCACCAGGGAAGGATTTTGATGTTTTCCTTGAGCCCCTTGTAGAAGATTTACTTGAGCTTTGGAAGGGAGTGCGAACCTATGATGGTGATAGTGGTAAGATGTTTAATCTTCGTGCTGCTGTACTGTGGTGCATTCATGATTACCCAGCTTTGAGCACACTTTCTGGGCGTACGACGCGGGGCTATTTTGCATGTATTCATTGTGACAAGAATCCTTTGTCATATGCCCTAAGGAACAAAATTGGGTATATTGGGCATTATCGTTTCCTGCCAATGGGTCATCGTTTAAGGAGAAACAATGAGTACGCCGGTCTCCATGAAAGCAATGAGATGCCTGGTAAATTTTCTAAAGAGGAGTTGCTGCAAGAATTGGATAAGGTTAGACATATTAGACCTGGTAAGCAGCGAAAGGAGCCAAAGCAGCCAGGGAGCATGAAAAGGAAGCGTTCGGACATTGACAAGGACAAAACGATTTGGAAGCGGAGGGTAAGTTTGTGGAACCTAGAATACTGGGAAAATCTGTTGCTGAGACATAACCTTGATGTCATGCATATTGAGAAAAACATATGTGAGGCATTGCTGTCGACAATTCTCAGTATAGCTGGAAAGACAAAGGATACAGCTAAATCTAGGCTTGATCTTAGTGATTTGGGAATTAAACATGAGCTGCAACTGAGAGAGGAAGGAAATACATGTGTGATGCCTCATGCTCGATTCACCTTGTCCAAGGAACAGAAGGTTGCCTTCATGGATTTCCTACGGGAAGTAAAGTTTCCCGATGGTTATGCTTCAAACATATCTAGGTGTTTAGGTGTTGACGGAACAAAGCCACAAGGTCTGAAAACACATGATTGTCATATTATTTTGCAAAGGCTTTTAGCAGCTGGCATGAGAGGATTATTGGACAAGGACATTTATGAAGCAATAGCTGATTTGGGAAAGTTCTTCAGAGAATTGTGCAGCAAAGTTCTTAACAAGGATGTGTTAGCTAAATTGAAGGATGAAATTCCTATAATTTTGATGAAGCTTGAGCAAATTTTCCCACCGGCTTTCTTTGATGTGATGGTTCACCTTGCTGTACATTTACCCGACGAGGCATTGCTTCGAGGTCCTGTTCAATACGGGTGGATGTATCCAATCGAAAGAAGGTTGTGTACTTTGAAGCGCTATGTGAGGAATAAAGCACGACCGGAAGGTTCGATTGCTGAGGCATATGTTGCCGATGAATGCCTGACATTTTGCTCTAAGTATATGGATGACGTTGAAACAAGATTCAATCGGCAGCCAAGAAATCAAGGATTTTCTAATGAACAAGCCTATGATGTTGATGTTTTTGGCCATGGTGTTAATTTTACTTCTGCATCAGAACTTGTATACGATGAAAGTGGCTTTGATCAAATGGTGTGGTATGTGCTGAATAACTGCAGCCAGGTTGACAAATATGTGAAGTATGTTCTCACTTCTATACATATTATCGTATTCATATTGTACATGTTGGGAGTACTGACATGATTTTTTTACAGAATGTTCAAAGATAAATTAGAGAGAGACCAGGTGCCTATAACTGAGAGAACACTTCGCCAAGGATTTCAGAACTGGTTCAGGAAACATGTTAGTCTTCTACTTATTTGGTTTTCATTTTTTTAGTACACATTCATATATGCAGTTTTACATATAAATATATCTGTTGTTGCAGGTGATGACATTGCGGACAGATGGCGAAGTGGTAGATGATGATCTCTTCTCCTTAGCATGTGGCCCTGATTTCAGAGTGAGGAAATACTCATCATGCATAGTAAATGGGGTTCGTTTTAACACCGTGGATCGTGACAAAAATAGGAGGACACAGAATAGTGGGGTAATGACCAAAAGTACACATAACAATATTGCCACTGATTTTTATGGAACCCTTCAAGAGATAATTCAGTTAGACTACAATGGTCATGAAAGGTCAGTAGTTTTGTTTAAATGTGACTGGTTCAAATTAAATGGAAAGAGAACTGAACTTAAAGATGATGGATATTTTAAAAGCATCAATACTACAAGTCTGTGGTACAAGAAGGATTGCTTTATTTTGGCTACTCAAGCTAGAAAGGTATTTTATATTCCAGACACAAAGAATGGAAAAAATTGGCAGATTGTCCAAACTTTTGACCATAGGCATCTGTACAATGTCCTGGAATCTGAAGGTGCCTTGTCTAATGCTCCTGCATATCAAGATGATGCATGTTCCGAAGTGGAGCGTGGGCGAAACGAAGTTTCCGAGTTGACATCTCAGCAACCTTTGAACAGAGAGAATGAACAGGGCACTTTATTGGATGCAGCTGAAGTTGCCCTTTTGATGGAACAAGAGGACAACCAAGTGTTCGAGAGCGACAGCGATGCTGAACCAGATGACACTCTTATGGCTTACTGCAGCGAAAATGAAATTGAGACAGAGGTTGATAGTGATGATGAGTAGCTATTTCCAATTTTCAGTGTCTAGTGTGTTATATTGATCTATTGTAAGGGCTTGCCACTATTTGAGAACATGTTGTAAGGGCTTCCCATATTTGTTATTTCTATCACCTAAACAGAGATGTTGTATTCTGAATTTTAGATCAGTGTATTTGTTTCACTATTTTACTTGTTTCATATGTTGGTTGCTGCTGAAATGAACTACCTGCAAGCAGTGCTGAAAACATTAAATGGACATGGTGCAATGCTGGACATGCATATCCTTTTCCTTTCAGGTTATAAAGAGTCCTGAAAATATTGCAGCTACTACCAGCTGCTGCCTCCATTTTTATTTCATTTTTCAGAACTGAAACAAAAGCTGGCCATGCATTTCCTGCTGGTGCCTCCATTTTTATTTCATTTTTCAGAACTGAAACAAAAGCTGGCCATGCATTTCCTGCTGGTGCCTCCATTTTTATTTCATTTTTTCAGAACTGAAACAAAAGCTGGCCATGCATTTCCTGATGGGAAATAGAAAAGGTAGCCATTCAAAAGAACAGGGCATCACTTGATCAAGATCACTTCATGAATTAAGTCAGAACATGGCATACATTATAGTCTTACATTCACTGGCATACATTCCATTCATACATTCACTGCCTAACAATCATCACTTGAGCCAGAGCAGTAGGACAGCTAGCAGTACAACCACACAGACTACAACATTGCTTAAAACTACCAACTGGCCCATGTTGATAATCTTCGACATCTTGGCGTCGACACCGTAGGCAACTGAATTCAAAGCAACAACTTGCAGTTCTGGACTCTGTAACTGTAATCTATTCATGCTACTTGCATCTCCATACACATTTTCCCTGTAATTTGCAACAGAACCAACAATACCACGAGTCTGTAGCATTTGTACATACTTGTCTGCAAATTTGAAGAAGCTGCAAGTTCCAGGCACCTGTACATATGAATTGGCGTCAGAAAATTGGACTCAAACATAATGGCCACAATAACAAAATGATTAACACGGAATGAATTACGTGTTCCTCATTCTGGCAGCACTTGAAGAAGATCTTGCCCGGGTTCTTCGCTGTCCCGGACAGCAGCTCGATTACCTCATGGCCGCATTTAGGGCAAAGCACCAGCGGGTACCCAGATAGCTCCCCAACCTTGCCGGTCGCTCGCAGTGGAGCAGCTGAGCGACGACTGCAGGAGGAGCTGGCCTGCGACATCGCGCACACGTTGGGGATGGGTGGTGTGGGGAGCTGAGGCCGATGTGGCTGCCGGAACGACAGTGAATAGAAGTGCAGGACGGGCCGGGATGCCGGAACGGCGGAGCAAGGGAGCCAAATCCGGCGGCGGAAAGGCGATTGGGTGGAGGGAGGGCCGAATGCCGGAAGGGCGGAGGAAGGGAGCCAAATCGGCGGCAGCCAAATCCGGCACCTCTGCTCTCGTTCTGCTGGCCGGCAGTTCGATCTGAAATCGAATGGATAAGGGGTAGGCGCTAGGGACAATGACAGGTGGGCCACAGGGAGCAATATCAGTTCGTTTTGGTACACTTATACAAACAAATTTGAACAAAATTCGTGTAAACTCTCCAAATTAGCTGCAATACTTTGTCGATAAATGATTACATACTAATATAAATTCATTCCATAATGGGAGATCACTAATTAACTAATGTTTGAGTGTTGACATGGACATTTCGATAAATACATGCCATTCAACTTGTAACCATGCAAACATGCAAGGTTTACATGGCCATCTTACAAATGTAAGCATTGCTCAATGGGAACCTTGAGTTCATGACAAATCGTTTCCAATTTGGTAATAAGGAGACCATTTGGTAATATTAAACATAACAATTGACTTAATTATGACCATATGTATACACCTTTGTTATGAATTCATATAAACATGAGGTGACTCAATTAAGTGACCACCTTCTCGCCATTAAAACTTCATCCAATGTTCATATAGTGTCAGTGATATGTTGATGATATGATAGTGACAACAAGACATACACATGTGTGAGGGTACACCTAATATATGCCAATGAAGTTTTACATGGTGTATCCCTCAAATCATATAGACCTATCAATCATGTTTATGTAATGAATGTATTACTTCCATATAATGTTCCAACCATACAAGAAAGAACTTTGCCATAACCATGCTTAATTATCCTTCCAACATTAGTATATATGGTTCACATCTATTTGAAGTTAATTTGTACAATATCAAAACTATTATGGTGTTAGAAATAAATGGTGTCAACAATTGGTTCCACAAATGTTACTACAGTACTTATACTCACGAGACTTACAGCTATTTTTTAAAAAATATTTATGCCACGTAACTAATTTTTGCCATTTTTAAAAGCTTTTTAGTAGTTTATCGTGTACACAATATCAATTTTGTAGAGGCTGCCTCTAGAAGCTTCCAAACGTGGTCAGCCAACGAAAAAAAGCGCGCGCTCTCGAGCCCCTGTTTTCGGCCCCGCGCCACTTTTCCGCGCGCCTCTCCCCGTTTTCGTTCAGCGAATTGACCATAGTACCCTACTAGGTTCCCCAATATTATTGCACAGCCGCAACTGGACACACCAAGGCTACAAGGTCACCTGGGTAATTGCTCACACCTGAGCGGAATATCCACCGCACCAGCCCGCAATTCCCCCCAAATCCAACTCAGAATCCCTAGGTCTCCCTCCGCTTCTTCTTCCCTGTTCGCTCGCCGCCGCCACCTCGACGCCGCGCCGGTTCCCTGTCCGCCGCCTCCTTCCCGGTCCGCCCATCTCCACCACTGTCGCCCTCCCCCACCACAGAACCTCTCCACCACCACAGCAGCCTCTCAACTCTCCTCCACTGCAGCCGCTCGCCTCTCCATCACCGATTTCATCTCCAGAACCGGCTTCGGCGACCAGCAGCACCAAGGACCGCCTCCAGCGACGTGCGGCTCCGCCAGTGCCATCTCCAAGCAGCAAAATTGACGGTGTCGTGAAGCAATCCGCAGCTACACCAACTTCTGGTCGCACCTGCGACCGTCGTCGTCGTCATGCCGGCCAAAGATGGACCGCAACAGCAAGGTATGGTCCTGAACTCCTGGTGCTGTGACGTTTCTTTTGATTTTCTCCACTCAAGTATGTCCTGCACATGAAGCTTTGCTTTTGTTACAACATCTGCATTGTGCCACTCGATGGCTGGCACAATTAGTGCCTGTAATAGCTACTCTGCTTGTGCTTGCCTGAATTCTGCTTTATGTCAATGTAATTCTGCTTGCTTGTTTCGAAATTGTTATGTTGTGCTAATATGCTTAGGAATTAAAATATATGCAGTTAAAATAAGGACTATCAATTTTGTTTTATGTTCGTTCTGCTTGCTTGTTCGTTCTGTAAGGGATTATTTTGGGGAGTTAAAAATATTGTTAATGTGCTTGTGCTACTGAAGAGCTTGTCATTGTCTATGTCCTGCAAATGTATGATGTACTAGTCCTAGCCCTTTTTCAAATTATTGTGATGGAGTTAATGTTGAGAAAATAGTCCTGTGCCTAAATTCTTTATCATGTATTTGCTAATTTCAGAACCGGCAATAACTGCCTATGAATTGCAAAAGCTGAGACAGTGCATGAGGAACAATGCAAGGTTGCAGCAACTTGGACTTCCTATGATGGCTTCCATGTTTCCACAGAAATGTGGCATTGGTTCGAAAGAGAAGAACAAAAAGAATACAAACTGTGAAGGTTCCGAATCTGAGTATGACCCTGAACAGGATGACATCGGTGAAGGAGATGAAGGCGAGGAAAACACTTCTAAGGTGCTAATTCCTCCATCTTTACAAGGCTTACACATGTTTGGTAATTGCACTAAAACCGTAAACAAGGTTTCTGTGTTGATTGATGTTTCCATTGTGTTTTGCAGAACACTACAAGAGCTTCCAAGAAATCAAACAAAAGAGCTGCTGACATGCCACCTGGTGGAGCGAAGACTCGGCAGAAGAGAGTTCGTGCAGCTCAGCCAACTACTAGAGCTACAAGGTCAAAGAAAAGCTTGGCAGTCCAACAAGATGAGGGAAGTACTGGGTTCTCGACACGTGGTGTAGCTTCTTCCGCCCAAATGGAAGAGATTTCTGCCAACTTCGATAACTGCAACCTGAATGAAGGCTAGTTCTAACTCCTTGTTTCCTCTATAACTTCTTCCATATAGTATAATCAAGTGTGCATATCGTTCTAATGCAATTGTTACTGCCCATGTATTAAATTTTAGGTGATGGACCTGATCGAACTTTAGGCGAGCACAGTGAGATGGCCAATGGTACTGCTGACAATGCCATTGACAACCACATTGCCCAGCAAGACGAGGAAGGCCTAGGTGACGCAGAATCTGAAGGTCACTAGTTCTGGCTCACTTTGTTTTATAAGTTTAACCATTTCAATTCACTAATTGAGGTTTTTTTACATGTGGAACCAGGAGCCGAGGTGAGATGCATTAGGGGAATTAATATGGGAAAAGGTCTCCAAAAGATGTCCCGAGCTCGGCGTGGCAAACTGACTGTTATCATTCCTGAAGGGAAGATAAGGCCACTGGTACCTCTAGTTGCAGCAAAGTTTGCAACTGAATGCAATATTGCAGTGAGGAACCATGTGCCTGTGCTTAAGAATTGGAAGGAATACAAGAAGCCAACTGAAACTGGGCATTTCAAACTTTTTCTAGGGAAACTTGGTGTAAGTACATTTTCCAATCCTTTCCAACTTAGTCTAGCAAGTGATGATCCTTTCCTACTTTGTGAGATCATGACAATATTCTTCTATACAGGCAAAGTTTCATATCGACACAAAAGCTGAACCAGTTAAAAAGGCTTGCTCCCAGATGATGAAAAATGCGCTTCGCCAACAACGTTACAGGCTCAAGCAGAAATATTTTGATCCTGTTCCACTGAATATGGTTAGCAAAACTTCTCCTGTGAAATCTATGAGTGATGAACAGTGGAATGCACTTGTGGAAATATGGAAGAACCCCAAAAAGATGGTATGTTGCCTGTATAGATCCAAGTTTTTCCCATATACATGGTGATCTGGAACATGCCTTACTTGTATTCTGTTTTCCATGCAGGCAATATGTGAGAAAAACAAAGCTAATAGAGCAAAAGTGAAGTTCCATCAGACAACTGGTTCTCGCAGCTACATGGTGCACTGTGAAAATTTGGTAAGTCATACCTCTACGTCTTTTATTGTTCTCCATTTCAAATTTGTACTTCTGCCAATTCATGTCCATGGTTGTGATGATGTACATTTGCTGTTTGTAATCTTGTCCATTTTGATTTATATGTGAAAATTTTGGGTAACTGCCATTGTGATGCTGGGCTTGTGCACATTTATATATTCTTGTCCATTCTGATGATGTATATCTGCTGTTTGTATCCTTTTTCTGCTGTACATTGCTGTAAGTGAAAAAGTATGTAACTTTTTGCATACTGGTTGTTTCTAGGGAGACAAGTATAATGATGAAGATCCCAATGCTTTCGATCTGTTTAAGGAGTGCCACTACAGCCAGAAAAAGAAAGGCTTCACGCCTACTGTACAATCTGCTATTGTAAGTATTATGCATACTACCTCCCACTAAATTGCTTCAGTTTCATATCTCTTGCATGCATGAGTTAATGTCATTTTTTTTGTCGCTACTAGGAGGAAATGGAAAAAGATAGCAGAAGCAGCTGATGGTGAAGAACCTGTGTCGGTGTCCGAGGTGGTAGCCGATGTCCTTGCCCAGCACACCAAGAGAAACAAGTTCCTGGAGAATGTGGGCATACAAGATGTTCGGCCAAGAACAAGTGTTCAAAACCTTCAAGAAGAACTGGCAGAGGAGAAGAGGGCAAATGCTGAGCTTCGATTGGTTGTTACTACCCAACGAGAGAAGATTGATGTGCTAACAGAGCAGGTCCATGAGGCTGAACATGCAAGGGTGAAGGACAAAGAGGAGATGCTGAAAGTGCAAGCTGAGATGCAGAAAAAGCAAGCTGACACTGATGCAAAGCTTGAACTCTTGCTAAGTCAGCTAACTGCATCTAAAGCTCAGGGGTAAGGTGTTTGTGGAGTTCGAGCACTTATTTTGTTGCGGCCATGGTTGGACAAACTAGTCTTGATTCTGACCTATTGAGATCCTTTACCTGTCTTTTGGTGCTGCTAAAAGCATGCATTCTGTTGATGGTGAAACAGAATGCAAGCATTTAGCTGTTGAAACTATTTTATGTTGGCTGGAATCTTTTGGGGTATTGGATGTTGGCTGTATATTTTGGTGCCAAAACATGTGTAATGCTGGCTGGAAGTAATGCTGGATGTACCAGATGACATGTTGTGATATTGTGTTTGTGACTCTTTTAATTAACTGGTGCGAATTCTGCTGGATGAATTTTGAGCTTATTTCCAATTGGGCTGAACTATGTTTGGGCTGAATTCTGGTTGGGCTTCATTCCTGCTCTGAAATGGAAAAAAATACTGCGCCAAAAATAGTGGGCCACTTATTTGTACACCGGGCTTCCTCTAAAAAAATGACAACGGGCTAAAAAAAAATGTACAACAGGCTAAAAAAACTTGTCAAGATTTCAAAAATCTCATTGGGCTAAAAATTAATTGGAACCTCACGGCCCAAAATGTTGTCATTTCTCACTGGACCATAATTGGGCTTCCTTGAAAATGGGCCGAATACACGTCAGCATTGATGCCACGTCAGACTCTCGAAGTCAGCTGGGCCTGGCAGCTGTGACAACAACAGTTCGTCACAGATGTGCTCCATCCATGACGATTCTGGAGAGACGTCACCCAGTTCAATGTATGACGCGAGATACATGACATCCGGCTGTTTCGTCACGGATGCCCGTCTGTGACGGTTTTCAGCCAATCTGTGACGAAGTAGGAACGTCATGGATCTCATGGTCCCTTGTAGTGTGTCCTGTGAATGCAATGTTTACGGACTGGGATTTGAGACGTGGATGCATGCATGCACACTCACAGTCTGCGTCGGTCCTGATCCAGTGACCGCTCTTGCTGCCGGTGTGTTCGTCGTCGACGTCGGGGGGAAGCACCGCCGCCGAAGGAGGCGCGGTTGGCGCAGCAGCCGAATCCCGGCAGGCGGGGTTCCTTCCGGCAATGGAGCTTGGATGATGCTGGGAGCTCGCCGTCAGTGCTCCAGCGCTTGCGGCTCTTCTTGGTCAGGCTCCTCGTCTGGGCCGTGCTCTCCGGGTACACTTTCCTGTGGAAGATTTGAAGGATCTGCAAATGAGCAAAATGCTTCCCTTTTTTAGTACATACACATGTCCCTGCGTATCATCACATTGCAAAAGTTTACCTCGACTATTCCTAATGCACACAGGGCGGAGCTACATGTAAAGCTCTGGGTGCGGCCGCACCCAGGACTTTTGAAACTTTCAATGATATATGCTCTATTTTCACCATATTCGCACCCCCTTAGCTCATTATCTTGCACCCACAAGGCCAAAAAAATCAAGATCAAGCAGCTCAAATTACGGCATCGCACCCCTCTTCGACGAACTCTAGCTCCGCCCCTGAATGCACAGTATGTGGAACTGATCAGTAAGTTCAAGCATTATGTCAATTGTATTGACTTTATGTGACATGCATATGAGTCGTTTGATTTTTATCCTCTTGAAGAGTTAGTTCTATGGCAAACATCTAATGTCAAAAAGGTGAATTTTTCGAGGCAGTATCTGCACGAGCGACCAAAAGGATGACATTTTTCTAAGTTAGAACGACCAGTGAAAGTTCGCTTCTTTCCCCTTCCCTTCCCCTTGCTACAGGAGAGAGGAGGCGAATAGAAGGCGACCGCGTTCCGGCGGTGGCTCCCGTCCGCTCTCCCCTTCCTCCGGCGGCCTTAGGGCTCTGGAGGGGCGGGAGGTCGGCGGAGCTGCCGTCCGGTCCTCTCTAGCTAGCTAGTATAGTTAGTTAGTTAGTTTACCTTCCCTTCGGGGGTAGGGTTAGGGTTCGGCGCCGGCGCCGGTCGCGGCGATGGTGTCCGATGCTTTCTCCCGCGGTGGATCTGGTGAAGAAGTCGTCGGCGACGACGATGAGGTAACCGGTTTCGCCGTGTGGAGCTTTTGTGCCTCCGTTCTTTTTGCGAAAGGGTGGAGGATGTCTTGGTCCCCATCGCTGGTGTTGCTGGTGGTGGGTGATCTTCGTTCCGGGTGGTCGTCGTTCAGATCCGGCGATGACTACTCCGGTTTTTTGCTTCTCCTGCTTGGTGTTTGTCGTTGGTGCTTGTTCGTTGTTCTTCGGTTCTTCCGATGGCGGAGCGATGGCCGGTCAGATCCCTTCTTCGTGATATGGGTGCTTGCGCCCATCAAATCGGCTTTTTCCAATGCTTGGAGGTCGCGGCCATGGTTGGACGTCGACGCGTGCAGGTGCTGTCGGTGCTCGCCGGCGAGGAGAAGACTTCGCGGGACGGTTCTGGAAGAAGAGGGAGTTGGTTGTAATTTTCTTTTCTTCGGGGACTGTTCTGTAAAGTGTTGTCAGGGGTGCCCCTGTAAAAAGGCGTGGGTTGTACTGTTGCAAAGTTAATATAATGCCCTCCCCTTTTCGCAAAAAAAAAAAAAAAAAGGATGACATTTTTCTTTTCCGTGCGGTAAGTGCTAACCTGATCACAGCCAATCAACAGTAAACTGATCTGCCGACTAAAAGAAAAAAGAGAAATCAATCTTCCTTTTTTTTGCAAGGGAAAATTTTTTGCAAGGGGAAGAGAAATCAATCTGAAGGGTATCCGCACGCCAAGTGTACAATCAGAAAAAGACTAATGATAAAATGATAAACGCATGCAATGAGCCATCAAATTATTGGATAGGAGATTGCAAACAAATCGCGATGTCAACTCACTGCCCCGCTTCTGGAAGCAAATTGACTCCTAATTGGTCACACGATCGAAAACATCAATGGACGTTAATTAATTAAATATAATGAATCACAACAAGATAGCTTGACCTGTCAATAGATTATGTCATGCTAACTGTATCCGAAACTGACTTAGTACCCAACATACTGTAAGCTCATGAAAAATCTTAAAATTCATAGGAGCCATGGATAACTTTCGTAAAACTAGGTGGTAGTAGAAAGTAGAAAAATTTGCACTTTTGTTAATTCTAAACGTATACGATTGTCTCACCTCCCTCAAAATGAAGCAAGCTCGGAGTGCTATATGAGATAGATGTTGGTGAGACTAATTAAACAACCTACCGTGCAAGTCTCTTAAGGTGGTGAGACTAAACACTACGTCCAATCTTCTAGTTAAGCAATTATTGTTAAAATATCATGATGTGAAGGCAATTTTCATAACAAACTACGGATTTGACAATGGAAGTCTGGATACTTGGTTGCTAATTATTAATTTCAAAGTCCAGTCGCAATCAAAAGATATTTTGAAGAAAATGGGCAAAAATGTGGATCGTGCTTCATGCGCAGCCTGAAATTTAAAAAATTGTGACTTAAAGGTGAAAAAAAACAGAGCAAATAAAATTCATATTCGGTAAGCAATTCGTCAAAGTTTGTAGGTTATTGATAAATCAAAACTGGATTAATCGATGATAAATGATACACACCTTCTGAAACTTGCTCTTGCTTGCACTCACCGGCGCTCCGTCACCGCCGGCGAGTTTCTCATCCTTCACCTTCCTCTTCATCATCTTGCTACTACCGCCGCCTCTCCCGGCTTCCCCATCCTCCCGATCTCCATCGGCTTTGCCATCCTCGGCCTCCTCGACGGCGACGAGCGCCACCTTGTCGTCGGCGAAGCGCGTGCGCAGGAACAGCTCGCCGAGGGAGGTGCGCCGGCCGCCGCCCACGCCGTCCCAGGGCTCCTGCCTCGACTCGGCGTCGCTCACCGGCGAGCCGAACAGGAAGCCCTGCAGCGGACAGTCCACGCCCGTGGCGAAGCTCGCCCGGGCCGACGCCACCAGGTCGCCGGCGGCGCCACTGTTCCGGCCACCGAGGACCTTCTCCAGCTCGGCGCTCACCACCATGAGGTCGTCCTCCGTCGTGGTGTCGTCATCCTTCTCCGCGATGGCCTCGACCGCGACGACAGCCTTCTCGACGGCGGCCGCCTCGGGCTGTGGCGGTGGTAGTGGGTAGGTGAAGGTCGGCGTGGCTGCGCCGTCAACGTCGTCGTCTTCCTCGTCGGCGGTGGTGTCATTGTTGTTGTTGGCATCAAAGTCGACGTCGCAGTCGTACTCGTCTTCGTCGTCTCCGGAGGCGGCGACGGCGGCGATGCCTAGCGTTCCGATGGTGAGGAGGCCGCTGCCGCCGAAGGTGAAGGGGCCGGTGGAGGCGTCAGGCGGCGATGGATCGTCGGCGAAATATTCGTTGGTTGAGGCGAGAGGTCCGGCGAGGCCAGGCCGGAGATGCAGTTGCAGGTCCCACCTTCAGTGACAGACACATAGGATGTGCTCGTTCAGTTATTTTCCAAGTTCTAACTACAGCAAGCATCATAATAACAACAGAAAGGTCTCAGGAGACTCCAATGATGTCTTGGAGTTTGTAATAAAGCAAAACTAATTGCCAGAAGTCTCCAAAAAAAAACCTCAAAAGTTTGAGTTTTATTTAACAGTTTTACATATGCTGATATGTATGACCAGCTTGAGTTAAACTAACAAGTTGAATTACTTGATATCAAAGACCTATTTCCAGCTCGGAAAAAAAGCTACAAAGATATTTACTCCAACAATTGAATATTTGATCTCTAATATAAAATTAAGAAATGAAAACTATGCAACATTTCTGTTCACAGAATTTCCATTGATGATGTTTCTGAAATCAAATATTATTGATATCCACAAAAAGAATATTATCTAGAAAATGATGGGGGTGCTTCTTGTAAGCTTGTTGAACACTTGCTGGATTAAAGATGAACTGGAAAAGGAGTGCCATGTGCCATGTCCAATCTAATCTTAAAGAATAAGTGCCAGGCTTTCTTGGATCCATAGCCTTCAAACTTATTTTGTGGAATGAAATTTCTAACTGACGTGCACCCCAGCTAGCAAGTGCCGGCTTTTAGTGCAAAGAGTACAATACTTTGATAACGTTTTACTCCATACATTACTATCCGCTGTCTGATCAAACTCTGAAGTTTTTTGTGCGAAATTGTAGTGAAGAAAGCTTGCATTGTTGATCGATGTACCTGCAACGGTGCTGAACTCTTTGAATACATCATTATTATTCTGTCGTAACTTCCGGTGCATCCAACCCAGCAGCTGATACATCAGTAAACAAGATCATTATACGAGTGTTATGGCATAATGCTGTTATGGTTGTTTGAGTACATTTAGTTGTATGCCAATTTTGACCCTTCTCAAATACTTCCTATTCATCAGAAGATCACAATACAGAGAACAGAACTTGTTGAAACAGCAGTAGCAAAAAGAACCACCGAAACAAAAATTATTTTAGAGGGTGGCCATGATCGTGTCCATCTTACGAGGAAACTGATGGAGAATAGGTGAAAGAGTAATAAGAAAATATATACAGATTTCAGAATGAAGAGCAAGCTAGGAACACTGACCTTCATCTTGGAGAGGCTTTGCGTAAGCCGAGAACTGGAGCTAGAGGAAGCATTAATAGAGGATGAAGAGAGAAGCCGCCAGAGGACGATAAGCGTCACTGCAGCTGCAGAAGTGACCCATCAGTCGGCAGATCAGAACATGGAGAAGGCAACAAATGGTCGAGTAGAGGGAAGGCCCCATGTAGAAGCACAAGCCTTCCGTGTGGACTTGCCATGCGACCTCTTAAAAATCATAAAAAATCATAAAAACTTGCGAATAATTGACGAGCCTTCAGATCCAGACGCTGAACTTAAAGCACATGTTCGGTTGAATGCATTAGCGAAAATGAATGTAACTGTCTCACCAAATTGCTGAGATAATAATCACATAATAATCTTTCCCGTGCATGCACGTTGATTAATTTGGTACCCCAAAACAAGACCTCTTTTTTAATTAAATCGTATGGTTGGTTGAGTACAACTCGTATGACCATGTCACGGCAACCTACACTCCGTGGTCTCTTCACATTCAAATCAGCAGGTATGTGCAGTAGTACTTCTAGCTACTTTTCTTGCCTTCCTTTCTTCTTCAAATTAATCATTCAGTTAGCAAAAGCAATTGGTAGCTAGGAGTAACGTACTAGCGAATTCAATATGATTTAGCCGTACGAAAAACCTTATAATGAATATGAGATGGTGAGTGAGCAACTGAACTGGGGGCATCGAGCAAGGATAATATCAGTAATCGTCCCGTGACAAATCCAACTAGAATATTAGGGACAGATCAATGTTCATCACCACAAGAGGCCCGCAGAGGTCGACCAATGCTCCAACCGATTTGACACGACGAATATATTTTAACAAGTCAAATCAGTCACCTATGCAGAAGGAATTTTAGTATGTAACGAGGTACTAATTCTTGTTAAGGTTTAATATAGATTCTCATGCATAATTGGATTAAAAACTCCCACATGTACAAATGACAGCTAGTCTTAAAATTTCAGAATCAACAAGGTGAGACATTCGCATCTAGAAGTTTCATAAACCAAATGGAAAGTGAAAGTGAGATATCACGATGAACCCCTTAACTACAAAACCAGGTATTCGGACACCTTTGAATATTATTGAGTTATAGTACATAATACCACAAACGAACACACAAACAATTGTTCGTGAACGGATCCGGACATGGCACACCATCCGTGCACCCAGAGTGGACATCACTTGCATTCCTATTCCTATATTCCAATATGGCCTGCGGGCGCTCGCCCGAGTGGCCAGAGCCTCCAGGCTCCGGAGCGTTGCTCCGTCGGCTCGGGTTCGAGCGCCGCGGCGCCGCGGCACTGTAGTGAACAGTGCCTGAAATATGGTATGTTCACTGCAGTGCAAAAAAAAAAAAAAAAAAACCCTCGCTTCTCCGTTGGTCCAAAGCATAGGTTAAGTACTCGCGCCGATTTTCACCGGCCTGCTGGGTCCCTGTGTATGGTGCGGAGGAAGGTTCGGAGGTTTTCTCGATCTGTGTGAGAAGATCGTTCTTCTTAACAAAATGCCCGAGGGCCGTCATACCCCCCGCAGGTCGAGTTTTTTTTTTTATATATTCCAATATGGCTGTGTGCAGACGCCTGGGTATGGCCTCCTGGTCCCATGCAAGCCTAGTCGAGGAAGAGTCCATATGTGGAAAAAAAATTATATATAATACGTGGCACAGCACTGAATAAATTATTTGCATTCACTTATACGTAAGGACGAATGAAGGACGATCCGTGTGCCAGCAGTGTAGATGGCGCCAGACAGCTGCTGCACATGTGTTCAATGGATTCGGATCCGTTACTGCTCGAGTGACTAGATATGCAAACTTCACAAGTAAAGGATTACACTCAAAAGGACGTTGCTGAATGAATATGAAAAGGTAAGGACAATGTTGATTGTGCAATCAAAAAATAACTCTCTAAAAGACTTCATCTAAAAAAATCTCTAAATGCCAAAGTGCAAACAATTTCTGTTTAAACAAATATGTAGATTGGCAGTACATATATGACCAGTGCCTATATGTCATTCATTCTCTTGGCCCAGGTAAACTAAACGCCAGAAGTCCAGGTGTTCTACCCATTTGGAGGGACATGTACCCAATAGGCGTCCCCACCAATCCGTGCACATCAACAGTGCAGGCGTCCTTTACGAGCTTTAGAGGGCCGTGCTGGATCAGATGGCCTGATGCCACCATGATTAGCTGTGTGAGAGTATGGCCGTATAACATGCAAAGGTGCAAGAGATATATCCAGGGTACACCGGCGATCAGGGCATGGTTTTGCAGGTTGCACGTGAGTTTCTGTACCTCTAGGGACCTGTATTCTGGTCGACACTCGAGAGTCAGGTATGGATGTAGTATATTTCTCGTATCTACTAAGGAAGGAGTACCAAGATGTACCCAATCAATATATTTGCACGTTCCTCACATTTCTAGCGCGCAGTTTAGATCGGCAGACTTCACATGGGCCTCATCCTCACTTCTCAGATGAAAATAGCCCAACCAATGTTTTAGGCCTGTTGGATCGGGCCTAAAACGTTACATGGGCGTCATCCTCATTCCTTTGTGCGGCTGTTTCAACTTTCAACATGCGTTGACTTGTTGGGGCCCCTCGTTTTCCCCTTGCTACAGTAAACCGAGGCGAAACCGAGGCGGACGAGTTTTTCCGGCGGCGATTTCGTGGTTTCCCCTTGCCTCCGGCGACCTCTTCGGTGCCTGAGGTTGGGGGGAACCTCGATCTCGTCGTGCGGTGTAAATTTCCTAGCCTATTAGTCCTAGAATAGGTTTGGGTTTGTTTGCTCCCGGCGGTGAAGCCGGTCGAGCTAATAAGCATCCTCGACCTCCTTTCTCTTGTTCCCGTCGGTGATGGCGGGCGCACGGGAGATGGGGTCTTCTGGAGGACTTGGCTGGCCGGTGCTGCGTACCTGGCCGGCGATTTTGTTCCTCCTTGCTTCATCCTCGACGGCGGATGCGGCGTTGGGTGGGGAAGCTTGTGAGGTTTGTTTTGTAGCTTTTTCTCTTTAGAAGAGTAGAAGCTTCTGTTGTCGCCGCATCGCTGGCGGGCGGTCGCGGCTTCGGTTTGGGCTTTCTCGTCGCTCCCGGCGTCTCGTCGCTCCCGGCGAGGTGGGCGATGATGGCTGCGCGGCGTCGAAGGTGGGCGAAGCTCCTGGAGGCTCCTGTCGCCGAGCGGGTGCGTCCCGACCCGTCGTGGGCCGTGCGGGTGCGCCCCGGCTTGTGGGCCGCGCAGGTGCGCCCTGGATCGGGCCGCGTAGGAGGGCCGGTTTGGGCTGAGAGCTCAGCTTGTGGGCCGTGCGGCTCGTGGGCTGCGATTGCTGGAGCAGTGCGGTGATTCTTTTGTGCCACGCCGGCATGGATGCTGGTGTTGGATGGTTTTTTCCGCGGCACATCGGAGACGCGGCGGCGATGATGTGTCATTGGAATGTTGTCTCCCGGACTTCCGCCGTATCGATGGCGTCTTGCTCTCCACCGCTATCGATGAGTTCGTGGAGTTGGGGTCCTGTGGATCTCGTTCAGGGGAGCTCGTCCACGGTTGCAGAGGAATTGCTGGTGTTGAAGCTTCGGCGAGCAGCGGGCGTGTTGAGCGACGTCGGAGCTGTGGTGGTTGGCGGCGCGATTTGGCGACGGCAATGGCGGTCAGCGGCGCGTCGAGCGACGGCGGCTTCGGCGATTGGTACCGCGTCTGACGTCGTCGGAGCTGGGGGATCCCAGGGGGTCTCTTTTTATAATGCCTGCTTTCTTCTGTTTTCCGTTTGGACTTTTGTTTTTCCTAGTACCTCTCATCGCGTGGTGACAGTCGTGCTTTTAATCTCTTGAGGGACGCGTTTGTTTTTTCTGGGTATAGATGTAGGGGAGTTCGTGTGTGTTTGAGTGAGTTGTGTCCCGTCTCCTTGAATGTACGCGAACAGATACTACATTTGTATTCAGGAATGAGAGGTTCAAAAAAAAAACATGCGTTGACTTGTCATCAGGCGTGGTGTTTTTTGCTGTAAATAGACTTATGTGAGAAATATCAAACAGAACTGAAATATAAGATGTGCTAAAAAAAACTGAAATATAAGATTAAATTTAAAATTAATTTTATTTAATGTTGACAAATAATCATGAAGGTCACATATTAGCGGCTCACGAGCTTGCCTGCTTGCTGCTGGGCCACCAAGTTGCAAATTTGACTCTTCATAGCCACGTTTTGTGGGGCAAGTGTTTATTAAAAAACTTGACCTGCGGGGGGCAAGCCATCATCGTAGCATTTTGTTTAGAATACCTTCTCGATGGCTCATTTATTCGACCTGTTACTCAACTAAGGCAAGACATATTGATGATGACTCATGATAAGGCAGTCACGACAAGGATGAATTCGTACGGAGTTTTTCAACAGTAGGAATTCAAAATTTAATTAGTTCTGCAGTAAGCAGTTCAGTTTCAGGTCGAATTCCCAGTGCGCATACTACGTTAGTCCATTGAGGCAACAACATTTTTACAAATTATTGAATCGTTTGAAAAGTGCAAATTACTGGGGACAATCATCATCATCATCTTATTACTATTATTATTATTATTATTATTATTATTTTGGTGCATGGCAAGAGTTCAGGTCGTGAACTCGTGATATGCAAAGCGTCGTCCTCCTCTGCATCTTAATGTTTGACTTTACTAGCCAGTTCAAACTAGTAAACCACAGCGAAGTAGGAGTATCCGAGACACACAGGTCTTGCTTTGGGCTGCGTTCGGATGAGGGCTCTAAAGAGCCCTCTAAAGTTCTACCCTCTAAAGTAAAAAGAATCTTACTATTTAGGGGTACTAAATAAAATTTAATTGCAAAACCTTTCTGCAGACGGGCGTTATTTTTCGAGACGAATCTAACGAGCCTAATTAATCAATGTTTTGACACAGTGATGCTACAGTAACCATCGTCTAATCGCCGCTTAATTACCCTCATTGCGTTCGTCTCGCGAAATAGAGGGGGGTCCTGGACTTAGTTTTGTGATTTGATTTTGTTTAGTACACATAAATCGTGCCGGAAGTATTGATGTGACATCTACAGTAAATAGAGGGGCCTCTTATTTGCATCCGAACGCCACCTTGGTCTTCTTCATCGCACGAGTACCCCCCGTGCTGACTGCTGACCAGCAAGGCAATCTCGCGACAGTGAAACGGAGCTTCACATCGCCATATGACGAAACTGGGCACACACCTTGATTAAATGACAGTCAATGATGTACTTACAGCCTGAAGAAGAGCCAGGCTGGGAATGGAAGCCAGAGGCCACCACATTCCGAGCGGCGACACTGTCGAACTGACGCAATCCCACAATTTGCATCTACTAGGAGTATCACATCGCAGCCAGATCATAAAGGGACTACACAGAGGCAACGACGGCTAAGGTGGTGTTCCTCTCATTAGACCTAAATGTCACGTCAAAATGAATCTTACTATTTAAATTATTAAATAAAGTCTAATTATAAAACCTTTTTACAAATGTGTGCTAATTTACAAGATGAATCTAACAAACCTAATTGAACCCTGTTCATTTCCTGCCCTCTAAACTTTAGCACTGTCACATCAAAGAAAATCATACCATTTAAGAGTATTAAATAAAGTCTAATTATAAATTTTTTTTGACAAATAGGTGCTAATTTACGAGATATATCTAATGAGCCTAATTAATCTATGTTTTGCTACAGTGATGCTACAGTAACCATCGTCTAATCACGGCTTAATTACTCTCATTAGATTCGTTTCGCGAATTAGCATAGGCATACTGAAATTAGTTTGTAATTAGACTTTATTTAATGCTCCTAAATGACAAGATTCTTTTTGATGTGACCTCTCTAAAATTTAACACAGAGAAACGAACACACCCTTAATCTATGTAGATATGTTTTGCTACAGTGATGCTACAGTAACCATCATCTAACCACGACTTAATTATCCTCATTAGATTCATCTCGCGAATTAGCACATAATTCTACAATTAATTTTTTAATTAAACTTTATTTAATACCTCTAGATGAGAAGATTGTAGCAGGCCTAAATTTAGGCCTAAAGAAACGAACAGCCACCGAAATATCCGGAGGTCACAGATCGGCATCTGCAGAACAATCGAAGATGTAAAAAAAAAAAAAGAAAAGGAGCACCTCTTTTGGGCGACTGACATGTAAAAGCTCAGCGTAGGCACACACTTGATCGACAAGCCAAATTCCATATTCGCTTAGAAAAAAGACGAGCAAAATTCCATGTCCCAGCTTGCAATCAAAAGAAAGCCAGATTCTATTTTTTCAAGGGCCGCGTTCCCCTGTGCCGCCCACAAGGCGGCTGACGGCGATACTTGTATGCCGTGAGTTAGCGTAGAAAAGGGCCAAAAAGTGGGCAGCGAATCAACCGCACCAAAAAGCAGGACGGAAGTGCCACAGAATCGTAGGAGGCTGCAAATATGATAGCGCCCTGTTTTTGCTTAGCTCTCAAGCAAAGAACATACTCCCTCCGTTTTTTAATTGATGTCGCCGTTGACTTTTGAGTTACGTTTGACCCTTCGTCTTATTCAAAATATTAGCTCAAATATGCAAAATTACAAATTGTGTTTCAAATTTTACTAGTGATAAAACAAATTATAACAAAATATTTGATAATTTTAAAACTTTTTTGAATAAGACGAGCGGTCAAACGTAACTGAAAAAGTCAACGGCGACATCATTTTAAGAACGGAGGGAGTAGTACAGTTCGAGTTGCCAGAATTAGCTCCAACTAACTGGATATAACTAACAACAAAAGGATACTAGCGATCAAGTGAGCTCCAAGATATTTATTATCTTGAAACGACCATAAACAGTTGTCCATAATGTTTCCAAATTCGACAAAATCACTCCATCACCAAGCTCAGATAATGACAGTGCCTCCACTCAGATGCGCAACTGTGTCACCAGAATTTATGTAGGAAGTTAATTTCACCACAATCAGTTCAATTCGTATTCGAACCAGGGAGAGATTTCCACATTCCAGACAACTAATGTGCGTGCATTTCTAACTGTTCCTTCAACACGGAAGTTCCCCACAAAACAGAGGTTCTTTGAGTTCTAAGCAAGATGCTAACCACAAATTAAGGATGCCCATTCAGGTTACCCAACTCATTCACAGCAGCAACTGAAGGACCTATGCATTCAAATAATTTACATATACAAGCACTACATTTACATTACACCAGGCGCACACTGTCAATTCCCACAGCCTGCATATTTACACCAACCTGCCTAAAACACATGAACACATCATACATCGACTGACAAACACGTGATCCTCATCATCATTATTATTATCGCACTGGCGTGTGAAAGCGTGAACACTAACTTGACTGGCTAATCGACTGATCTGCAGCTGCTAAACCCGCCCCCCCCAGAACAAAATGAGCATCAAAACCCCCAACAACTAAAGCAACAAAGCAAACCTACTGGAGGAGAAGGAATCGGAGGGTAGTCTCACCGACTAGTGGGACCCCCAGAGGCCCCAGTTCCTCCAGCTGAGCACGGCGCCCCACCCGCGCCGCCGCTTCTCCTCCTCGCCGCCGGAGGCGGCGTCCTCGCCGGCGGCGGATGTGGCAGCATCCTCCTTCTCCACCTCCTCCTCGTGAATCTTGAACTCCTCGGCGACGTCTTCCACTTTCGCGGGATCTTCCGGAACAGGGAGGACGGCCGGTGGTGGTGGCGGAAGCGGCGGGGGCGTGGGATCGACGGCGAGCTCCTTCCCCTTGCCCTTGCCGGCCTTGTCTTTACCCTTGGCGGCGGCGGCGGCGGCGGCGGCGCGCTTCTTGCGGCCGCGGCGGCCCTTGCCTCCGGCCCCCTCCTCCTCCTCCTTTTTCGCCAGGTGCTCCTCGAACGCCTCGATGGCGCGGTGGATGGCCTCGCGGTCGGCCTCGGGGGACCCGTCCCAGCGGGACCAGTACGCCGTGTAGCACCCGAAGCAGCCGCACCCGAGCTCGGGGCGGTGCGCCCTCGCCTCCGCCTCGCCCCTCGCCGGCGTCGGCGGCGCCGAGGACCGCAGCGAGGCGAGCACGAGGTACGCCAGCACCTCCTTCGCCTCGGCCCCGAGCGGCGCCGCGGCCGCCAGCACCACCGCGGGGAGCAGACGCATCAGCACCGCCTCCGCCGTCACCTCCCCGCCCCCTCCTCCGGCCACCGCCGCCGCCGGCAGCGACGGCGACGGGTGCACCTTGCCCTTCCCCATTCCTTCTCGACCCTTCCGCTTTCCCTGGATTTGTTTCTTTTTTTTTTTTTTTTGGGTGGAGCGTCGCTGGTTGGTTGGCTTGCTTGGGTATTAATAAGCGACCTCTCGCGCTCGCGTGGGCCCCGCTCGTGTGTTTTCTTTAATTGCGGAGTGGATTAGGTGTGGTCGGATCCTCTGCGGCGGCCGGCGATGGTGTGGCGGGGTTGGTGGGGTCGGCGCGCGACTGAGCCGTTGGATTTCAGATGGATGGTGGGGATCGGATGGGTGGCGTGGGTGTTTTCATGATAAAGGAGGATTACGGGCATCAGGAGGAGATTGCCGGAAAGGGTGTCTGATGGCGTAGTTTGAGACGTTACGCTTTCGGATGAACCCGGGGGTTTGAGTTTAACTTTACAAGAGCTGGTGATTAACTTTAATTGTGGTTAGGAGAGGGGCCACGATTGCGGCAGCGCTGTGTTAATATAAACGTACACAACGACTCTGTTTTTGTTGAGGCAGTACAAGTATAGTATACCATAAGATTTTGGAGTATTTTAAGCGATTATGCTGTCTGTTTCTTTTTGTCATTTGCTGAGGCACTCTCATAGACCGAATCATGCCTACTAAATAGATAAGCTATTAGTACCATGTAAAGTATACTATCAAGTGAGGTAGTCTCGTCAAACTGGCATGGTTACATTTGGACATGCCCATCAAGCCGGAGTAGGAAAAATGTTCCTGTTTTTAACTAAAAACAATGTGCGGAACATTTGAATTCTGAAGGACAGAGTAAAATATCTATCGGTTTTAGTTAAATGTCTTCCCTCACCAGGAGGCGAGGTGTTCTTTGTTAGCTGAACAAGTGCTCGGTTTAGTTAAGTATCTACCAGTTTAACAAAATGTCTTGTCTCACAAAGAGCGGAATGTGATGACCTATAGATGGACCTAGTGATAAGTTCTTGGCCTATTGATGACCTATAGATGGACCTACTAGGCGCTTGGCCCCTTGGTGAGGGAAGACATTCAGGAATCGGAAAAAAAAAAAAGGAAGACATTCAGGCCCTCGCTTCTCTTAGAACCTAATAAGATTTGAAGATCAAAAGGTAGACATTTAAGCGACCTTTTTTTTTGTGAGGGAAGACATTCAGGCTCTCCCTCTTCCTTGTCGATCTTCAAATCTTATTAAGTCCATCCCTAGGTCTTCGGGTTTTGAAATCAGATAATCCATCCCACACACACGTATACAAAAAAAGTACTCCCTCCGTTTTTTAATATATGACGCCGTTGACTTTGTCCGTAACGTTTGACCATTCGTCTTATTGAAAATATTTTTGTAAATAGCTAAATGTATAAGTTAACCTTAAAGTGCTTTTGATGATGAATCCAATGATATTCATTTCACATTCAAAAATAATTATTTAAATCTATATTGTTGGTCAAAGTTCAATGAAAAAGTCAATGGCATCATATAATTAAAAACGGAAGGAGTAGCAAGAGCTAAATTTACGCCAAACACCAGGGGGCGAAACGAAGGCAGTTAGATCCTTTTATAAAGTAGCTAGAAGGAAAGGAGTTTTAGAATAAGCCTCTAAGTAGGCTTAACTCAATATACACAAGGGTCTTCGTCTAACACTGAAGGTCCGATTTTTTCTCTGGTCGATTCTGAACAGCTTTAGAGGACGATCTTTTCAAAGAGTATTCATGTGTCTCCAGCAACATCCAAAGTAAAGAGCTATGTCTGATTTAATTTGACGTTGTCTGCAGTCTTTCTTCCTCATTCCTACATCAAAAAATCATCACATCAATTTCGTAGCATCTTATATGATGAAAAGACTTATCTGAACAGTTAGGAACGACTTTACCTGATAATTAAATTGTCGTGCTCGAGCTCGAGTTATTGCTGTAGATATGGTTGAAGTATGTCCTCATCACATAGCTCCAGCTTGTATTGTAAGCATGGTTTCAAAAACTGTTCGAACCATGAAAACCGTGGCTTCGGAGTTTGCCGGTTTTCGCGAAAACCAGTGAAAAACCAGACAAATGCAAAATCTGAATCTGAAAGAGTTGAAAATGGTAACCCGAGCGGTTTAACTACTATACCGCTCAGTTTTCATGATTTACCACTGGGTTTGAGTGGTTTTTCTAGTTTCAAATTTTTAAAAATAGTAAGCCAAACGGTTTTCTTGGTTTACCACCTGGTTTCAGCGGTTTTCAAAATTTTAAGTTTATTCGAATTATTTTTCAGACAACGGACCGTCCGCTAGAATCGAACTGGACCAATTTTATTGGTTTTTTGATAGGTTTTCATTCACTGTTTGTAAGGATAAATACCCCTCGCTAAAGTCTTGTTAGACTTGGCACGAGTGTTGCACATTTACGGTTATTTATTCTTTCAGTTGGAGACGACGTCACGTCAACATCGAGGTACGCGTGATGAGCTTCATGAATCTCAAGATTAGTTGGCTCAGTTTCTCGGAGGCACTCATAGGAGTAAGGTTGTGTGCATGTTAATAGGGGTGAATACTCGTGCTTGTTTGTGAGTGTCTGCATGTACTCTAACTAAAAAAAAAGTATTGTTTGACTGATTTTGTTTTATTTTCGGTGAAAAGATGTAGCCAAGCGGTCGAAATCACAACTAGAATTCACAACCATCATGTTTTTTAATTAAAAAATAATAAGAAAAATTCTATTTTACTTCCTTAAATAATTTAGTTTGTTCGTTTCACACCTTAAACAAATGATGACTCACTTTACTCTCCAACAGTTTCAACCGTGCAATATACCCCATATTGAAGTACTACTATTATGTTTTTTCACTTGACATTCAAATAGAATTTGAAGTTCATATTTTGCATGATGATAGTTCCCACAATAAGCTATGCTAAAATATTTTTAATTATTTTTTGACACCATTTCTCTGCGATAATTGCAATTTTACTATGTAAATAGTATTAATAAAATATGTTATATTGGTTGTCGTGAGAGTTGTCATCATACAAAATTTAAGCTTTAAATTTCACTTGTAGACTAAGAAAAAAAGATAAATCAACATAAGATGTATATTGTCCTAAATAAAATTGTTTGAAAGAGTAAAATAGATCATCATTTTTTTAAGGTAGTGTTTGGTTGGCTTCCGGCAAACGCAAACGCAAACGGAATGCAAAAACAGTGGTAACGCAAATGATATGAGCTGAATACCTGATTTGTTTGGATCAGGCCATCGTAACGGTATGAGATTGAGCAAAAGCTGTAAACAGATCAGGGTAAAGCAATAAAAAATCTTCAAAAATGTAGATTGGTTCGCAAACAAGCAAGCCAGAGAAGCTACTCCCTCCGTTTCATAATATATGACGTCGTTGATTTTTTTCGTTATGTTTGACTGTTCGTCTTATTCAAAATATTTGTGTAAATAACTAAGACCAATCTCAGTGGATAGTTTCATTTCATATTTTTCAAGAGTGTCACATCAGCTCTAAAGGTTTGGTTTGATAGATGAAATGGCTTCTCTCAATGCATGATATTACCTCACGATTTCATAGACAAGACATCACATTAATTAGTTGTGTTTAGATTGGTCAAAACATGTTGAGATGAAACAAAAGGCTCTCAATGGAGGTTTCAATAGAGTTACATGCATATGAAATAGTGCCAGATGAGTTTTATAGGGATGAAACCCATTTATACTATTTCATCTTAATTGCTTTGCCTTGTCATCTTTTTGCTGATGTGTCACCTTATTTATTATTGATGAAATCCCCTATTGAGACTGCCCTAAGTATATAAGTTAACCTTAAAGTGCTTTTGAAGATGAATCTAATGATATTCATTTCACATTCGTAAAGTAATTATTTAAATCTATATTATTGGTTAAAATTGAACGAAAAAGTCAACTGTGTCATATAATTAAAAATGGAGAGAGTATGATTTTCTCCACCATGCTCATCCGTACGGTTAATTCTGCATCTAACGATCCCGTGGGCACCGCAAGCCGTCCTCGCTCCTTGCTCGCTGCCCCCACCGCCGGCGCCAACAGCCCGCCCGTTGTCCCACCGCTCTGCTCGCTGGCATGGCGCCGGCCCAAGCAGGGTCCGGCCGCCGCAACCTGTAGCCCCCTGCCCGTGGCCATCGCCGTGCGCTGCCGGCGCGAGATGTCTAGGTAATTTGATCCGTAAGTATGCGAATATCATCTACACTGCAAATTTTGTTTCGCTATTTTTCTGAAAGATTTCGAACTAATAACACTCCGCGGCACTTCACTGGTTCTGATTGTGTGGGATCTAGTGGCATTGGTACGGATGGTTTATGGCTTCAGGGGATCTAGGGAACATGATTGCCTGCCTACACAGAGCTATGTACTTCCAACTGTAGTGGAATGCGCATGGTTTGTTTCAGGGGAAGGGGCAATGATGGGCTGGTTGAGATGTGCTCCCATCAAAGTATTATATCAACAGGATTGCGTTATCGAGTATTCAAAATCTAAGAATGGAGGTGGGGATCCCCCTGTTTGAATAAAAAGAGAGAAAAGAATGGGTAGGCAAGAAAGATGTACTACTGTTTTTGCTAAGAAAGCAATAGTGTAGCTAGCTGCAGAGGGAGGCCAATTTGAAATTTCTTTTCGCAGGGTTGAGTCCGTACCAAAGAGGTGTTCCGAGGCAGCACGAGTGATGTTCAGGCAGAGTGCCATTTTCAGCTTGACCACTCTTCAATAAGTCGATTTTTTGCTGTCAACTTGGTGTCTCGGGTGCTCTGAGTTACACAGATTTCAGGTGCTCTGAGTTATACAGATTTCAGGTGCTCCGATTTACACAGATTTCGGGTGTCGTTCATGTATGATTCCAGAAAATGACATAGTTTAGTACACATGCCTGAAACAAGTAGCTTTCAGTCGATACGAATTGTGATGGCATGATGCCACCCTCAGTTTCTCTGTTTCATGTTTAATGCTTCCCTCTGCTTCTTAATGGTAACTGTATATTCCATTTTTCAAATACCAGGTCAAGAACACAGTAGGGGCTGCATAACGGATTGCAGAAGGGAATTCCAGATGTGTACGCAAGGTGCCATTGTACTGTAAGTAATAGCCATTGTTGAATAAATTGTTTTTTACATTCAAAGAGCGTCAGTACTACAGCAATTTCCCAACATTTAGTACAGTTACACACTCAACAAAAACAAGTTCTCTATGTGAGATGCGTACACATTCTTTGTTCCATGCCTTGGATCAACTATTGTTGAGGTGAGGTGAAATCTCACCTTGTTAAGGCAAGGGGATAGAACAAATGCGCCTTTGTAACTTGTATGGGCATTATAGGTGATGCTTTATATTCTGAAAGGTAAGCTGAATGAGTGGATATTCTACGCAGTGATGCCCACCATCAACCTAGCCCAATTCATATCAACACATGTTAGGTTCTTCTGTTTGTCTTCTTTTGACAAAGTAATCCCTTGTCCTGCGCATCTCAGATGCTGCATCCCTCATGCACATCCTCTCAGTTGGTATCTGCTTGCTGCAGGATAGCGCAATGTTTGTGATAGACAACATGGTCTTGCTGATATCTTCCATTGTGCTTCTTCTGTTGGAACCGAGGACCGCTCACACGCTCACACACTCTCGCACTGATGGGAGGTAGAAGAAGATGAACAGTAGCAAAGTTTTTTCAGGCGCCGAACGCCCCGGCCGCCGAACGGCCTGTATGTTGGCTTCTATTCAATCTCAAAGACTCGGAACAAAGACACACACCACAGCTACAGCTTGGCCTTATACTCAACGGCGTCGCAGCGTCCACGCAACCACACCCGTGCACCTCACGGGTACGAACACCATGAACCTGACGACCCGGCTACTTCGCGCTCCCAGAGCCACTCACTCCTCCGCGTGAATCGGTCATCTATTCAGGCATCCGTTGCGCCTCCACGCTGCCCTCCGTTGCGGCCGCAACCACCTGTGACTTGGCTATCCCTGCAACTAACAGACGCTCGAGCACGAGCCACACGACATGCTCGACACACCAGGAACGCGGCCATACCAGCATCCCGACCTTGACTCAGATGATGGACATCAACGCATGCACACACACATGCGCGCCATCAGACTCCTAACCACCTACGTGACCCAGAACGCGGCCACACCAACGTCCTGGCCAGATACAAACTCAAACTGGACGCAAACACAAGCACCAACTCGTGCGCTGATCAAACACAACACACGCCATGACTAAACACTCACGGTGTGGTTTATTCCTAACAATCCCCCCCTAAACCACGACGCCGCCGTCCCTGCCCTACAGGAGTGTCGGCTCGTCGTCGGCATTGGCGAGCAGCGCCTCTTCCTTCCGCGGCTTCGAACACTCCCTCGAGAAGTGGCCGCGGACGCCGCAATTGAAGCACCTACCCTTGCCGGAGCTGCATCGACGCCCGCTCGCACCTGAGCTGACGCTGCTCCCTCCGTCGTCGTCGTCATCGTCACGGCCGCCACTACGGCCTCCCTTCTTGTCGCCGTCGCCGTGGCGCTCCTCGCCGCTGCGCGCGCGCTCCTTGCCGCGGCGCTCAAGCCGGTGAGCCTCCCACTGCTCCTCAGTGAGCAGCAGCTGCCCGGCGCGCTCCGCGATCACCTCCACGCCGGGTCAATCCTCCGTCGCACGGAGTCGCCCGACGAGTTCCTCGATTGGCATCGCGTTGAGGTCGAGAAGAGTCTCGGTCGACAACGCGATTTGGTGGTACCTCGGCTGCACGACGCGCAGGAATTTCTTGACGACGCGCACGTCCTCCATCGCCTCCCCCAGCTCACGCAGCTTGGAGACGAGGGTGTTCAGGCGGTTGGCGAAGTCGTCAATCGATTCGCCCTCCTTGAATGCGACGAGCTCGAACTCCTTCAGCAGCTTTTGCGCGTTCGCCTCCTTGACGCGCTTGACGCCGAGTCGCATCTTCTCCACCGCCTCCCATGCCTCCTTCGCAGTCTTCTTGGCGAGCCCGGAGTGCATGTCCGCCGGCACCGCACGAAGGATGGTGGCCATGGCCAGCCGATCCTCGCGGCGCTCGACCTTCCCCGACTCCACCGCGTCCCAGAGGCCCATGGCCTCCAAGTTCACCTGCACCACAAGCGCCCACTCGTGGTAGTTGGTGCGGGACAGCATCAGGAACACCAGCGACGAACCGGCCTCCTTCACGATGCGCTCCACCACGACCTCACGTGGCGAGTTCGCGTCGCCGCCGCCCTTCAGTGGCGTGCTGCTCCCTTCGTCGATCTTTGGAGGAGTCGACATCGCCTAGTGCTCGAACACAGGTTCTGAATACCAATTGTTGGAACCGAGGAACGCTCACACGCTCACACACTCTCGCACTGACGGGAGGTAGAGGAAGATGAACAGTAGCAATGGTTTTTCAGGCGCCGAATGCCCCGGCCGCCGAACGGCCTGTATGTTGGCTTCTATTCAATCTCAAAGACTCGGAACAAAGACACACACCACAGCTACAGCTTGGCCTTATACTCAATGGCGTCGCAGCGCCCACGCAACAACACCCGCACCTCACGGGTACGAACACCATGAACCTGACGACCCGGCTACTTCGCGCTCCCAGAGCCACTCACACCTCCGCGTGAATCGGTCGTCCACGCTGCCCTCCGTTGCGCCTCCACGCTGCCCTCCGTTGCGGCCGCAACCACCTGTGACTTGGCTATCCCTGCAACTAACAGACGCTCGAGCACGCGCCACACGTCATGCTCAGACACCAGGAACGCAGCCATACCAGCATCCCGACCTTGACTCAGATGATGGACATCAACGCATGCACACACACGCGCGCCATCAGACTCCTAACCACCTACATGACCCAGAACGCGGCCACACCAACGTCCTGGCCAGATACAAACTCAAACTGGACGCAACACAAGCACCAACTCGTGCGCCGATCAAACACGACACACACGCCATGACTGAACACGCACGGCGTGGTTTATTCCTAACATCTTCCACGCAAGCTGATATCTTTTATTTCATTTCTTCCACCCTGCAAATTACCTCCATAAGCTTCTTCGTCGGAGAGTAGGACTGGATCAACAATCTTCGTTAACGTCCCTGGCAGTGCATTCTCGACATGCTTCTGCAGGGTCAGCCCATCTCTGAACATGTCATGTGTAGGTGCCATGCCTGTAAACAGCTCAAGGACGACAATTCCGAAGCTGTATACGTCTCCACATGGAGAAACTTGACCACCTTCCCTGTATTCTACAATGCATAGGCAAACAGTAGTGACTTAACACACAATTGAAGCATTGCTGTGAAAATATAGTGTGTTAGAGGCAATTTGAGTACCTGGAGCAACATATCCAATTGTTCCTCTTATTCCTGTGCTATTCGTTGAGCTAATCAGTTGCTCACTTGCTGCATCCGAAAATATCTTGGCAAGGCCAAAGTCCCCAACATGAGCAACCAAATCCTCATTGAGCAAAATGTTGCTTGGCTTCAAGTCACAGTGAACTATTGGTGGCTCACAGTTGTTGTGCAAGTAATCTAATGCATCAGCAACATCAACGGCAATGTTCAATCTTTGAATCAATGTCAAACGTTGCAGTTGCAGTTGCTGTGATGCATGAACATCTGGATGTAACCATCCATGTAGACTCCCATTAGGCATGAACTCAAATACGAGTGCTTTGAAATCATTTTGGTTTGAGTCAGAACTTGAGCAACAGGTTATTACGCTAATCAAATTACGATGACGAATCTTATGAAGTGCTTCACACTCAGCTATGAAACTTTTCGAAGAGCCAGACTGTTGAAGATCAAAAACCTTCATGGCAACTGTGGTCAATATATTTTTGAGTAGTAAACTGCACTTGTACGAAGGGGAGCCCTGGCGCAGCGGTAAAGCTGTTGCATTGTGACCATGAGGTCATGGGTTCAAGTCCTGGAAACAGGCAGAAATGCAGGGAAAGGCTACGTACAAAAGATCCAAAGTGGTCGGACCCTTCCCCGGACCCTGCGCAAGCGGGAGCTACGTGCACTTGTACACTGATCCATACCTTCCTGTACCAATCAGATTGTTTGTATCGAAGGCATTTGTTCCTTGTACCAATTCAGCATATGAAACTCTAGGGTATTTATCATCTGTGAAGTGAGACCCTGCCAAAGTTTTAGACTGAGATTTTGCTCTCTTTCTTAATGACGTGGAAACAAACACCAAACTGAGGCATAGTACAATTCCAGCAATCGGTAATATCACTTTAAAAATGAGGAGAAGTTTCCTTTTTCTGTGCCCCAGGGAAGGTGGCGGGCATGGAGGCAAATTCCCATCAAACAAAAACCCAGTGGCATTGCACCCCATGTGATGGAACTTCCCCAGTCAGAAGGTTGAATGACAGGTCTAGCTTGTACAAGGATCCCATGTTTTCGAAGCTTTCTGGTATTTTTCCAGATAAATTGTTATGCGAAAGATACAATTCTTTCATTCCACTCATGCTTCCTATATCTTGAGGGATGGCACCTGAGAGTGTGTTTTTCGACAGATTTAGCAATATCAAACCTCTCATTTTGCTGATAGATGCAGGGATACTGCTGTTGAAGTAGTTAATGTCTAACCGAAGGTCTGTCAAGCTCTGGCAATTGCTGATAGCATCTGGCAGCTGCCCAGATAAATTGTTCCTGGAGATGTACAAATACGCAACCTTCGTCATTCTGCCGACTTCAGGTGGAAGAGGACCAACAAAATAGTTGTCTGATAAAAGCAGCGCGTATGAAAGGGATGATAGGTTAAATAATTCTGCTGGTAAGTATCCTGTGAACTCATTGTTATTAAAGTCGGCTTCAGTCAAGTACTGCAGTGTCCCTATGCTTGTTGGAAGACGGCCGCCACACATGTTGTTGCTTGCGTACAGATGTAGTAGCTTTGTCAAGTTCCCAAGTGAGGATGGCAAGAACCCTGTCAACAGGTTATGATTGAACCCCAATGCTTGCAGAGAAACTAGTTTTCCGAGTCAGGCAATACACCAGTAAATTGATTATAAGAGAACTCCACCTGAGTTAGCCCAACAAGATTGCTGATTCCAGATGGTATTTGTCCAGATATCTCATTGTATCCAACATATAGGGCTTGGAGTTGCGCTGATAGGTTAGCAACAGAGCCGGGTAGTGTGGCACCTAGCATGTTGTCCTGGAGGTCAAATATACGGAGGTGTGTGCAGTTTGTCAGGAACGTCACGAACTTCCAATCTTGAGAAGTTGTTGCTGTGAGCTGATTTGTGTCAAAAGAGAGAAAGACTGGGCAAAGCTTTCCAATGTCGGGACTCACATTTCCTGTGAAATTGTTAAAAGAGATATCTAGAGAATATATTTGTGTTGCGTTGGCAAGAGAGGCTGGAAGGCTCCCTGTAAAGTGATTTATGCCAAGTAGAAGGTACTGGAGTTTTGGGAGGCGATTCCCCAAGTCAGATGGCAGCACACCATGCAACTCATTCATCCCCACACTAAAATGGGTTAGTGATGAAAGATTGAACAATGTTGTAGGGATGGTGCCTGAGAGATTATTTCCACCCAGTGCCAGGAACTAAGACTGCTGAACCTGCCAAGGCTCTCAGGTATTGAGCCCTCAAGTTGTTGTATGTAAAATATATTTCTTTCAATGCTGAAAGGTTTGCCAGTGATGGTGGGATTATCCCACTGAAGCTGTTCTTCTGAAGGCTTATGGCCTTGAGGCTTGACAAGCCTCCTAGCCAGGCTCGGATTTCTCCGGTGAGCCTGTTTCAGTCAAGGTTGATACTTTCAAGACTAGTGCAGTTCTTCAAGTTGGCATTTACTTCACCATCAAATGAGTTGTTGGGCAAGTCGAGATGCCGTAACCTAGATAGACGACCAATTGCTGAAGGTATTTCACCATGCAAATTGTTCCAGCTGAGGTCTGAAGTTCTCAAGAATGTGAGGTTGCCAATAGAAGGAGCGATTGTCCCAGCAAGGCCCTTCAAAGAGAGGTTAAGTGCTATAACCCTGTGCTTATGCTTATGGCTGCAACTGACACCTTGCCATCTGCAGAAGTCAGTGGTTGCGTTCCATGAGGCTAAGGCACCCCACTGGTTGCTTAGGCTTGCCTTGAATGCAAGCAGGGTAACCCCATCAGTCGTGTTGGTGGATTTTGTCAGTGATGCCTGAACAGAGAGCTTGATGCTGTTTGCAGTATAGACGACAAGAGAAGTAGCAGAACGAGCGGAAACATCGATGACACCTGGAAACATGGGTGATTTGTAGTTTCAAGTTTCAAATAATTCTGATATGCTATATACAGAAAGCACTTCTGAAAATTTTCGTACTTGTAAGCTTCATAGTTCAAACTATCAAAAAGGCATATGTATGCAGAGTTGTTGGTCAGTCGCTCAATCTACACAATAAACCATGTGCTCTATGATTTTCATACTTTTTAAATCTTCTTTATTAGTTTTTAACCATTTATATCCAACGTCTACAGGTTTGCAATTCCATGTCTCAATGATTTACTTTCCTTTTCTGATCACTGTAGGTACCAAATTGAATGATGATAAAAAGAAACGCAAATGATGGTGGAAAACTACAGTCTTCATGTTATGATTCATGACATTGGCATGCACAAGACTGAAGATTCTTGAATGCGTAATTGCAATATAGAGTTTTGAATCACATACTTGATTTTGTGAAGAAAGTCTTGCCATCCTGGTTGGCTGGTATGGTGTTCTTATAATACTGTAAACTTAGAATTGGAGGATACTGGGGCTGGAAGGAAAATAACCTTTTGTTGCTGTTCCATGATATTGGTATGTACAGGAGACGACTCAGCTGGCAGGTCAAGGACGGTATCATTTGTTCTTTGCCATGCTTTCTGCCGTTTTTCTTCTCCCCTTCTTTGCCATTTTGTGGTGATTCCATGGTAATGATGTTTGACAAATGCGGAGGCCTCAAGTCGTGGTTTCCTTGCAGGTGATTTCTCACGATGGTGTGGGCAAGTCTGGATGAGAAATCCGGACACAGAAATGCGACGTATGAAGTATATGAATGGGAAACTTGATTTCCTTGCAGGTAGGCCAGCCTGCCTGGCTGCCTGCTGTCGTTCTCCTGTTACCGTGTAATGAAGGAGGGAACCACTGCAAGGAGGGAGGGGATAGACGATAGTGCTATCTGTCATTATTTTGTTTCCTTGATTGCTCACTTTGTGTTGAGGGCATAGACCCAACCATATTGCACGCTGTCCCGCTCCCGCGCAGGAGCAGGTCATGTGTGCCGCTGTGTGTGCGGCCCCCCATGCTGCATTTGCGCGAGCCATTGCGCCACGTCCACAGAAGCAGAGCACGACGTGTCGCGCCACGCTGCGCCCACCTGTGCCGCCGCGCACAGGATTCAGCTGCCATGCCACCACGACATTGTCCTGTGCCATGGTAGAGCAAAAATACAACTGGGAGAACGAAGAAGAGAGAATGGCATTTTCGTCTTTTCACACCTTTGACTGGGGAAATTCACAAAATAGTTCAATTTCAGCCTAAATTTGTAAACAAAAAGAATCCATATTCCAAATAGAACACTTTCCTTCTCCCCGGCCGTCTGCAACTGGTCAAAATAAATTTGACCGAAATTCTCATACAAATTCACTAGATATGGATTTGTTGTCTTACGAAGCCTGATTTTGGCAGCCTCTCAAACTTGTTGATGTTGGCATAACTAGGTACGTGACTAGAGCTTGCTTCGCTCTGCAATGTTTGCGTATAGCAACCGCTCAACTTGTTGATGTTGGCAGCCTCCATGCAGACGAGCATGCGCACGGCGCCGCTGCCACACTCACCATCGTCCATGAGGTACACAGACCCTGCGAAGATGGACTCCGCTCGCAACATCACCTGCGGCTTTCCCGACCCGAAATCCAGGTCGTACAACGGTATCCGGAGCCAGCTGGTGATCCGGAGGTCCGTCTCCGGCAGGCTGATGCTGCCCTTCCTCAGCGGGCGGCTGTCCATCCCCACCAGCTCAAGGTAGTCGATCGCGGACCGCACCAGCTCGTCGTCCACCTTGTTGATGGCGCCGGCGATGCGGCCGGCAACTGATGCCATCGACGAGTCCATGTCCCTCTCCACGCCAAGCCTGACAACGGCGTTGCCGAAGTAGCGGTCCGGGAGCGGCGGCCTCAGTTTGCGCCGCACGTCGGCGGTGAAGATAAGCCGGACGCGGGTGTCCGGCGGGATCCCCCGCGCGGCGCACACGCACCGCCACACGAGCGCGCTCACCGCGCAGAATGTGCTCACGCCGCGGCAGCGGCACCTGAGGACGTCGACCTGGCGCTTGGAGATGGCGAACACCTCGGCGGCGGTTGGTCCCGGCGGCTCGGAGAAGGTGACCTTGGGGAAGAGCACCGAGGCCGCGTCGGGGTGGACGACGGGAGGGGACCGTGGGCGGAGACGGGTGCGGTCGTGGCAGGGGAGCTCCACGGCGGCGCCGTCGCCGTCCCTGGACATCGCCGACCATGTCTGGAGGAAGTGGAAGATGCTAAACCCGTCCGCGGCGGCGTGCTGGATGGCAGTCCCTAATACAACACTACCACACTTGAGGAGGGTCACCTGCAAACATGCATCCACATGCGTCGATAATTGTTACAGATCTCATTAATTGTTGATATACATACAATTGTCTGCGTGTGAGAAATTGTATGCCTGTGAGAAATGGGATTGTTGTAAGAACCGTACGTACTGGCTTTCAACAAAAAAGCCCAGAAATATCATTTCTAAAAAAATAAATAAAGCAGGACCTGTAAGGCCAATATGATGGACGATGGCTCGACCAGAGGAAGAAAAATCCTCCGTAGCTCCGGCGATGGCTTGAAGTCGAAGTCATCGACTGTGAGATCGGAGCCAGCAACAACAAAGAGAACACCCTCGTTGTTGCAGCTGATCTCTATCCTGCCGCCGTTAACGACCCCAAGGCGGCCGGCGAGTGGATAGAACGCCACCAAGGCCTTGGCCAACGCCTCCTTGAGCCTGGCAATGTCGAAGAAAGCAGCGCCCTTGTCGGCAATGTACAGGTGCATCATTGGCGTGTGGCCGACATTGGCCTGTAGGAGGTCGAGGGGAGTGAGCCAGAGCTCCTTTGTTGGCGTTGCCTCGCTCGGGGCTACGAAGCACGACTCTTTCACTTGCACCTTCCCCTCCATCGATTTCTTTCTCAAATCTCAGGCACCCACCGATTTGCTTGCCATGGCAATCACCACAGATGCTATAAATAGGGACCCAATTTAAGCAGTCGGGATGTGGGCACGGACAAACCCATATACTTCCATTTGTTAGAATTATTACTGCAGTTTACTGGCTCCAAGGGTTCGATAACTGTTGCAATATTGAGTGAGAGTCACATGTCTGCAAAGCTGGCAAGTAATAATTCAATTCAAGGAAAAAAAGACAAGGTCGCAGCCAGCACTTTGGCGCCATGTCATTACTCCCTCTGTCTCATTATAAGGGATTGAAGGGTTTTAGATTTGTATCAAAATATAAGGGATCTTACATATAAGACAAAATCTGAGGGTTGGTGGGAGAGTTGGTGGGTGGGTGAGATAAGGTAAATGAAGGGTATAGTTGTAACATCCCAGGTTCCCAACATGACTGGCTCGCTCACACGCTGTGCAGACCCCACTTGCCCTACCGTCTTTTACGCTTTCGGCCTCGCTTCACGTAAAAGGGTTAACCCAAGGTGGTGAGTGTTGGACAATCTAGGCTTATATGTTGGCATTTCTCCCACTAGACTAGCAAGATGGGACTAAACTCCCATCTCCTCATGCACATAGGCCACTCAGGCCTAATCTCAAATGGGTCAGATGTCACTAGTCTTTTACCAAGAAGACTATTTTGTCTTAGGATGCTATGATCCCTTATATTCTGGGACAGAGAGAGTATCAGGCATGCACACATTCATCACACTTGTACGAGGCAAAGGAGCATCGCCATAGGAACTGAGCCTACTGGGACGGACAAAAACAGGCTTGCCTGCCACTGTGCCTCCGCCACTGCAGATGAGCAATTACCAGTGGTGGGCACTTTTAAATTGAAAAGGCCGGGCCCACGACCATCGCACCGCCCACGATGGTCTGGGCTAGGATGGGCCCACCGCCGGCGCACCGTCGCCGTTCCATGAATCCACCCCTGTTGGATCCTAGTCGCGAAGTCATTCTTGTCGTGTAGCTTCTCGCCAACGTACAAAACTATGTCGCCGTGCTCCATGTTGTCGATCCCTAGCCGCGCCTGTGTCTGCTGGTGCCGTCGCCGCGTTGCCCCATCCTGTTGCCAGATTTGGAAGGGAGAGAGGAGAGGGAGCACTGGGAGAGGGGAAGGGAGAGGGATTGGGGCGGGGAGATATCGGAAGATCCAAAGAAACTCACCTTGTCAGCGCCAACTCGCCAGCCACGCCAACTCCGCACCCACAGCCGCGCTAACTCTGCCGCCCCACCAAGCCCACCGCCGTGCAGCCTCGCTGTTGGTCAACTGTAGCACCTTAATTCGTATACCGCAAACACACGGTGTCAGCCGTAGCTTTTCCCAGAGAGTATCCAAGATTTAATCAAATCCACAAAGGACAAGCGGAACATAAAATATTATTTAACTACTAAATATGTTTACTTGTGATTGTGAAAGATGACGAACTAACATGTAAATAAAGAATGAGTATGACTATGGGTAGTGATCAAGGTGTGAAGGTATTCCCCTCATCTAGCATTGATTGCTAACTAGCAATCCTGCACTAAAGTTCATTAACATGGTAATTTAGTATTCTACAAGACATGACGGTTTCGTTCGCACCAACCCTGTCACGGTGGATGCTATTAGGTCCCTACTGGTTTCTTGCACTATGTGATCATCCATAGGTATAGTCATTGCAATAGGCTATCCTACTATAATTCATATAAGAAGCTGCAGGCAATCTTTATATAATATAAGCGCATCATATAGACTAAACATAACAAGCAAGTACAAAGTGTGTTGAGAGTTACATAGGCAGGTCTCCCTCCGTTAGAGAGAAGAATATGAGAACTACTCTCGCATTCTACTCTGAACAATGATTACGAGTAGTAGAATGAGGAGTTTACAATGAAGCTCGTACAGGTGCCGATCGGCACAGCGTCGTGCCGGTCGGCACTGTCCTTCCTCTTAGTGGCGATGCAAGATCTTTTCGTCGTCGCCGACACAGACTAGTACGGATCTGCTGATTTATGACAAAATTACTGTAGATCCATCACTATTTTCCCCTTTTTGGCCAACTTTCATGACGCTTCCGCATTTCGTCACTAAAAATGCCAAAACAGACCCGTTTAGTGACGAAAAGGCGTCACTGTTGCCATTCGGGCCCAAGGGTCGTTTATGATGAAAACAAAGCGTCACTACCGTTTATTTCAGGATTTGTCAGGCCGCATCCTAGTCAGCACATTGTGGACCATAATATTTGTCACCGGAGGGGGGATTTCGCCCGCCGCATCCTAGTCAGCACACGATGGACCCACATATTCGTCATCGGAGGGGGGATTTCGGGCGCCCGCATCCTGATCAGCACATAGTGGACCCACATATTCGTCACTGGAGGGGGGATTTCGCCCGCCCGCTGTTGGCGCCCCCTTACGTCGAACTAGAAATACCACCGAAGGCTGGTTAGGCCTAAGGCAAATATTCCTGGCACGGCTTCGGGAACGCCAGTGGGTTAAGTTACTTGCTTAGGGTATACATAATAATCCACAACTAGCAACAAGTGCTAGAAATGTATTATTAGTATTGAGGATAAAAGATAATCTGCAAGCGCACGGATAACCCGCTGTAGCATTTCACCCAAGATTATTCCAGGGTATCGTATTTATATTTTCCCAGCGGAAGACAAGGTTGACAAGTGGTACTTATGCTCATGGTGTTACAAATGATAAAACAAGCCACATTCCAATGCAGGGGTAAAGATATGCAAATAGTTGATAGTGGCGACACACACAAGAAGGCATCCACTCTTTGATAAAAGGCTAGATGCAGATCTAAGTAGAACTAGAGCTATGTAAAGGGTTGCTACTCCTAATGTACATCATCAAGTAGCATGCTAAGCTTCTACTTATTGCCTGGGCTCACACAAGTTAGGACTAAGAGTCTAAGCATAGACATCATCGGGAGATCCGGTATAGGCTTGGTCTGCCAAGCCACGCCGGCCTTTTCATATATACTCCTACGCCATGCCCAAACGTGGAGGATTACAAGGGGCGGACAGAGCTGTTACTACCTGCCGCCTACCTCTACAAACCGTGGGACACATTCGCATCCAAGGGTGGAAAGAAAGCCCTAGCACCATGCTAGCGTGACTAACCACAACTCTAGATGTCTCGAGGCACCTCGCAAGGCGACAAAGCTAGAGCACCTTTGCAGGACATTGGACCCGATGTCTAGTCAAAGAACAACTAGTCTAACTAGCATTAACTAGACAAAGGATCAAAACTAGCACTAAGTTATGCATAAACGTTCGTCGCTCGGGAACGAGCGACGAACGATAAACGATTAAGAACTAATCATCGATAATCGACGATCGAGTATGAACGAACGACGAACTGAACGATCATGAACAAACATCGATGAACGATCATGAACGATCATTGATGAACGATGAACGAACATGAACGAACGAAGAACGTTCATACAAGAATGCTGATGAACAATGAATGAACATAAGTGTTGGTGGTTCTTATGACTATAATTAAATTCATTAATTGTCACATCCCAAAATTTTAAATTTTTGTTTGTGACTCAAATTTCACTAAATTTTAAAACTTTTTAGAATCGTTTAAAATTTTGCTTTATTATTTGAGTGTTATCACTTTTATTTAGGAAAAGGAAATATTTTCTAAATTAATATAGGTTATATAAATTTGTTTGTTGCATTCATGCTGGTTAGTTTGCATTAGGTGGTTCTTTGTGTGAATAAATGAATTTCAAAATTCGATAGCGATCTTGTAGTTCGGATTAGTTTTCGAGTATCGATAATAATCCTATTCCTAACCTAGGCCCAATCTCGGCCAAGATGTCAGCATATTTGTTTCTTCTCGTCTCTCCATCAGTGCAAACAACCAAGCTATTTGCACGTATCAAAAGATGCAATTCGAATATCATTGTTTGTCTTTTATTTTACCTCCTTGGTTTCTTTTCTTTTCCTCTCATCTTTCAGCCACCAAGTATCGATGTCACTTGTTGGCGATTTCTAGTATACCATTTTATATGCCAACTGCGTCTTATTTAGAGCATAAATATCATCATTATAGGCCATTAACCCTTGATAATAGCACTATATTTGTATATATGTCGTTCTGGAGATTTATTGCAGAAACAGATGAAAAGGACGACATTCTGGACATTGTAGCTGATCTGGACCTGAAGAGAAGAAAAGCAGCAGAAAAGGCTTACTGTGCCGACCGGCACAGCATTGTGCCGACCGGCACAAGGGACTTCAGGGCGATCGAAGCTGGCCCACCATTCAGTTTATTCTAGAAGGAAGTCATCCGAACCAATCTTTGGAGATAATCGTCACGAAGAGATAAAAGATACCTGAAGACTTAAAACAGCAATGCAAGACTTAATCTCGAAGAAAACTGATTTGGAAGGCCCACATGGAAGCTACCTAGGACTTTGGAACCGACTTAGAGAAGAGACCGAGTTGGACACGAGGTGTGCCGATCGGCACGGCCTCTGTGCCGGTCGGCACGATGACTCTCTTCCCGAGATCCTTTTCCTTTCCGAAGCACAGCCCTATATAAACCTGTAAAAGCCCTAGGGTTTCGAGATCCGCAGCCAGAGGGACAACACAGCTAGTAAGTTTAGAGCCACCGGGGCTTGCCCCGTTATTCATGTTCTCTAGTTGTTAGATCAAGAACCGCTGGTGTTAAGAGGTGATCCATCAAGGTAGGCCTACTAGATGGTGATGTATCTTGTACTATGTATTATCAAAGTATGGTTGAATATGTGGATGAATGGTTTTGATTATTTGTTTGTCTGGATTTTATGGTCTTACATGCACTTGTTCCTATGCTTAGTGACGACTAAGTGTTTAGATGTTATCTTAATTGTGGTGGCAATAAGAGGTGAGATTAAATCTCTCACTATCTCCATTGTGGTTAAGATAATATCCGGATCTTGTAATGCGCCATAATTGCACATTGTCTCTGTACCTCAACGCGCTGGAATATGCGAGATCCTTGAGATGATGTGTAGAGTGGGAAGCGGCCACCGATTAAGGAGGATTGGTCGTGACAGGGCTCGACGGAAAGGGGTTTCTTCCTACCGATCTTCGGTTATCAATAATCAAGTAAATTCCTTTATGATAATATTTAATTAGGATTTTTGATTACGATCTCAACTAGGAAACTTTGCTAACTTACCCAGTGATTTAATCAGGTTCCTTAGGCTGTTCAAACAACACTCGGACGATCCAGCCTCTGTGCCGACCGGCACACCAGTTGCGCCGATCGGCACATCCCCCAACTCTCCCAAAACTCACGCTCACGCTCACTAGAAAGCCTGGCTAACTCTTTTACTGATAATTCTGCTTAATTCCCATTGGTCTCTGTGGATTCGACTAAACCTTTGAATACTCTTCTAGGGAAAAAAGACTACAACTGTACATCGTGCTCTTGCGGTATATAAGTGGGTGCGTACATGTTGGCGGTTCTTATGCGATAAAATTAAATTCATTAATTCCGCAAGCGCACGGATCACCATTGTAGCATTTCACCTTGGAGTATTCCAGGGTTATCGTATTTATATTTCCGCAGGGAAGTAGAGCAAAAGGGAGCTGAATAGTAGCTATGCATTGGACAATTTGGAGAAAGAAATAATGTATCAACTATACTTGAGACGGGGGTAAGATAGGCATGATATATATGGGTGGCACACACATCCTCAAATCCAAGGTAAATAAAAGAAAACTGTAGTATACATTTGGGAGAGCAACGAGATAGAGTTAAGGCTACCTGTATGTTCATCTATTATTTACTCTTTCTAGTAATCTAGTCTACAAAGGTTATCTACTCTAGCTAAGCTCATACACATACAAGTCATGTCGTTTCGGGGCACACACGTGCTAGGTTAACCGATGATGCTAGTTCAAACCTAGGGAACCGTATGCTGTAATTAAGACCCTGCTGAGTCCAACCCGGACGTGGTGGATTACAGAGACCGGTGCAGCTGTCACATACACTCGCGGCTACCATCCTCCGTGGGGCTGGGTGCCAAACGTGCATAGGCAAAGATCTAAGCGCCACGCTTACAACCCGCCTAGAGGAACTACTCTTGATCAACGGAGCAGTCCTATCTAAGAATAAACAAGCACAGATTTCACACGACATCATCTCGATGATGGCAATCTCTCGTACTTGCGTACTCCAACAATCACGAATCCCACAACAAGACTTCTACGAGCACTTACTTAACGAATAAATAAACTAAATAGAAAAGAACTACTAAAAGAAATAAATAAAGATAAAACTAAATATAATTATATTGAATAAAATAATATCTCAAGAGTAAGGATACAAAGAACTATACCGAACTCCGAGAAGACTCCGGAAGCCCGAGAGAGCTCTCACTCTACTCTACTCTACTCTAACTCCCAAAGCTACTACTAAACTAATGAACTAATGAACACTTGGATGAAGTGTGATGGTGCGAGTTGCTTCTGAGGCCGGGGGGTCCATTTTATAGGTCTCCAAGGCGGTGGAAGCACTGCTGCCGACTTTGGAGAGTCGGCGCCGCCAAAGCCGGCCGGCCGGCCTAGGGGGGTGGCCGGCCGGCCGTCCCCTGTGGCGGTTTGCCACCGACTTCTGCCTCAACGCTCCAGATCACTCCCTGAAGGCGGTCTGAAGGTCGGCTAGTTGCTGGGGTCGGCAGAATTGAAGTGAGGGCCAAGTAAAGGCCCAAATGGCCCACCTTCTAGAATGACGGTGGAATTCTGCTGGGCTGGTCCTGAATTGTGCGTGGTTGATTAGTTTCCAGCCCACTGGAGGAAGCCTGGGGCCTGCGGCCACCAGGTGGGGCCGGCCGGCCTAGGGTGGGGCCGGCCGGCCAGGGAAATTCCCTGACTGGGCCCACTTTTCTCCATTATTCACTCCTGCATCCAAATATCCACCAAAACTTGTGGAGTAGCATTAATCCTATCTACTATGCATAAAATCTTGGTGTTATGTTTTTATTTACTGGTAGGGTGGCGGTCAAATCGTAGTTTAGCGACCGCCAACAACCTCCCCAAGCTTAAACTTTGCTCGTCCCGAGCAAACTCAACTCAGGGTACCGGCGGATCAGGAGTTACAAAGAAGCGCCCCATGGGTAATAAAGATGCAGCAACGTACTCCCTAAACAGTGGTAAGTTTACAAGAGTGCAAACTATTCATGAGTGTTGCAAAAATCGTGGGGCTTATATGATACACCTTGTCATGCAGCATTGAAGAATGGAACAACACTTTTGGACAAGTAAACAATTCTAGCAGGTATGCATCCAGAGTTTTTATGTGCTGCAAGATAAGGTGTAAAAATTCTCCTTCGTTTTGGGTGGCACTTCTCTTACCACTCCGATGTGAGTTCTATTCCTACAAGCTTCACTCATCCTACCTTCTACCAAATGAGGCTTTGTATGTGGAGCTTGGTAAGGAATGCACAAATGTCATGCATATATTGTAAAGGTAAAGAATGAGTCTCAATCAACATAGCAACTCCATATATTTTGGTCATAAGAGATGATGTGATGAAGGGGGAGAAAACGAACTCACACTTGTGGAAGGGGATTTTGAAAACTTTGGTCCTTTATTTTGCTCAAGATGTTTATGATAAGAACCATATAGCCATTGACTTTAGTCGTACAACCATGGAGTTGTTTTTTTTTTTTTTTGACTACTCCATGGTGCAAAGGCTATAACTTTTGCATGGTTCAAAGGAAACATTTTGAAATATTCTTGAGCTTTTTTGGATGGACCAAAAGTTTTGCAAACTCTGAAAAATGTTTGGTTGATTTATCCAAACATTCCCCTTTTTATTTGGTGGATAGAAGTTTTCGAGAACACATGCGAAGGAATTATGACCAAAATTAGGAGTGCTTAGTTTCAAGAGTACATCAAACCTTAACAAAACTCAATACATAAACAAATGGCTATGAGTGGGGCTGTTTCGAATATTATGATATGGCTCTGGTAGGTAAATAAATCCTCACACTAAGAGAAGTGTGCCAAAACAGAAGGGTTTTAGGTACTTGCAGCAATTCAAGAAAAACATCTCTGGATGAAACCATACTAAGAAATTGCAACAAGTCCTAATCATGCCATATCACGATCCATAATGCTCAGACTTGGTGTAACAAATGCAACCCACGGAAATAAGCAAGACATCATGATGTGACCATGCTCAAATAAAAATAACACATATGTCAGAAGTAGAGGTTGCATCTATGCGACACATGGGAAGCTAATTTGTAACTCGATCATCATTTCCCTTAAGTGCAGCATAACACCAAGATTCTAGCATTTATTCGAAACAGGAGTTTATTTATTTATTAAGAAAGTTAAGAAATACTTACCTGGGGTCCTCCCCAAGCTTGAGTCTTTGCAAGACTCGAGCTAGCGTTGGCTCCTTCTTGGGGGCCCTCCCCAAGCTTGAGTCTTTGCAAGACTTAAGCTTGATTCAGGCTTTTCCTCCTCCTTCTTGACCTGCAAAAAGAGTGAGGATGATACAAGTGGCTAGCTCCTAATGAGCATCACCGGGAATCCTATTATTTTTGTTGTTTTTAGTTTTTTTCTACTTTTATTTTGTTTTTATAGTTTATGAAAAGAAAAACAAGTGCTAGGCCTAGCTAGGATAACGATTGGGATGGCCTCCCCAATCGGAGGGCTCTCATTTTACGTCTTTGAGCTAGACGTTCTCCATGTCTTCAATTTGTTTGGACCTCGCTCGCTGGAGAATCTGGCGAGGTGGAGGTTCCTTCTTTCTTCCGCCACACTTTGGTTGTCTTCTTTGTGCTTGTGGCGGCGACCTTTTCTTTGTTAGGCGCCTTTGTTGTACTCTCATCGGTCGATACCGTAGCTGCCTTCTTCTTTCTTGAGCGCCTCGCTCTCCTCTTCTTAGGCGATTGTGACTCACCTACTCCTTCTTGTGGTGGAGGAGCAAGAGGGGCTTGAGGTGTGTTTGGCGGCTGAGGCATTCTCCTTGGAGTCCTCCAATAATTTGCTGGCCTTCTTGCATTCTCTCTTGCCAGATAGTTTCTCATATATGCAATGAGCTTGTCTGGCTGTGGCATGGGTGGAGTAATCTCAATCTTCTCCACTCTCCGTGGGTCCTTTCCATATATGACCCTCACTTGCTTGCATTGTTCAACCTTAGGCTTGAAGCTGAACGTCTCTTCCCTGCCGTTGAAGTCCAAGTGAATCTCTCCTGCTCCCACGTCGATGTTGGCGTTGGTGGTGCTCAAGAAGGGCCTCCCAAGGATGAGAGGGGTCATGACATCCACTTCCATGTCAAGTACAACGAAATCGACGGGGACGAAGAGATTTCTGATTTGTACGGGGACTTCTTCGACAATCCCCAAGGGCAGGCGTAGTGACCCGTCTGCAAGCTGGAGCTTCATGGTCGTGGGGGATAATGGGTGGTTTAACCCATCGTACATCACCTTCGGCATGATGCTCACACTTGCTCCTAAGTCACACAATGCCGAGCAAAACACCGGTCGTTGACCAAACACGGAATGGTTGGCCATCCGGGATCTTTTCTGATCACGTCCTTGGAAGTGCGGTATCCAAGTCGCTTTCTTCACACCTGATGGTTATTGCATTTACACTCTCCTTGGGGTTAACCTCTGGTTGCCCAGGAAGTTTACCCGCACGAGGAGTCTGCACAGCTGAAGCTATTTGCGCAATTTGCGTTTCTAGCATTTTGTTATGGCTTAGCTGATTCTGCAGAGCAGTGCTGAACGACTCTAGCTTAGCATCTATGCTCTCTAAAGCCTTGTCGGTAGTAAGAAACTTCTTACTAATACTGTCATTGATCTTGACCTGGCCGAGAACTAGATCCTTGATAGAGGGCTCAAAACGGGAAAGATTACCACTGTTACCTCCCTGATTTTTGTTGAAGGAGAGGTCGGGCCTGGAATTCCAGCCATAGTTGTTCTGGGAGCGGTACCCATTGCCATTGTTGAGGAAATTGCATTCCTCTCTCGTATTCGGGCAATTGCTGCCCATATGCCCTGTGTTGCCGCACTCTTCACAAGTCATGCGGGAGTCCGCAACTTGCAGGTCCTGCGGAGATTCCACCTTGCGGAGTAGCTGATCGAGCTTGATGGCGAGCATGTCCATCGTCTCCACTTGGTGTATGTTGGCGGTCGTTAAACCATGTTTTGACCGCCACCCTATCGGTAAATAAATAGCTTTTCACCAAGATTCCATGCATATTAGTTTAGATTAACATAGTGCCACGAGTTTTGGTGATTTTTGGATGCAGGAGTGGATAATGGAGGAAAGTGGGCCCAAGCCTGGAAAACCCTGGCCGGCCGGCTCCACCATAGGCCGGCCGGCCCACCCCGGTGGCCACCGGTTTCGATCTTCCTCCAGTGGGCTGTAAACAAGCCCAAACTTCATAATTTGAAGCCCACTCACGTGGATTTGCGCCGACTTACCGGTAGTGGGCCATTTGGGCCTTAACTTGGCCCGCACTACAATTCTGCCGCCCCCACGGAGTAATTGACCTTCGGACCGACTCCAGGAGGCGATCAGGAGCGTCCACAGGCGAGGCGGTGACCAACCGCCACAATGGATGGCCGGCCGGCCTAGTAGGGTGGCCGGCCGGCCTACCTTCGCGCCACCGACGTCCCAGCTTCGAGCATAAGTACCCCCCCTACTGGGGAGGCTATAAATAGAGGTGGCCGGCTCCATTTCAACTCGCACCATCACACTTGAGAAGAGAAGATCCAATGTAGGGTCACGCTCTCTCTCATGGAAGATCATTCCACTTGTGTAGTTTAGAGTAGGCTAGTTGGTCATGGGAGTTAGAGTAGAAGTGAGAGCTTCCCTCGGAGTTCCGGAGTTTTCTTCGGATATTGGGTAAAGCTCTCTTGTATCTTTTCTTTTGGATATTATTTAATATAATTATTTTCCTATTTATTTATTTTCTTATTTATTTATTTTAGTTTTTCTTTTAGTTTACATTTATTTATTTAAGTGATAATTATAGAGAAATTCTTGTGTTGGTTCCACGTCTGTGTATGGTAGGTCTATCTGCATGGGTTGTTTGCACCGCAAATGCTTACACAATCCACATAGATTTGTTATGCATGGTTGGCTTGCTCTTTTACGTTGGAGTAAGTTATCTAGGATAGTTGCTTGTATGGTTCAAGGAATTATTCCTAGGCGTGAGTGTGCACCCAACCCCACGGAGGATGGTAGCCGCGAGTGTATGTGACAGCTACACTGGCCTCTGTAATCCACCACGTCCGGGTTGGACAGGTAGGGCCTAGACCCGGTCCGTTGCCTGGATATGTTGAACTTAGTTTCCGAGTTGCGTGTCTTGGCGGCGGCCGTGCCCCGATGCACTTGAATGTATCTGTAATGAAAGCTTAAGTAGATATTTGTAACCCCTAGGCTGATACCCTTCTTCTCGTTGTCCTCCCAGTTGACTAGTACTATCTCTTTATCTTCATATGGAATCCTTGCGTGTGTTTGGTTGCCACCATCATATCTTTCATCTTTACCCATGCTTTGGTCTAGTTTGCAAGTTATAAATAATAGATGTTTCCTTGTTAATTCATGATATTCTTAGCCCTGCTTCCCTGAGGAAAATATAAATACGATACCCTTGGAATACTCCTTGGTGAAATGCTACAATGGTGTTCCGTGCGCTTGCGGAAATTGAATTTAATCTTTTTGCGTAAGAAACGCCAACAAGCATTTCTGGCGCCGTTGCCAGGGAAGCAATGGTCTAAGATATCTTTGATTGACATCGAATATCTGTTATGTTAATTTGCTGCTAGCCTAAGCATTCACCTGCATTTTGTTGGAGCATATCACCATCGCATTTGCATTGTTTTCTTTTCAATCCATCTGCATATTTAATTCCCCTCCATCCCACCCCGCTGCATTTAAAAAAAAAAAAGAACCCGAGCGCCCAATCATAGGCGTGGGGATTTTTTTAAAAAATATATATAAATAAATAAATAAATAAAACCCCGAGTGCCCAATCATAGGCTAGGGTTTTTTGCCAAAAAAAAAGCTTAAAAAAAAAAACCCGAGTGCCCAATCATAGGCTAGGGATTTTGCAAGAAAGGTTGGATTTTTATGACAGGAAGAAGAAAACATATGTGGCGGATCCAAGATATTCAATGCAGAAATCTAAAAGCTTAGCCTTGCATTCGATTGCAAAGGCTAAGCTTGGGGAGGAACCGCCAGGTAAGCACCTTATTTATTTATTGTTTTCCTTGTCATATACCCTCTCCTTTCGAAAAAATAAAATAAAAAAATAAAATAAAAATAATATATATATATCATATATATAAAAAATTGCTGCCTGAATCGTTCAATGCTTTGTGAATGCAAAGATTCTTTGAGTTGCTCTCTGATGAAAATATGCTGCATCTTTTTTTTACCATACCCGTGCTCTCGAATTTCTTTTGATGATATGGGTTGTGGTTAAATTGTTGGTCATAAATCAATCGCCTGCGTCTCTTTCTGTTGGTTGGGTGAAGATCACTTCTGTGCCTCTGTTCTCCATTGAGATTATGCCCGGTTGCCGTTCAACCAACAGAAGAAAAAAAAAATACATGCCTCTATGATGCTTTCATGACAGAAGAAGAGTATGATATCCTCGCTCTCGTCACATAATTGATTGAATTAGACGTGGTGTCTAGGTTGATTAATGGAACTATAGAGATATGTGCGATGTAGACGAATGGATTTGTACTAACCAATGCAGGATCTTTCTGAGAGCAAACCAAGTCCATCAGGCAACACGGAAGGCACATAATTCAAGAAGGAGAAACCAACCAGGCGGACCTAGTACCTTCAAATGAAGATTTAATCGCTTAGCTTTGCACATAGTTGCAAGAGCTAAGCTTGGGGAGGGACCGCCAGGTAAGTACTTCTATACGATATTATACTCTTCTTGAATTGTGCCATTTCCTTAAAAAAAAACCAAAAATATTAGGTTCTCGGCAAAACCCAATAGGGGCTAGCCACCTGTATCACCCTCATTCTTTTTGCAGACACAAGAAGAATGGAGGAAGCGGCCAATTCAAGCTTAAGTCTTGCGAAGACTCAAGCTTGGGAAGGACCCCCAGGTAAGTATCCCTATCGATCAATAAAATACTCCCTGTTTCGAATAAAATGCTAGAATATTGGTGAATGCTGTACTTAAAGGAAATGATGATTAGTTACATGATAGCTCCCCTTATGTCGCATTGATGCAACCTCTACTCCTGACATGTGTGTTATTTATACTCGAGCATAGTCACATCACTAGTGTTGCTACATTTTCATGGGTTGCATACATCACACCAAGTCTAAGCATTGTGGATTATGATATGGCATGATTAGGACTTGTTGCAATTTCTTAGCATGGTGAAAGTCCAGAGATGTTTTCATTTTAATTGCTGCAAGTACCTAGAAACCCTTTCGTTTTGGAACACTTCCCTTGTGAGGATTTATTTACCTATCATGAAAAATATTCGAAAAAGCCCCACTCATAGCCATTTGCTCATGCGTTGAGTTTAGTTAAGGTTTAAATGCTTTTGAGAGTAAGCACTCCTTTTTCCGGTCATAAACTCCTTCGCGTGTGTTCTTGTTTTTCTTTCCACAAAAAAAAAAGGGAAATGTTTGGAAAATCGACCAAGCATCTTCCTACATTTGCAAAACTTTTGGTCCATTCAAAAAAAAAAAGAGAGGGCTCAAGAATATTTCAAAATGTTTTTACGGACCATGCAAAAGTTATAGCCTCATGCACCATGGAGTATATAAAAAAAAAAAAAGAAAGATCCATGGTTGCATCCCAAAAAAAAAAAGGCTACATGGTTCTTCTCATAAACATCTTGAGCAGAATAAAAGGACCAAAGTTTTCAAAACCCCCTTCCATAAGTGTGAGTTCATCTTCTCCCCCTCCATCACAATTTTCCCTATGACCGGAATACAAGGAGTTGCTATGTCCCTTAAGATTTATTCTTTAGCTTTACAACATATGCATGACATTTGTGCATTCCTTACCAAGCTCCATATAAAAGCTTTATCTAGTAGAAGGTAGGAATGAGTGAAGCTTTGTAGGAATAGCCTCAAGAGAGAGAGGGGAAGTGTGAACCAAACAAAGGAGAATTTTTTTTTACCTTGTCTTGCAGCACATAAAAACTCTGGACATACACCTGTTAAAAATTGTTTGACTCGTCCAAAAGTGTTGTTCTAATCTTCAATGCTATATGACAAGGTGAAGCATGCACGCCCCACACATGTGCAACACTCGTGAATATTCCGTGCTCTTGTATACTTACCACCATTTAGGGAGTATGTTGTTGCATCTTTATTACCCATGGGGCGCTTCTTTGTAACTCCTGATCCGCCGGTACCCTGAGTTGAGTTTGCTCGGGACGAGCAAGTTTAAGCTTGGGGAGGTTGTTGGCGGTCGTTAAACCATGTTTTGACCGCCACCCTATCGGTAAATAAATAGCTTTTCAACAAGATTCCATGCATATTAGTTTAGATTAACATAGTGCCACGAGTTTTGGTGATTTTTGGATGCAGGAGTGGATAATGGAGGAAAGTGGGCCCAAGCCGGGGAAAACCCTGGCCGGCCGGCTCCACCATAGGCCGGCCGGCCCACCCCGGTGGCCACCGGTTTCGATCTTCCTCCAGTGGGCTGTAAACAAGCCCAAACTTCATAATTTGAAGCCCACTCACGTGGATTTGCGCCGACTTACCGGTAGTGGGCCATTTGGGCCTTAACTTGGCCCGCACTACAATTCTGCCGCCCCCACGGAGTAACCGACCTTCGGACCGACTCCAGGAGGCGATCAGGAGCGTCCACAGGCGAGGCGGTGGCCAACCGCCACAATGGATGGCCGGCAGGCCTAGTAGGGTGGCCGGCCGCCTACCTTCGCGCCACCGACGTCCCAGCTTCGAGCATAAGTACCCCCCCCTGCTGGGGAGGCTATAAATAGAGGTGGCCGGCTCCATTTCAACTCGCACCATCACACTTGAGAAGAGAAGATCCAATGTAGGGTCACGCTCTTTCTCATGGAAGATCATTCCACTTGTGTAGTTTAGAGTAGGCTAGTTGGTCATGGGAGTTAGAGTAGAAGTGAGAGCTTCCCTCGGAGTTCTGGAGTTTTCTTCGGATATTGGGTAAAGCTCTCTTGTATCTTTTTTCTTTGGATATTATTTAATATAATTATTTTTCCTATTTATTTATTTTCTTATTTATTTATTTTAGTTTTCTTTTAGTTTACATTTATTTATTTAAGTGATAATTATAGAGAAATTCTTGTGTTGGTTCCACGTCTGTGTATGGTAGGTCTATCTGCATGGGTTGTTTGCACCGCAAATGCTTACACAATCCACATAGATTTGTTATGCATGGTTGGCTTGCTCTTTTACGTTGGAGTAAGTTATCTAGGATAGTTGCTTGTATGGTTCAAGGAATTATTCCTAGGCGTGAGTGTGCACCCAACCCACGGAGGATGGTAGCCGCGAGTGTATGTGACAGCTACACCGGTCTCTGTAATCCACCACGTCCGGGTTGGACAGGTAGGGCCTAGACGCGGTCCGTTGCCTGGATACGTTGAACTTAGTTTCCGAGTTGCGTGTCTTGGCGGCGGCCGTGCCCCGATGCACTTGAATGTATCTGTAACGAAAGTTTAAGTAGATATTTGTAACCCCTAGGCTGATACCCTTCTTCTCGTTGTCCTCCCAGTTGACTAGTACTATCTCTTTATCTTCATATGGAATCCTTGCGTGTGTTTGGTTGCCACCATCATATCTTTCATCTTTACCCATGCTTTGGTCTAGTTTGCAAGTAAATAATAGATGTTTCCTTGTTAATCATGATATTCTTAGCCCTGCTTCCCTGAGGAAAATATAAATACGATACCCTTGGAATACTCCTGGGTGAAATGCTACAATGGTGTTCCGTGCGCTTGCGGAAATTGAATTTAATCTTTTTGCGTAAGAAACGCCAACAGTGTACTCCACGGGTCTTGGTGCTCGCCGCTTGGCGTTCACCATGAGTCTGGTTGGCCGCCACCTTCTCTATCAATTTCTTAGCGTTCTTCACGCTAGGAGAGAAGAAGGAGCCGCCTGCTGCGGCGTCGAGGTGCTCTCGAGCGGACAGCCTCAAACCGTGGTAGAAACTCTGTATAAGGAGCCATTCCTCCATGCCATGGTGTGGGCATGAGAGAACGTACTCCTGCATCCTGTCCCAGGCTTCCGCGGTCGACTCATCTGCGAGCTGTTGGAAGCCCGATATCTTGTTCCGCAGGGCAGTCGTTTTGCCCGGCGGAAAGAACTTGGCGAGGAAGGCATTAGAGCATGCCGTCCACGTGTCGAGGGACTCTTGGTTCGCGTAGAACCACTGGAGAGCCTTCCCCAACAGAGAGAATGGGAAAAGCTGTAGTCAGATGGCGTCCTGAGGTGCATCCTTTATGACGAAAGTGTTGCACGTCATCAGGAACCTTTGGAGGTGAGCATTTGCATCCTCCGACGGCTTCCCATAGAAAGGACTAGCCAAGATCATGTTGATCAAGGCTGGCTTGAGCTCATAGTCCTTGTTGGTGATGCGCGGGTTGGGTCCCACGCGGATGTTCTCCGTAGTTGGCGCGGAGAAGTCATTGATCGTCTTCTCACCAACGGGGTCGGCCATGTTACTCGATGGGGAGGCCCTGACAACCGGTGGAGGAGACGATTCAAGAGCCAGAGCGTTCTTGCGGATTTGTTTGGTGAGTTTCGCTCGAACCTTCCTTAAGAACTGCTCTGGGTCTGAGTGGAAGTTTTCTGGTAGGTCGAAACCAGTCATGCACAGTCCTGTTTCAAAATTTCCACAACAAAGAAAGACAGGACAAGGGTAAGCCCGCAAAAATAAGTGATAATTATTCTTCTCACAAACTGCAATGCATTTATTCAGTTCCTAGCTGCTACTTCCCCGGCAACGGCGCCAGAAATGCTTGTTGGCGGTTCTTATGCGATAAAATTAAATTCATTAATTCCGCAAGCGCACGGATCACCATTGTAGCATTTCACCTTGGAGTATTCCAGGGTTATCGTATTTATATTTCCGCAGGGAAGTAGAGCAAAAGGGAGCTGAATAGTAGCAATGCATTGGATAATTTGGAGAAAGAAATAATGTATCAACTATACTTGAGACGGGGGTAAGATAGGCATGATATATATGGGTGGCACACACATCCTCAAATCCAAGGTAAATAAAAGAAAACTGTAGTATACATTTGGGAGAGCAACGAGATAGAGTTAAGGCTACCTGTATGTTCATCTATTATTTACTCTTTCTAGTAATCTAGTCTACAAAGGTTATCTACTCTAGCTAAGCTCATACACATACAAGTCATGTCGTTTCGGGGCACACACGTGCTAGGTTAACCGATGATGCTAGTTCAAACCTAGGGAACCGTATGCTGTAATTAAGACCCTGCTGAGTCCAACCCGGACGTGGTGGATTACAGAGACCGGTGCAGCTGTCACATACACTCGCGGCTACCATCCTCCGTGGGGCTGGGTGCCAAACGTGCATAGGCAAAGATCTAAGCGCCACGCTTACAACCCGCCTAGAGGAACTACTCTTGATCAACGGAGCAGTCCTATCTAAGAATAAACAAGCACAGATTTCACACGACGTCATCTCGACGACGGCACTCTCTCGTACTTGCGTACTCCAACAATCACGAATCCCACAACAAGACTTCTACGAGCACTTACTTAACGAATAAATAACTAAATAGAAAAGAACTACTAAAAGAAATAATAAAGATAAAACTAAATATAATTATATTGAATAAAATAATATCTCAAGAGTAAGGATACAAAGAACTATACCGAACTCCGAGAAGACTCCGGAAACCCGAGAGAGCTCTCACTCTACTCTACTCTACTCTAACTCCCAAAGCTATTACTAAACTAATGAACACTTGGATGAAGTGTGATGGTGCGAGTTGCTTCTGAGGCCGGGGGGTCCATTTTATAGGTCTCCAAGGCGGTGGAAGCACTGCTGCCGACTTGGAGAGTCGGCGCCGCCAAAGCCGGCCGGCCGGCCTAGGGGGGTGGTCGGCCGGCCGTCCCCTGTGGCGGTTTGCCACCGACTTCTGCCTCAACGCTCCAGATCACTCCCTGAAGGCGGTCTGAAGGTCGGCTAGTTGCTGGGGTCGGCAGAATTGAAGTGAGGGCCAAGTAAAGGCCCAAATGGCCCACCTTCTAGAATGACGGTGGAATTCTGCTGGGCTGGTCCTGAATTGTGCGTGGTTGATTAGTTTCCAGCCCACTGGAGGAAGCCTGGGGCCTGCGGCCACCAGGTGGGGCCGGCCGGCCTAGGGTGGGGCCGGCCGGCCAGGGAAATTCCCTGGCTGGGCCCACTTTTCTCCATTATTCACTCCTGCATCCAAATATCCACCAAAACTTGTGGAGTAGCATTAATCCTATCTACTATGCATAAAATCTTGGTGTTATGTATTTATTTACCGTAGGGTGGCGGTCAAATCGTAGTTTAACGACCGCCAACAGTACATACGACCAACAAGCATCTTTTGCTGGCGCTGTTGCCGGGGACCTTTCGAATTAGGCATTGTTTGAAGTTTGAGAATTGGCTGTGCTGCCGATCGGCACACCTGTGTGCCGACCGGCACATTGCTTTCTTCTTTTAATTTCTCTGTTTTTTTCCAGTACATATGTCCTGTTTTATTTAACCAGACAGGTATGGACGGCGCTAAGTCAAATAAACCCTCTAATACCTTGATGATCCAGAGATTCTCTTTCGCAAGCGAAATTCGCAAGCGAAAGGCGGAAAAGAAAAGCAAGTCAGTGGGAGACATAGAAGACAGTGAGCCATTCAGCCCAAGAGCATTGTTTGCAGCTCTAGAAGAAGACAAGGAAGAAGGAGAAGTTCCAGAAGTAGAAGACACGACAGACACAACACCAATAGCTAATCGCCTCAAGCCTGCCCTGAACAATGTTATCAAGACTGAGTTTACTGCACAAGCTCAACCTTTTCAGCTGGAGCGCTACATGTCTGTAGTTGGTCAACAACCGTTCGCAGGTGCTGAAGATCCTAATATGCAGTTGCAACACTTTCATGAAATCTGCAGTACCTTTCAATTGCAACATATGAATGCCAATGAAGCCAAAGTGCGACTTTTTTCTCTATCTCTTATTGGGCGTCCTAAGCAGTGGTACCATGGGTTACCTGCTGCAACAAAGATCAGTTGGGATCAGCTCTCTGTAGAATTTTTGGCAAAGTACTTCCCTCCAGGCAAGACTCAAGCTTTGAAGAACAAGATCCTTGGATTTACTCAACTTGCTGATGAGAGTAGGAGAAGCATGGAATTGATTCAACGAGTACAAGGATGCTTGTCCTCACAATGGCCTTGCTGAATGGGAGCTAGTTGAAAGGTTCTACACGGGTTTGAATCTTTTGTCCCGACAACACTTAGATGCTTCGTCTGGAGGATCGTTTTTGGACAAGACACCCGCTCAAGCCACAGCCTTGATCAAGAAGATAGAGCAAAGTCAATCATGGGTTGGTGAGAGAGAAAGTTGAAGCCTCCAACCTTCCACGGGAAAGATGAAGAGTGTGGTGGAAAGAGCTTATGATGAATTGCTTATGGACAAGCTCGACACCATACAAAGGAGATTGGACAAGATTGATCATATTCCCAAGGAAGAGACTGTCAAGCTAGCGGAAGCCCGATCCACATGTGAAGAATGTGGAGAGCTTGGTCATGTGAGCAAGGATTGCCCGAGGATGCAAAGATGCTCAATTATGTCAAGAGCCAAGGATGGAAGACTCCATATCAGCAACAAAGGAGTAGCTTCACCCCGGCATCGTCTATGCAAAACGCCATCCCTCTTCGGATTCAATGCCAAGAGTTCTTTCAAGCTCAAGAGAAGGTCAACAAGGACACCCAAGCCAAATTCAAGGAAGTTGATCGTGTGCTTGAAGCAATCAATGATAAGGTCATCGAAGTGGGGAGTTCTAATCAGCAAATTCTCCAATTCATGAAGATGATGGAGAAACAAATGGCCCAATTAGCGGAGTCGGTGCAAGGTGAGAAGGGAGCTCTTCCTGGTAATACCGACTCTGCAGAACAGCTGAAATCCATCACTACGAGGTCTGGGAGGCAAGCAGAAGATCTGAAGTTTGCAGCTGGAGCAAGACGACCTCGTGCCAACCGGCACGACACTGGTGCCGATCGGCATACTGCAGAAGATGGTGCCGATCAGCACACAGAGGGTGCCGATCGGCACACTGAGGAAATTGACCTCTTAGGTCTGTAAAGGGGAACTGAGAACAAGGAACACGGTCCTGCTACCTTTCTGGATACGCAGCTGCTGACCAAGACAGAGAGGATCCGACACCATGATGAGCAATTCTCCAGGTTTGTCGATATTATGAAGAAGTTATATATCAATGTCCCGTTCCTTGATGCCCTTCAAGTGCCCACCTATGCTAAGTACATAAAGGATATTATGCAAAGCAAGAAGTCCTTAGCATCGGAAGAAGTGGTGAAGATGACAAAGGAGTGCACTGCAGCTATTAATGACATTACACCAAAAAAGAAGCCCGACCCCGGATCCCCTAGCATCCGGTGTTTGATTGGAGCTCAAATCTTTGAAGGGGCTTTATGCGATCTTGGAGCAAGTGTAAGTGTCATGCCTCGCTATGTCTTTTCGAGTTTGAATTTGCCAGAGTTGGAGCCTACGGCTATGTGTTTGGAGTTGGCCGATCAATCGGTTCGTTATCCCGATGGAATTGCTGAAGATGTGCCTGTTCAAATCGGTGATCATATAGTTCCTGTGGATTTCATTGTGCTTGATATGGATAGAAGGACAAAGACTTCATTGATTTTGGGCCGGCCATTCTTGCGGACAGCAAAGGCAAACATTGATGTGGGGAGTGGAAAGATAAGTTTCGACATAATTGGAGTCTCCTACACGTTCAAGTTTCGCCCCAAGGGAGAAGAAAGCCGTATGGTCTGTACGGTTGAGAAATACAAGTCTCCGCACCACAAAGGACTCGAGGGTAATTGGAGGAAGGATACGTCCTACGATTGAAGGAGAAAAGACTAGAGAACCTTGTAGTGTCGCAATCATGTTTCCCGTACAGCGACGCTAAGGAAGTGACTAGTACGGGGAGGTCAAGCATTGTGCCGACCGGCACAAGGGACTTTAGGGCGATCGAAGCTGGCCCACCATTCAGTTTATTCTAGAAGGAAGTCATCCAAACCAATCTTTGGAGATAATCGTCACGAAGAGATAAAAGATACCTGAATTGTGTCGAGGCTAATGAACCGATATCGCTCGTTCACCTTGGGAATCTCACTGCTATTGGAAACCCTGCCTGTCCAACCCGGACGTGGTAGATTACAGAGACCGGTGCAGCTGTCACATACACTCGCGGCTACCATCCTCCGTGGGGTTGGGTGCCAAACGTGCATAGGCCAAGCTCTAAGCGCCACGCTTACAACCCGCCTAGAGGAACTATTCCTGATCAACGAAGCAGCCCTATCTAAGAATAGAGCACAGATTTCACCAAGCGTGGACGTCATCTCCGACGGAGGCACTCTCTCGTACTCTTTAGACACAATCACGAATCCCGTAACCAGACTTGCATGCACCCTAACTTAACTAAATAAATAACTTAAATAGAAAAGGAATACTAAAATAAATAAATAAAGATAAAATGAAAAATTAATTAAAAGAATAATTCTACAAGAGTAAGATACAAGAACTATACCGAAATTCCGAGAAGACTTCCGGAACCCGAGAGAGCTCTCGCTCTTCTCTACTCTACTCTAACTCCCAAAATAACTCTACTTCTACTAAATGAGTAATGATCACTTGGATGTGATGTGGTGCAATTTGTTTCTGAGCCGAGGGGGGTATTTATAGCATCTCCAGGAGCCAGGGGTCTTTATAGTCGAAGGTTGGGTGGCGGGGCCGCCAAGTCTGGCCGGCCGGCCAAGTAGGGAGGCCGGCCACCGCCTTGCTCCTGAGCGTCTCTGATTGCCTCCTGATGACGGTTGTTCAGTCGGTCATGTCCTGGGGGCGGCAAGACTGCAGTGAGGGCCAAGTTAAGGCCCAAATGGCCCACCTTCTAGAACGGCGGTGGAATCCGCTGAGCTGGGCCTTGAATTATGCGTTATGGGCCAGAAACCCGGGGCCAATGGCCACCAGGTGGGGCTGGCCGGCCAGGGTTTTCCCCTGGCTGGGCCCACTTTCCTCCATTATCCACTCCTACATCCAAAAGTCACCAAAACTCGTGGAACTTTATTAATTAAACCTAATATGCATCGAATCTTGGTGGTCTACTATTTATTTACCGGTATGTTGGAGGCCGTTTCATGGTTTAATGACCGTCAACACTGCCCACGTCCTCCCTGTCCTCCAAACCCCTCCCACGCCGCCCGGCTGCCACCGCTACTCCTGCCCTCGCGTCCAGCAATGCTGACACAGATTTTCATTCGCGTTCCCAATGATCCAGCCATCCAAATGCTGCAAAATTTCACTAGGAGGTGCGCCATGAAGTCCTCTCCAACATATCCAAAGATGATGCCAAGATCTGACCTGAACCGACGGAGATCTGGTTCGCAATGACCACTGCTCCCTGTTCTGGATCTATTCAGCGCGCCTGATGGTAACTCTATCATTGTTCCATCCAATCCCTTGCCGTTTCTGATGCATAATCATTACCCAATTGTGTTCCAGCAAGTCTACTACACTTACCCCGAAGGATTGCCCTAGATCATGCAGGAAACGACCAGGAACGCTATGCCACCATCAGCTGTCGCAGAACAACCTCATCGAGATCCAACCGTTCGATCTCCAATTCAGGTGACCCTGTGCCCCAATCATCATGTCACTGTTATGTTCCACAACATTGCGCATAGCACTGTGAAAACCTTGTCCTCAAACATGCAGCTAATCAACGGGAACGCGCACGTTTTATACCCTAAACGTTTCTGTTTTTCTGTTTTAGACCCCTATCTTCAAAAGCTTATAAATGCTCAAGCGATCGTAGGATCGAGCTATATATTTTAGTAATGTTTTTGTACCACTTTGGTACTATTTGGTATACTGTTTCTTATTGTTTGTGCTATATGTGCTTTGCATGTTACCGTTAAATAGAGAACGCGCAATTCGAGTACCATCAAGAAGAAGATCAAGACATGAAGACTCTGAGCAGTAGCACTATGAATTGAGGCAAGTGTCCTTGACCATATTGAACCTATGTTTTAAAAGTGTCGTTTGTAAACATGCATGCTTGTTTAATATTGAATCCTATGTGTCTACTTTACCTGTTCCATATCATTCCTTGTCGCCCTAGCTTATGGTGGTTGTCTTTGGGTAGTTGTTGCTTAGCCTTGCTTTTGAGTCAATCACCTGATTCTGTTAATCTTGACTAATGAAATACTTCAACTAAGTGTTAACCTGCAAATCTGTTTAGCAACATGGAAGGCTAGGGTTTAAGCTAGGGGATGGTTTGGATGGTTCTCTGTGAACATTTGGTTTGTGAATAGTTCTTGCTCAGATCAGCTAAGGACCGGTTCGTGGAACGTGTAACCTTGACAACAGTGCCATCACAAGACTGATAATGGGTAGGCTAGCCAAATAATTAGGGTGTTCCTAATTTTGTGCTCGCTGTTGGGAGAGTGGGGAATGGATGCTTTGTGATCCTGGGAACCGCCTGGCATCAGAGGGGGCAGTTGGGGTGTTGGCTTTTGAGTCATGGTCCTGTGTGAACTGTGGATCTCTGTGAACCAACACTTATGTACGGCTGTTGAACCTTAATGTGCGAGTTACATTGTTGGGAGCATTCTTTGTAAATGCTAGTAGAGAAACCCTGGTCATCTACCTCGGAAGTGGAATGGCTCTATGGGAATCTCTATCTTGTGGGTAAAGTGGTGCCATCTCTGCAGAGTGTAAAAGAAAACCATGCTCACGGTTATAAGCGGCATGGCCTTTCACACGATTAGTGGGTGCTAGTTTGGTTGGGAGGTTTCTGGGTGAAACTCTTGGCTCTTAGTGATCTTTTCCCTCACGGTCCTGTGTGAACCGTAGTCCTGTGTGGACGGTGTCCTTTGTGGACTTGGATTTAGTTTACTTAATTTAATTGATGGGTAGTCTCAACACACCTAGTAATATAGGTTGCTTTTATAAAATGCGTCTGTAAGTTATAGTTAGCATTTATGCAAATGAACCATGTTGTAGCCTTTCTTCTATTAAGCTTGCATGTCATCTTTCCCCCACTTGCGGAGTACGACATGTACTCACACTTGCTATCTCCCCACAAATATGAAATGCTGCTCAGAGAATATGGATTACTTTGATGATGGTGATGAAGTCTAAGCTTGTGGAGCCCCTGGTCGATTGCCTGTGGCGTTATGGAGTCTTCCGCTAGCGAATATATTTGTTTTGGTCTTTTGAGACATTTATTATTATAAGGCACGATGTAATTATGACATTGGTTACTCTATTTCACTATAGTTTGTCCTATATGTGTGAAACTTGATCCTGGGCACACATATAGATGAGCATTCCGTTTTGTCCTTAAAACCGGGTGTGACATCAATTCCGCAAGCACACGGAACTCCATTGTAGCATTTCACCTTAGAGTATTCCAGGGTTATCGTATTTATATTTCTGCAGGGAAGTAGAGTAGAAGGAAGGTAAATAAATAACAAGGCAATGCTCTTTTAACGAAAAACTGTAGGGGAGTTCCCCACAGTGCATGTCACTTTTGATTAATCAGAGTATTTGTACAAGAAGCAAGAAGAGAAAAAGGTAGGGGGATGCTAATCTACAAAACTGACAGCTAACTTACCAACTAACCTAAGGAGATACAACAGGAATGTTACAACATAAATACATACAAGACTAGATAAGATCTAGCCATAACCGAATAGCTTGATGGTGAGTCTCATTGATTCTGTATAGGTGAAGTATAATTTCATCTTTAAAAGCTCTCTTCCATCCTGCCACACTAGGTTGCAGGTTTTCAAAGATTTTGCCATTTCTCTGCTTCCATATATTCCAGGTGGCCATTGAAAAGAGTTCCATGAAGAATTGATATTGAAATTCTTGCTTAGCTTTCTTAATTTTGTCATGTAACTGTCGCTCTTCATCCCAGATGGCTCCAATACTGTACCAGTAGTTAACACTAAAAGGACATTCAAAGAACAGATGTCACTAGTACAGATCGGCTGATTAATGACGAAATTACTGTAGATCTGTCACTATTTTGGCGGTTTTCCCGTTTCTGGCCAACTTTATGACGATTTTCGTGGTCCGTCACTAACAAGCCATATTTGTGACAAAAATCCGTCTAAATCGGTGCACAGGATCGTTGCCGTCGGTTGACTATTTTGGGCAGCCGATTCGTCACTTAAATCCCGTTCTGAGTACGGCGACCAACGGGATCCCACGATTTTCGTCATAAACCCCACCCCACGGGCGTTTCTTTCCTACGTGGCATCCCAGTCAGCAAGACGGTGCCCATATGTCAGGCTTCCTGGGGCCTACGGTCAAACTATTTTCGTCACAAATTTCGTTTGACCGCGTACAATGCCACACGGTGCACTACAGATCCACATAGGACCCACGGGTCAGAGGCTGTGGGTCCCACGACCAAGTATATTTTTCGTCGTTGATTTTGTTTGCCCGCGCGTTGTGCCACGTTGGCGCACCGCGAACAACAAAGCGGGCCCACGTGTCATGCCCGGTCAGGTATTTTTGTCACTGATTTCTTCGTTCGCCCGTGTGTGGTGCCACGCGGCGCACCGTGAAGCCTCTTTGGGCCCTCATGTCATACACCGTGGGACCACGGTCAAGTAATTTTCGACACTGCTTTCGTTCGCCCCCGTGTAGTGCCACATGGCGCACCATGAAGCGCTCGTCGGGCCAACATATCGGACACCGTGGGGCCCACGGTCAAATAATTTTTGTCACTGCTTTTGCTGGCCCACATGTCAGGCGCATCGACGGAGATTGTCAACCCTCCTGTCTACTTTTGCGTGGCCCACCTGTCTGTGATAGAAGCTTTCGGTACTTGGCGCGAATATTCGTAGCGGGAAACTCGATTTGGATGCTACGCGCCTCGGTCCATCGGAATGAAAACTCGTTTTGGCGGCAGCATTGCCCTGGCCAGCGGCAAAATTACTTCAGAGTTCAGACCGCAAGATAACCCCATCCAGGAGGACACCGGTGTCGGCGATGAGTCCATCTCGGCGGAGGCTTAACGCGGTGAAGAATTACCGCCGGCTACAGCTGCTGATCCCACGAAGGTACGGATGTCCTCCACATTCCAAAAAATTATGCGCTTTGATGACCTGTCAATTTTTCGCTTATCGGGTTCAAATTTGTATAGATGGACAGAAGTTGGATTCGTAAATCTAGACGATTTAGTCACGAACATCTTCTGGGGGTCACTGATTTCATGGGATTTGTTCGGGCCACAAAAGGGAGTGATTCAGTCATACTTCGCCCATGCGCTCGGTGCCTGAATCATGAAGAGCTAGATCTTGTTCGAGTGAGAGGTCACTTACTAATGTACGGGATGCAAAGATCGTATGATCGATGGATCTATCATGGGGAACCTTCGGATGGTCCCGAAAGTAAACAGAGTCATGAGGATGATGGATTTCCCGAAAGTGCAGACCATGAGAATGCCGATGGCAATGAAGACTTCTATGATGATTATGAACTTCCATGGGTTACCTGCTGCAACAAAGATCAGTTGGGATCAGCTCTCTGTAGAATTTTTGGCAAAGTACTTCCCTCCAGGCAAGACTCAAGCTTTGAAGAACAAGATCCTTGGATTTACTCAACTTGCTGATGAGAGTGTTGGAGAAGCATGGAATTGATTCAACGAGTACAAGGATGCTTGTCCTCACAATGGCCTTGCTGAATGGGAGCTAGTTGAAAGGTTCTACACGGGTTTGAATCTTTTGTCCCGACAACACCTAGATGCTTCGTCTGGAGGATCGTTTTTGGACAAGACACCCGCTCAAGCCACAGCCTTGATCAAGAAGATAGAGCAAAGTCAATCATGGGTTGGTGAGAGAGAAAGTAGAAGCCTCCAACCTTCCACGGGAAAGATGAAGAGTGTGGTGGAAAGAGCTTATGATGAATTACTTATGGACAAGCTCGACACCATACAAAGGAGATTGGACTAGATTGATCATATTCTCAAGGAAGAGACTGGCAAGCTAGCAGAAGCCCGATCCACATGTGAAGAATGTGGAGAGCTTGGTCATGTGAGCAAGGATTGCCCCGAGGATGCAAAGATGCTCAATTATGTCAAGAGCCAAGGATGGAAGACTCCATATCAGCAACAAAGGAGTAGCTTCACCCCGGCATCGTCTATGCAAAACGCCATCCCTCTTCGGATTCAATGCCAAGAGTTCTTTCAAGCTCAAGAGAAGGTCAACAAGGACACCCAAGCCAAATTCAAGGAAGTTGATCGTGTGCTTGAAGCAATCAATGATAAGGTCATCGAAGTGGGGAGTTCTAATCAGCAAATTCTCCAATTCATGAAGATGATGGAGAAACAAATGGCCCAATTAGCGGAGTCGGTGCAAGGTGAGAAGGGAGCTCTTCCTGGTAATACCCGCTCTGCAGAACAGCTGAAATCCATCGCTACGAGGTCTGGGAGGCAAACAGAAGATCCGAAGTTTGCAGCTGGAGCAAGACGACCTCGTGCCGACCGGCACGACACTGGTGCCGATCGGCACACTGCAGAAGATGGTGCCGATCAGCACACAGAGGGTGCCGATCGGCACACTGAGGAAATTGACCTCTCGGGTCTGAAAAAGGGAACTGAGAACAAGGAACACGGTCCTGCTACCTTTCTGGATACGCAGCTGCTGACCAAGACAGAGAGGATCCGACACCATGATGAGCAATTCTCCAGGTTTGTCGATATTATGAAGAAGTTATATATCAATGTCCCGTTCCTTGATGCCCTTCAAGTGCCCACCTATGCTAAGTACATAAAGGATATTATGCAAAGCAAGAAGTCCTTAGCATCGGAAGAAGTGGTGAAGATGACAAAGGAGTGCACTGCAGCTATTAATGACATCTTTACCATACTTAAAATTTCCAGTTGGTGATGGTGATGGTCGTGGTCCGTCGTCCCGCCTTCCCGACCGATTTTTTGCGCCGACAAGTGGGGCCTGGAAGCCACGCGCGTCTCCTTCTGGCTTCTCTGGTCCGTCAGTCGCCCGCTCGGAGTTTCTCGATCCTTCTCGCCGGCTCGCCGCCACCGCCTTCAGCCACAAAGGAGCCTCACCGGAATGCGCTGGCGTCGCGTCCCAGCCGCTTCCTTCCCCGCCCCCGGACACGCAGGATCCCGCGGGTCTCCACACGACCACACCGTGGCGGCGCCGCTCCCTCGTCCTCTCGCGGCCACTGCCCCCCGCCCACCGTCCCTAGCCACGCCACCGCCTCACCGGTCTGCGCCGCGGCGTCCCATCCCCGGCACGCAGGATCCCGCGGGTCTCCACGCCGCAGCGGCACTGCCGCCCCACATGTTGCCGCCCGGACTCTCGCAGCCAACTTCGCCACATGGGGCCGACCGACTCGGGACATCGCTCGATTTCTGCAAGGAGCCAGCATACCTCGATGCAAGATTGCGGGCATGGAAGTCGATGGGGATTTTTGTCTAGGGATGAAGGCAGAGGGCATAGAATCAGGTAGGCGTGGTGGCGGATGCAGCTCCAGTACGCCGGCGGATTTATAAAGGAGCGCTAGGAACTGGGATTTTGAGAAGCTGTGGTCCATTTCATCAAGGACGAAGGAGCTGGGATTGCAAGGGGAGCTATGATCCACTTCATCAGGCTCTAGGTAGGCGCTGTGACACTTGACACTGTCTTGGTAGTTTGGCAAATCTAAGACCTTTTGATTTGTTAAGAATATCTGAAACATCTAGCTTTGTGCAGCATTGTTCTTGCAATCTGAGACATGTTGCAGCATGAATCATGCATGCATAGCATAGGTTTAGTTATTTTAATTTTTTTTGTAGAAAACATGAGATCATTTATCTGGTAATCGAAGACATGTTACTGCAGTATGAATCTATGCATGCATGGCATAGATGGTTCTCTGGTTCATTATGACTGTGTTGTAAGCATTGGATTTGAATGGTTTAAAGTAATTTCAAATTTGTGCCTCAATGAAACTTGAAAATGAACCATTTGTACAGTTTCAGAACAAATTTGACAGTTCTGTTTCTGTGTGTGATTTCAGTCCTACACACTGGCACACTTGCAACGTAGTTGTGGTGGGAGCTCTGGGCTCAGCTCCATAGTTGGCCTCTCGGTGCACAGTTTGACACACATTGGTGGCTCATGTATTTGGAAGCAAGTGCAATCAATCTGCTGCTACTTGGTGCAAGCGCACAAGCGCTTAATCTGCTGGTGTATTCATGTAAACATGAAGCAATAAGGTAGAGGGTTCTCTAAATTTTTTTTCTGAAAATAGTTCATTAGATCAGATTCAATGCAGCAGCTGGAATACCTAAAGCAATTGCTGATTGTCTGATTGCCAAACCTGATTCAACCGTTTCCTTCTAAATTTGTCAAACTACAAGTTCTTACTTCTGAGCATGAGTTTGATGTGACGATGTGCCTCTTGCTGATTGTGTCATGATCCTTTGTCCTCTGGTTTTGTAATTCATCGTTGTCAGATCTGACTTGTGAAGAATTTGCCTGTAAAGTAAGTTTATGTGTGCAACTGGTAGTACGCTGGACATACAGTTGTAGTTTGTTGATGTGCTTGATATGATCAGTTGAAGTCAACCTGGCGTCATATCATTTCTTATTTTGATCGGGCATGCTATCGGACATGCATCCAATTATAATATTGTTAGCAGATTTATTGCATTAATCTTTTGGTTAATATTGATGAGTTGGTCACACACATTTTAGGATGTAAATATGTCGAAGGTAATTTTGCCGAAGTGAATTAATTTTAGTCAGATTTGTTGGCAGTAGTGACGACCTGGTTTTGATGTTCTTGATTCTGTGCAAAGTTCACTTGAAGTGCAACTTTGTTGTCCACTGAAGTGTGATTTGCGGCCATTTGTTTCTCTGGGACATTTTTTTTTAAACGAAAGGGGACATGTTTTTTTTAACCAAATTCTCTGGCACATGTGGTCCCTATCATATAATCTCTTACTATACCTCATTTTTGTATGCACGATGGTGTCATCTGAAATCACATTCTCATATGTTTGTCAATTATTGTTTGATACGAGTTGTGTTTAGTCCGTGGCAACGCACGGGCATCCAACTAGTTACACCAAAAAGAAGCCCGACCCCGGATCCCCTAGCATCCGGTGTTTGATTGGAGCTCAAATCTTTGAAGGGGCTTTATGCGATCTTGGAGCAAGTGTAAGTGTCATGCCTCGCTATGTCTTTTTGAGTTTGAATTTGCCAGAGTTGGAGCCTACGGCTATGTGTTTGGAGTTGGCCGATCAATCGGTTCGTTATCCCGATGGAATTGCTGAAGATGTGCCTGTTCAAATCGGTGATCATATAGTTCCTGTGGATTTCATTGTGCTTCATATGGATAGAAGGACAAAGACTTCATTGATTTTGGGCCGGCCATTCTTACGGACAGCAAAGGCAAACATTGATGTGGGGAATGGAAAGATAAGTTTCGACATAAGTGGAGTCTCCTACACGTTCAAGTTTCGCCCCAAGGGAGAAGAAAGCTGTATGGTCTCTACGGTTGAGAAATACAAGTCTCTGCACCACAAAGGAATCGAGGGTAATTGGAGGAAGGATACGTCCTACAATTGAAGGAGAAAAGACTAGAGAACCTTGTAGTGTCGCAATCATGTTTCCCGTACAGCGACGCTAAGGAAGTGACTAGTACGGGGAGGTCAAGCATTGTGCCGACCGGCACGAGGGACTTTAGGGCGATCGAAGCTGGCCCACCATTCAGTTTATTCTAGAAGGAAGTCATCCAAACCAATCTTTGGAGATAATCGTCACGAAGAGATAAAAGATACCTGAATTGTGTCGAGGCTAATGAACCGATATCGCTCGTTCACCTTGGGAATCTCACTGCTATTGGAAACCCTGCCTGTCCAACCCGGACGTGGTAGATTACAGAGACCGGTGCAGCTGTCACATACACTCGCGGCTACCATCCTCCGTGGGGTTGGGTGCCAAACGTGCATAGGCCAAGCTCTAAGCGCCACGCTTACAACCCGCCTAGAGGAACTATTCCTGATCAACGAAGCAGCCCTATCTAAGAATAGAGCCCAGATTTCACCAAGCGTGGACGTCATCTCCGACGGAGGCACTCTCTCGTACTCTTTAGACACAATCACGAATCCCGTAACCAGACTTGCATGCACCCTAACTTAACTAAATAAATAACTTAAATAGAAAAGGAATACTAAAATAAATAAATAAAGATAAAATGAAAAATTAATTAAAAGAATAATTCTACAAGAGTAAGATACAAGAACTATACCGAAATTCCGAGAAGACTTCCGGAACCCGAGAGAGCTCTCGCTCTTCTCTACTCTACTCTAACTCCCAAAATAACTCTACTTCTACTAAATGAGTAATGATCACTTGGATGTGATGTGGTGCAATTTGTTTCTGAGCCGAGGGGGGTATTTATAGCATCTCCAGGAGCCAGGGGTCTTTATAGTCGAAGGTTGGGTGGCGGGGCCGCCAAGTCTGGCCGGCCGGCCAAGTAGGGAGGCCGGCCACCGCCTTGCTCCTGAGCGTCTCTGATTGCCTCCTGATGACGGTTGTTCAGTCGGTCATGTCCTGGGGGCGGCAAGACTGCAGTGAGGGCCAAGTTAAGGCCCAAATGGCCCACCTTCTAGAACGGCGGTGGAATCCGCTGGGCTGGGCCTTGAATTATGCGTTATGGGCCAGAAACCCGGGGCCAATGGCCACCAGGTGGGGCCGGCCGGCCAGGGTTTTCCCCTGGCTGGGCCTACTTTCCTCCATTATCCACTCCTACATCCAAAAGTCACCAAAACTCGTGGAACTTTATTAATTAAACCTAATATGCATCGAATCTTGGTGGTCTACTATTTATTTACCGGTATGTTGGAGGCCGTTTCATGGTTTAATGACCGTCAACACTGCCCACGTCCTCCCTGTCCTCCAAACCCCTCCCACGCCGCCCGGCTGCCACCGCTACTCCCTGCCCTCGCGTCCAGCAATGCTGACACAGATTTTCATTCGCGTTCCCAATGATCCAGCCATCCAAATGCTGCAAAATTTCGCTAGGAGGTGCACCATGAAGTCCTCTCCAACATATCCAAAGATGATGCCAAGATCTGACCTGAACCGACGGAGATCTGGTTCGCAATGACCACTGCTCCCTGTTCTGGATCTATTCAGCGCGCCTGATGGTAACTCTATCATTGTTCCATCCAATCCCTTGCCGTTTCTGATGCATAATCATTACCCAATTGTGTTCCAGCAAGTCTACTACACTTACCCCGAAGGATTGCCCTAGATCATGCAGGAAACGACCAGGAACGCTATGCCACCATCAGCTGTCGCAGAACAACCTCATCGAGATCCAACCGTTCGATCTCCAATTCAGGTGACCCTGTGCCCCAATCATCATGTCACTGTTATGTTCCACAACATTGCGCATAGCACTGTGAAAACCTTGTCCTCAAACATGCAGCTAATCAACGGGAACGCGCACGTTTTATACCCTAAACGTTTCTGTTTTTCTGTTTTAGACCCCTATCTTCAAAAGCTTATAAATGCTCAAGCGATCGTAGGATCGAGCTATATATTTTAGTAATGTTTTTGTACCACTTTGGTACTGTTTGGTATACATTTTCTTATTGTTTGTGCTATATGTGCTTTGCATGTTACCGTTAAATAGAGAACGCGCAATTCGAGTACCATCAAGAAGAAGATCAAGACATGAAGACTCTGAGCAGTAGCACTATGAATTGAGGCAAGTGTCCTTGACCATATTGAACCTATGTTTTAAAAGTGTCGTTTGTAAACATGCATGCTTGTTTAATATTGAATCCTATGTGTCTACTTTACCTGTTCCATATCATTCCTTGTCGCCCTAGCTTATGGTGGTTGTCTTTGGGTAGTTGTTGCTTAGCCTTGCTTTTGAGTCAATCACCTGATTCTGTTAATCTTGACTAATGAAATACTTCAACTAAGTGTTAACCTGCTAATCTGTTTAGCAACATGGAAGGCTAGGGTTTAAGCTAGGGGATGGTTTGGATGGTTCTCTGTGAACATTTGGTTTGTGAATAGTTCTTGCTCGGATCAGCTAAGGACCGATTCGTGGAACGTGTAACCTTGACAACAGTGCCATCACAAGACTGATAATGGGTAGGCTAGCCAAATAATTAGGGTGTTCCTAATTTTGTGCTCGCTGTTGGGAGAGTGGGGAATGGATGCTTTGTGATCCTGGGAACCGCCTGGCATCAGAGGGGGCAGTTGGGGTGTTGGCTTTTGAATCATGGTCCTGTGTGAACTGTGGATCTCTGTGAACCAACACTTATGTACGGCTGTTGAACCTTAATGTGCGAGTTACATTGTTGGGAGCATTCTTTGTAAATGCTAGTAGAGAAACCCTGGTCATCTACCTCGGAAGTGGAATGGCTCTATGGGAATCTCTATCTTGTGGGTAAAGTGGTGCCATCTCTGCAGAGTGTAAAACGTTCATGAAAACCATGCTCACGGTTATAAGCGGCATGGCCCTTTCACACGATTAGTGGGTGCTAGTTTGGTTGGGAGGTTTCTGGGTGAAACTCTTGGCTCTTAGTGATCTTTTCCCTCACGGTCCTGTGTGAACCGTAGTCCTGTGTGGACGGTGTCCTTTGTGGACTTGGATTTAGTTTACTTAATTTAATTGATGGGTAGTCTCAACACACCTAGTAATATAGGTTGCTTTTGTAAAATGTGTCTTTAAGTTATATTTGGCATTTACGCAAATGAACCATGTTGTAGCCTTTCTTCTATTAAGCTTGCATGTCATCTTTTCTCCCACTTGCGGAGTACGACATGTACTCACACTTGCTATCTCCCCACAAATATGAAATGCTGCTCAGAGAATATGGAGTACTTTGATGATGGCGATGAAGTCTAAGCTTGTGGAGCCCCCGGTCGATTGCCTGTGGAGTTATGGATTCTTCCGCTAGTGAATGTATTTGCCTTAGTCTTTTGAGACATTTATTATTATAAGGTACGATGTAATTATGACATTGGTTACTCTGTTTTACTATACTTTGTCCTATATGTGTGAAACTTGATCCTGGGCACACATATAGATGAGCATTCCGTTTTGTCCTTAAAACCGGGTGTGACATTAATTCTGCAAGCGCACGGAACTCCATCGTAGCATTTCACCTTAGAGTATTCCAGGGTTATCGTATTTATATTTCTGCAGGGAAGTAGAGTAGAAGGAAGGTAAATAAATAACAAGGCAATGCTCTTTTTGACGAAAAACTGTAGGGGAGTTCCCCACAGTGCATGTCATTTTTGATTAATCAGAGTATTTGTACAAGAAGCAAGAAGAGAAAAACGTAGGGGGGAAGCTAATCTACAAAACTGACAGCTAACTTACCAACTAACCTAAGGAGATACAACAGGGATGCTACAACATAAATACATACAAGAATAGATAAGGTCTAGCCATAACCGAAAATAGCTTGATGGTGAGTCTCATTGATTCTGTACAGGTGAAGTATAACTTCATCGTTAAAAGCTCTCTTCCATCCTGCCACAATAGGTTGCAGGTGTTCAAAGATTTTGCCGTTTCTCTGCTTCCATATATTCCAGGTGGCCATTGAAAAGAGTTCCATGAAGAATTGATATTGAAATTCCTGCTTAGCTTTCTTAATTTTGTCATGTAACTGTCGCTCTTCATCCCAGATGACTCCAATACTGTACCAGTAGTTAACACTAAAAGGACATTCAAAGAACAGATGTCACTAGTACAGATCGGCTGATTAATGACGAAATTACTGTAGATCTTTCACTATTTTGGCGGTTTTTCCCGTTTCTGGCCAACTTTATGACGGTTTTCGTGGTCCGTCACTAACAAGCCATATTTGTGACAAAAATCCGTCTAAATCGGTGCACAGGATCGTTGCCGTCGGTTGACTATTTTGGGCAGCCGATTCGTCACTTAAATCCCGTTCTGAGTACGGCGACCAACGGGATCCCACGATTTTCGTCATAAACCCCACCCCACGGGCGTTTCTTTCCTACGTGGCATCCCAGTCAGCAAGACGGTCCCCATATGTCAGGCTTCCTGGGGCCTACGGTCAAACTATTTTCGTCACAAATTTCGTTTGACCGCGTACAATGCCACGCGGTGCACTACAGATCCACATAGGACCCACGGGTCAGAGGCTGTGGGTCCCACGACCAAGTATATTTTTCGTCGTTGATTTCGTTTGCCCGCGCGTTGTGCCACGTTGGCGCACCGCGAACAACAAAGCGGGCCCACGTGTCATGCCCGGTCAGGTAATTTTTGTCACTGATTTCTTCGTTCGCCCGTGTGTGGTGCCACGCGGCGCACCGTGAAGCCTCTTTGGGCCCTCATGTCATACACCGTGGGACCACGGTCAAGTAATTTTCGACACTGCTTTCGTTCGCCCCCGTGTAGTGCCACATGGCGCACCATGAAGCGCTCGTCGGGCCAACATATCGGACACCGTGGGGCCCACGGTCAAGTAATTTTCGTCACTGCTTTTGCTGGCCCACATGTCAGGCGCACCGACGGAGATTGTCAACCCTCCTGTCTACTTTTGCGTGGCCCACCTGTCTGTGGTAGAAGCTTTCGGTACTTGGCGCGAATATTCGTAGCGGGAAACTCGATTTGGATGCTACGCGCCTCGGTCCCTCGGAATGAAAACTCGTTTTGGCGGCAGCATTGCCCTGGCCGGCGGCAAAATTACTTCAGAGTTCAGACCGCAAGGTAACCCCATCCAGGAGGACACCGGTGTCGGCGATGAGTCCATCTCGGCGGAGGCTTAACGCGGTGAAGAATTACCGCCGGCTACAGCTGCTGATCCCACGAAGGTACGGATGTCCTCCACATTCCAAAAAATTATGCGCTTTGATGACCTGTCAATTTTTCGCTTATCGGGTTCAAATTTTGTATAGATGGACAGAAGTTGGATTCGTAAATCTAGACGATTTAGCCACGAACATCTTCTGGGTTCAATGATTTCATGGGATTTGTTCGGGCAACAAAAGGGAGTGTTCAGTCATACTCTGCCCATGCGCTCGGTGCCTGAATCATGAAGAGCTAGATCTGTTCGAGTGAGAGATCACTTACTAATGTACGGGATGCAAAGCTCGTATGATCGATGGATCTATCATGGGGAACCTTCGGATGGTCCCGAAAGTAAATAGAGTCATGAGGATGATGGATTTTCCGAAAGTGCAGACCATGAGAATGCCGATGCAATGAAGACTTCTATGATGATTATGAACTTCCACATATTTTTCGTGACCTGTTTCAAGGTGATCTTACCGGTTATGGTGGTGGACCAAGGTTTAAGAGTGTGTTACTTCATATCAAGTCATTTCTGGACCAAGGTTTGAGAGTGTGTTACTTCGTGTCAAGTCATTGGAGAGTGTGTTACTTCGTTATACAAGATTTTCATTTGTGGTGAAGTTACTTCATATCAAGTCATTCTATCGGATCACCAATGTTGCGTTTACTGCAATGATGAAGTTGTTGTCCTTAGCATTTCCTCATTGCTCTCTTCCAGCATCTTACAATGAAGCAAAGAACTTCCTTAGTTCCCTGGGACTTGGATACACCACAATCCATGTGTGTCCGAATAATTGTATTCTCTTTCGGGGGCTCACACAGTGTCCAGTCTGTGGAGCATCAAGATGGAAAGATAAAAATGGAAACAATCGTATTCCTGAGAAGGTTTTGAGGCATTTTCCAATTATTCCAAGGCTCCAGAGGATGTTTAGTAGGGCACCTCAGGAAGCGACGGCCTATCCATGCTGAAATGAACCATTCAGCTGATGGTGAGGCATGGATTTTTTCGAATTTGCAAATGATCCTCGGAACTTGAGACTCGGCCTTGCCACTGATGGTTTCAATCCATTCAGCCAACTGAGCAGCTCACACAGCATGTGGCCGGTATTTCTTGTGCCGTACAACCTCCCACCATGGGAATGTGGGGAGCAGAGCAACTTAATGATGGCCTTGCTCATTCCTGGTCCGAGTTCTCCAGCGAAGGATTTTGATGTGTTCTTGGAGCCTCTCATTGAAGAGTTGATTCAGCTTTGGGAAGGGGTCCTTACTTTTGATGCATCTAGTGGTGCAGAATTTAAACTGCATGCTGCAGTTTTATGGTGCATCCATGATTATCCAGCACTGGCCACGTTGTCTGGGTGAGTGACAAAAGGTTATTATGCTTCTGTGCGCTGTGATAAAAATTCTTGCTCAAAACGGATAAAGAACAAGATATGTTATATCGGGCACCATCATTTCCTTGGTAACGATGATCCTTTGAGGGTTAATGCCCAATTTCGTGCGCAAGTACCCAGTGAAAAGCCAGGGCAATTTACTACAGAGGAGCTGCTGCAGCAACTGGACAATGTCAAAGATGTTAGACCAGGCATCTCTCGACCACGAAAAAGGAAGAGGGTAGAAGGCCAATGTTGGAAACTCAGGTCTTCTCTGTTTGACTTGCCGTACTGGACAAGTTTAAAGATACCGCATAATCTTGATGTCATGCACATCGAAAAGAATATATGTGAAGCCCTTCTTGCAACGCTTCTAAACATTTCTGGGAAGACCAAGGACACGTTGAATGCTAGGATTGACTTGGAAAATTTGGACATAATGCCACAATTACAGTTGCAGCTTGAGGGTGATCAATACGTCATGCCAAAAGCTCCGTATGCATTGAGTAAAGAAAAACAGAAGAAATTTTGCGAATTTATACAAGCGGTGAAATTTCCAGATGGGTATGCTGCGAGCTTAGCAAGATGTATTGCTGAAGACGGTTGCAAACTCACGAGATTGAAGACACATGATTGCCACATCCTGCTCCAAAGGATCTTGCCAGCTGCCCTCCGAGGTCTCGTGGCTAAACCCATTTATGAGGCAGTTGCGGAACTGGGTTTGTTCTTTCGGAAACTATGTTGCAAACGGCTGAAGTTAAAAGATTTAGAAATCTTGAGAGATAAAATCCCACAAATTTTGTGCAAGCTTGAGAACATTTTCCCTCCTGCATTCTCTGATGTCATGGTACACTTGGCTGTTCATTTACCTGAAGATGCAATCCTTAGAGGTCCAGTACAGTATGGGTGGATGTATCCTGTTGAAAGAAAGCTGTGTAAATTAAAGAGCTTTGTGAGAAACAGGGCAAGACCTGAAGGGTCCATTGCAGAAGCATATATTGCCAACGAGTGCTTGACATACTGTTCAAGATACTTTGGTGATGATGTTGACACACGATTCAATCAGGGCAGCAACACAGAGAATGTTAACATGGGAGGAGTTACGTACGATGTTTTCAAGCATGGTGCTCATTTCATTGGAAACCCACTGCTTAAATTTGAAGAAGATGAGTATGAACGCATGGTATGGTATGTGCTAAACAACTGTCCCGAGATCGAGCCATATATAAAGTATGTAATCCCTCTTACGACATTGTGCGTTATTCTTCTATACATGCAACATGTTATTGAGCTCTAATTTCGATTAAAATACTGTGTCTATTGCAGGAAAGTGAGAGAAGATCTCCAGACCAAATATACTACTGATTACCGTCTTGACAAAGCGCTTCGTAAGTTTTTCATGGATGGTTTAAGAGAGAAGTGAGTTTTTTTTTGGCACAAGTTTACGTGAAACTACTATCTCTTGCGTATACGTGTTCATCACCAACCTGTGTGTTTTGTTATGCAGGTTGCCACTATCAAATACAATCGTAATCAACATGTTCCCCATGACTTGGAAGCATTGGCAAGCCAACCACTCCTACGAGTCAAAGTGTACTCAGCGTGTATTGTTAAAGATGTCCGATACCAAACAATTGAGCTTGACAAAATTAGAAAGACGCAGAACAGTGGAATAGTGGTGTCCAGTGACCACGACGGACGTCAAGTGGATTTCTATGGTGTCATTAAAGATATCATTGAGCTGCAGTATAACTCTACACCGGAGGCCAATCGAACTGTTGTTTTATTTCGGTGTGACTGGTTTGATATGAAAGAAAAGAATGTGGTTGCAGACGCATTCTTCAAAAGCATTAACACTACAAAATTATGGTACAGAGATCAACCTTATGTATTGGCACAGCAAGTAAAAAAGGTGTTCTACTTACCGTGCACACTAAAATGAGGAGACTGGAAAGTTGTGCATATTTTGAGCAAAGGAACATGTACAATGTCCGTCAACAAGACGACGAGCCAGAAACACTGAATCAGAAATTGCATACCAAGACGATTACCTTGAAGATGGCGAATGCGTAGTCAATGAAGTGCCTCCTGATGTGCAGCCAGATGATACATGGGTGGATGAGGAGGTTGTCACTGCACCTGCAAGTATGATTGATCAGCGTCGGAAACAAACCAACACTGATTCGGAAGAAGACAGTGACGATGAAGTTGAGGACGATACTCTCCATAATTACCAATCCGGCGTTGATGCTTCTGATGATGACGATTCACACATTCCTCATGGTGCTGCTGCTGCTGCTGATGATGATGGTAAGTAGTAGTCGGTCTTTGAACTCTGTTTTACCTTTTCCTCGAACATTTATGAAATTACTTGTGTTGCAGTCTCACTGATGAAGACTGTTTTGTTAAATGTGAACTCATTTTAATTTATCTGGACGGACATTTTATTAGGTTTCAAGAACAGATGGTTTCGTGTTCTCATCCTTGTGTCGTATGGGCACTGAAAAAAAGGTTGCTACACACCACTCTGGCCAATTTATCCGGTGAAGTCTATTACAAACCAACGGACCTTCCTTTGCGTATCCGACCCTCTTCCCAAACTGGACCATTCATTCCGTTGAAGTCTATTACAAACCATCGGACCTTCCTTTCTGTATCCGACACTTTGTTCACACAGGACCATAATCAGCGGACCTTCCTTTGTGTATCGGACACTTTGTCCGTTGAGCCCATTGTGTCGACTGTGTCATACCGATATGGTTATGATTGTTGGAAACAACTGCCGAACTTTCCTGTGAAGTTACTTCATGCAAAAATCAGATATGTACGCAACCTCTTCTGTACCTCCCTCTTGAGTGCAAGTCTGCAAGCATTGAAATTCAGGGGATGTTCCGGTTTATTCCATGTCAATTCGTGGGATGTTCCGTGTTCCAGATAGCGATTCAAATTCGATTGTTTCACCTCGTGCTACCCAAACCTTCAACGAGGTCGAAGAAAATTGTTAGCAAGGGCATTCCAGTCTGCTGATGTCAATAACGAGCGCTTGCGCACAATCAGAATCGAATGGTCATGCGAGAACGCGATCAACAGACAATCATTCGTGCGCGATCAGACAATCCTCTGTTCTGTGTCAGACCACCGGACGATCCGTTACATCAACGGATATGCAACCAAGCATATTTGTTGAACAAGCTCGAACTCGTGCGGCGTGACCATATGAATGAATTTGAGACTACTAAGCTCATTGTACTTGATTACGATTGTTTCTAATAACATGCTCTATTCTAGTTCATTTGTTCGTACAGTCACGCACCAGACGACTCTCTCTCTCTCTCGCGCGCTCCTTATTTTGACCAGTTTTTGCAATGTGCGCCATAGTTTGTACACGTCGTTACGCGAGCATCCATTCTTTTCTTTTTGCGAGGAAGGAACATCCGTTTTGAATAGAGAGATATTCCGGAGAGGCGCTCTAACTGGGCAGTGATCGGTCCAATCTATATTCACGAGAATTGCCGCAGGGAGTTCTGTGTACTACGCACGAGAGTTGATACTCACCGGATGCTGCGGTGATACTGACCGACCCACTGAGCAGCTCGCAACGAACAATCCTCTGAAGCAAGAATGCTTGCAATGGACAATCCTCTGATGCGAGAATGCTCGCAACGGACCACCCACTTGTAGCGTTCCCGCTTTTCACAGGATCGAGTCGGTCCGCGCTGATGAACAGACGCAACAGTACAACACATAAATAGGCACAATTCATCTCTTTAAGTTATTACAAGTCTCAAATGATTTAAAACACGTGAGTAGCACAGCGGAAGTCTAAAGAACATAAAACAACTACCACTCTCGACGATACAAAAGCCACACATCGAAGCCCTGCGATGTGGACCTGCTGAAGAACTCCACCAAGCAACAGCGGAAGCAAAAACGATACCTGCACAAAAACATAAAGAGCCAACCCCTGAGTACTAATTACTCAGCAAGACTTACCCGTCAACGTGGCTAACTACAGCCGACTCCTAGAATGCAAGGCTACAAAGGGTAGGCTGACTCACTTGCATAAAAGCGCACTACTTACTTGGTCCTTACTTTCAAGTTTTAATTCAAGTTAAGTACTTAACCAATAAAACAGTGCACTTATCTCTAAAACAGGTATAAAGTAACAATACATCATATAATACAGTGTGCAACAAGATATATAAATATGACAGTAATAATCTAGCATCATCATCATCATCATCATCCATAAATCACACTACGATGTGGCGCAGTGAACAAGAGGGTGCTCATTTCCGAGAGCGGCGGCATCGATGTACATCCTGCAGGAGAAACCTGACCACACGACGCACACGCCAAAAGTCGTATGCGGCAACCGTTTACGCTGTTCCCCCCTAGTGCTGGCTGGGTCTCACACCTCCCGAGAAAGGCCCTCCCGCCCGGTCCCCGTCCCAGACGTGCGCCCCGATTGGGAGGCATCCTTTCTCTCCCAAGTACCATGATAGAAAGTGTAAGTATCCGCTAGACCCCCAGGGCGTCACAGGCTACTAGGTTTACTGGGCCCATAAAACACCAGCATGTGAATCAGTACGTTCAAGCTTGCTCAACGGGGCCAACAACGGACGGTCCTTAATCGACACAGACGGGGCTACCACCGTGAAGGCCCAGCCTTCTCCAACCATCCTACACAAACGATCCCCGTCCGGTCTGCAACAACCTAAATTCTGCTAGTACAATCCAGAGTAATTCCTATCATGCGAGTGGGACTTACCACTCGTCTTCTACCGTCCGCTAGACCCTAAGCATAGCAGATTCTAACGATCTCCTAGAACCAACTACTACAAAATAGGACACAAGGTAAATATGGAAGGGGTCCTAATGCAGTTCTATGGTTTCACATCAACTCCTAATAAACCTAATGCACAAGCAATTTCTAGCCCCAATCAAGTGAGAAAATAAAAATCTAACAAGGTAGGCATGCACCGGGCTTGCCTGGCTCAGGAACGACGCTACTAGCTAAGGTCAGCTGATATCTTCTCCTGATCTGCTCAGCATCATGATCCTCCAGCTGCTCCTGGATCACCTCGTGTACTATATGACATGACAAGGAAACGCAAGTTAGATGCAATGACATGATGCGATTAAATTAATTAACCTCACAGTCATTTACACTGTAAGTGCTTAATTAAGTTAATTTCTTTCGTCTGAAGTATTTCCTTCATTGACTCTTGTTCAAGTTAATTACATTAAATTAACTTAAGTTGGTTAATTAGATTAATTAATTTTCAAAAATTAGTTTATGTCTAGTGGCATTTTTCTGGAGTCAAGTACCACTGGAAGTTATTTACAGTGAAGTTTGGTGATTTATTGTAATACGGATTATTTATAACAATTTAAACAATGCAGAACACGATTTAAATCATAAGAAAATAATTAATCATGACCTGACAGTGGAAAAAATGCTCTGTAGGTGTGTTGTTAGGTACTGTATACGCAGGCAAGAGTTCATGATTTAAGGAGACATAGATAATTTATTAGGAATTAAACAAGATTTGTACATATGCAATTTTTCCAGAAAACTGATAAACTGATATATGTGATTTGACATTTTTGTTGGATGGATCTGCTCACAAGGAGTCCAAAAAAATTGGTTTTGCATTTTTCTGATTTATATTTATTTTTCTGTGCATTTTACAAGTTTCCAGTAATTTCTGACAATTTAAAAACGAATTCTGGAAAAGAGAAAAGGGCGCGGGCCGATTGGATCTGGGCCGCGCGCCGGGCTTTGGTTTGGGCTGGACCGGATCTGGGCTGAGGGTTTGGGTCTCGGCGGGTCCGGCCGGAGGGTCGCCGGAGCGCGGCGGCGCGGTTTACCGGCGACGCGTTCCCGGCGGAAACTCAGGAACGGGGGGTACGGGGAGACTCAGGGAGGGGCGACGAACTCGGCGGGGGATGACCTCATCGGCGGCGACCATGGGAGGAGGCCGGCGGTGAGCGGCGGAGGGCGGCGGAAACGCGGCGGCGTTACAGAGGGCGAGAGAGGGAACGGCGAGGGGCAAGAGCTTCACCTTGGCAAAATCTAGCTCGTCGTCGGTAATGTCGTCAAAAGGACGAACGGCGGAGGTGGCTCGTCGGCGTGGAGCTCTTCGTGGCGTTCGTCGGCGGCGGAGAACAGCTTCGAATCCGGCGGTCCGACTACGGAGAATGAAAGGAATAGGGGTCACGGGGTGCACAGACACACGAAGTTGCTGGAGATTCAAAAGAACAGCCGAGAGGCTCACCGGAGGTGGGGGATTTGCCGGCGAGATCGGAGGCGCGCGGCGTGGCTCCGAATGGCGGCGTGTCGGGGGCTAGGGTTAGGGTTCTGGAGGGGGAAACCCGGGAAAAGGCGCGGCTTTTGTAGGGCGGCCGTCTGCGAGAGAAGGTGGAGGAGGACGTGGCCTGCCCGGTCGCCGGCGGCCACGCGGCGGCCACCGCCCTCGGTGTCCAATCGAGGAAGGAGGAGGTGGGGACGAAGTCAATGACAGGCGGGTCCCGCGGCTTTCTCAATTCCTGATTTTTCCTCCAGCGATCTTTGCCGAAATAATCAGTAATGATCCCGACCTCCAAAAATCGTCAAAAATTCTGGGATGGTAGATTACAGATCCAGGTACAACTTTGCTTTTGGGCCGATGAGATTTGAGCAACAGAATTTGAAATAAAAATTCAGGAAAGCAGCAGTTGGTGCTCACTTTACTGAATTTTTAGAGGGTCTTCCAGAATTTGTCAAATCTTGGAAAATTCTCCAAAATTCTCTTTTGTGGTATGCTTGCACAGGAATTTTTGGTTTGGCCAAGTTGTTATTGGAAATTTTGAATTGCTTCACAAGCTTAGGTTTGTTATGTGTTTGAACATTTGAAGTTTGAATTCAGATTTGATGTATTTTAGTTGTGGTTCAGTTTGGAAAGTGATTTGCAGGTGTTTGGGCTGCTGGTGACACGGGGTGTCACAGCACTTCACGGAGCGAAGGTCTCCATTACAAATCATCGGACCTTCCTTTGTGTATCGGACATTTTGTCCGTTGATCACATCATCACGTCATCATACAGAAAATGAAAAAAGCAATCACAGTGCACTAACGCCAATAGACTTTTTAACCAAAGCAATCACATAACAAAAGAGTACACTAATTCCGCATTACAAACGACTTAACTAACAGCAATCACAGTGCCGGCAACGGCAGAGGCGCCATGACGAGGACCAGCACCAACGCGGGCTTGTAAGATCAATGAACCTAGAGCATGGTTCATAGGTTTTGGTGATTGATGTCAACATGGTCAATGGGACTAACAAGTTGCTAGTGTGCAAGATGTTTAGTCTCATGGATGTAGTGATATACTATTGGAGTGCTAACACCTCAGAGGTTGCAAGGAAGTTGATAAAGAGGAAAAGTGAATATGAGGACTACTCTACGAGGTGACTACTACGCACATGAGGTAAGAGACAAGGTGAGTATGTTATGTGTTCCTCTATGTATCTTATACCTTGACATACTCTTAATCATCATGTTGGTCTTGCCTTATATCATATGCCACGATGATCTTGTCTATTATGTGATGATGTTCTTGTCTTATATCCTATGCACATTATATGATGCTTCGGTCGGGTTGTCCTTTGTGACAACTAGATCATTGTGACTAACATCTTTGGATGTAGGAAAGATGTTCATGCATATTCTTAGGTCACATGAAGAAGCTTCGTTGATGGATGACGGTATAGATGTAGGCTTGAGTGTATAGGAAAAACCGGACTATCAAGGGGGATCGAGTCGTTTCTCTTATGTCACACTAGTGGTAGAGGTGAGTGGATGCTCAGAGAGTCTCTCAGGCACTAGGGTGACATAGAGGAGAAGATGAATCAAGTTTGGTGAAGTTGGAAGCAACAACCGAGGAAATGATCAAGTTTGAGCTGCATAGGAGTCACCGCATGATGCGGTGGTAGTCACCGTATAATACGGTGAGGTCGGAGGATGAAGATAGAAGACACAAGTTTCTGGAAAGAAGAAAGAAGAAGTCACCGTAATATATGTGGTAGTCACCATATGATACGGTGAGCACCGTATGATTTCTAGAGAAGAAGGAGTTCCTGCGAAGCTGAAAAAATGAAGTCACCGTATGATATGGTGGTGGTCACCATATAATATGGTGGTCAGATGGTAGAATTTAGAAATCCAACCAACATGAAAGTTGTGGAGAATTTTAAGAGCTTTCCGTGCATATGTGGAACACCTTCATCGGAGTTCGGAGCTGAGAGTTATGGGCAAAAACACTGGAGGCTGTTTGCACAAATGATATGGAATGACCTTTCAAATCATACGGCGGCCATATCGGGTTGAAGATGACAGAATTGGAAGACCGACCCAAAAGGAAAGTTGTGGGGAATTTCATAAGCTTTCCATTGATATATAGTACACCCCAATCGGACTACAGAGCAAGGAGTTACAGGCAATTTACTACAGCCTGTCTGGGGAGCACCGTATGATACGGTGACCTATGCTTGGATCATATGGTGACTACAGAAACTGGGCACTTTTGTTCCAACGGCTAGTTTATGGATGTAGGCCTATAAATAGCTAGTTGCTTGGCCCTTTGGGGTGCCTTTGGCCATTGTTATCAGTGGGGAAACATAGAGGAAGCCAAGAGGAAGAAAGAGAGGCACTTGGGGAAGATTTGGAGAGGAATCTTGGTGCTTGAAGATTGAGAAGAAGAAGAAGCTTAGTGCTTGAGAGAGTTGAGAGCATCCATCCACCTCTAGGACTAGTGTGGTCATAGGGAGGCGGTCTTGGTTTGTTACCCTTGGTTTATGGCAAGGCCTAGACCGGTTAGGCGTCGGTGTTGAGCTTGCCAAAGAGAGTGTGGAAGCCAACACAAGTTTGTACACTGTCTTGGAGCTTCCCGTGCGAAAGAAGCATCACTAGTGGAGCGCCCTTTGGCACGCATCAAGTGCGGAGCCTTACCTTCGGAGGAGTACCCGGGAGAAGCCCGGCGGACGTGCCCGCGACTTCACTCAAGAGCGGTGGATGGTCCCAAGGAGGAGAGCATTGCCGGTGTGCGACGGGGTGAAGCCGTGACTTCACTCGAGGAGTGAAGCGTGCTCTTGGGGGACATCACCGGCTTAAAGGGTGGAGTGTGTCACTTATATGCATGCTAGTTTGCTTGTCTATCTATCATATAAACTAGCATATGTAGGACTTACTTGAGCTTCCGTATGTGTTACCCATATGCTTGCTAGAATGCTTCAGTGCCTTTACCTTGCTCCTAGCATGTACAAGTTCTAGCACATGGTTATCCTTGCTTGATCACTATCACATAGTGCATATGTACTCACTAGTTACGTATCCTTTACTGTGCAAATAGATAGAGTAGCTAGAAGTGCAAAAAATTTTAGTTCATGGTTTGCCCGATTCACCTCCCTCTCGGTCACATGATCCTTACAAGTGGTATCAGAGCCAGGTGCTCAATTTAGGGCTTCACCGCCTTTGAGATGTGACCGAATGAGTTTGGGTTTTCATCCCTTATGGGTTTGGGCCTTGGACGTTGAAAGAATCACTTGAATGGCTACCTTATGTCCATAGTTCCAAATGAATTGTGGGATACCATGAATAATTTCTCTAGCACTTTCACGGATAACCATGTTATCATGATGATCTTGTTGTTCTTGTTATATCTTGTGATGATCATGATGATATTGTTGCTAGTTTTCTTGTTAAGGAGTTATTTTGATAATCTTACCATATTCTTTAATGAATCACTTACTTGTGTCTTCGCTTGGTTATGCTAGATAAGAGGATCGATTCATATGACAAGTGAAGAGCACAAGTGGTGAGGTTATCATGAAGATCTTGAAAGCACCTCCTCATTCAAGATTTGGCGACAACATTTTTGCACTTCAACATGAAGATCTTGAGAAGCTACAATTTGAAGAAGTCTTGCTCATGACCATCTCACATGATGAGCACTCATGGAAATGTCTCTCATTTTGAGGACATCTCAATTGGTGATGGTGGTTCTATTGAAGATCAATCTACAACCGTGAGCAAGCTTCCATCACTTGAAGAGCAAGCAATTGTAAAGAAGATGCAAGCTCGGGATACTCACTTTCTTGATCACTCAAGTGAATCTACATCTCCCTCAGAGAATGCAAAGATGATGAGACTTCACCCCTCCATCCCCACCCGTGTGCATCACTAGAAGACATGACTTGTGGGTCATCGAAAAGAAGAAGATGGTGATGGAAGGATCAAGTGAGAGTGATGAAGAAGAAGATGATTCTAAGACCAAATACAAGAAGTATGTGAGACAAGACCAAGTTCAAGAAGAAGGAGATGTCATCTCACAAGGTTTTTCTTGTTGATGAGAGGATTGCCAATGATGAAGACTACGAGATTGACTCTTCTTCAAGAGCATATGCAAACATGTTGTTGATCTTCATCTTCACATGCACCTCCAAGGTAAAGGAGGTGGTAGGAAAGAATGATATGGCCATATTTCGTGTTGGTGAGCTTGATGAGGAGCTCAAGGATCACATGTCATCTCATGAGTCTCTACATATGAGTTGAGGGCTCAAGCTGGATAACATTGAGCTTCATGAGAAGTATGAGAACCTTGAGATCTCTTATCAAGCTATCAACCTCATCTAGTTCTTTCTTCTTCATCCACTACTCCTAGTTCATCTATCTCGCATTCATTTACTATTGTGATGAACTAGCCCTCTCTTGTGAGAGCTCTTTCTCTTGAGTCTTGTTTTGAAGGAATACCACAAGCTCAATGAGAAGAGTGAGTCAATAATGCAAGCATTCACAAGACTCACAAAGAGGGAAGGAAGTGTACTTCTGCGGTGAACATGGAAGCATTGGCAAGACGATGCCACACCAAATGAAGAAAAAGTAGTTGATGGCCAATGAGCACTATTGCAAGCTTGTTACATAAGTTGGCCACTCAACAAAAGATTGTTTGCTTCCTAAGCTCCTACGATTTCATTTGATTATTTACTTTATCTTGACAACACTCACTTTTTTCTTATGAGATGTGATGTATTGTTGTGAAGGCAAAGTCAATATATAGGAGCTTTGGACAAGAAGAGGAAGATGAGGATGCTTTGGGTGCCCAAGATCTTAGGGGACCGGATGAGACCGGTGTTGACGGCTTTTAGACCCAAATATTACCGTCAACTAGCTGCGCTTTTATAATGAAACAATCACCAAAGGTAGACTTAGGTCTTTAAACTAATGATTTCCACGAGTCTTGGTGAATTTGTGAGTGCAGCTGTAATTCACAGGAAAACGGGAAAAAGGAGCATAAAAGGCCCAAGTTGGAAACACAATTTTCCCCGGAATAAAGAATTATCCAAATAAAGCCCAACTCCCAATAAAAAGACTTCAAGTCCACCCACAGCAGGGGATCAGAGGAGAAGGAAGCCAGGGAAGCCCACCTGAGAAGGCCCAGGCCCAGAGGGGCCAGCCACAGGTCGGCCGACCCAAACCCTAGGTCGGCCGACCCCTGTGGTGGCCCCACTGGCCCATCTTCATATGGCGGTTCGCCAACGCCTTCCAGAGGTCGGCTCCACCTGCAATCAATGCACCGACCTAAGGAACCGCCTCAAGTTACCGACCTTCTTGGGCTATAAATAAAGGGGTACCCCCCTCCTCCAAAGCACATCACAAGACACAAGTCATTCCACTCCCATCCAGGCCAAGGGCCTTGTACAGTAGTAGAATAGAGGAGAGGGCAAGGATCAAGGAGAGGGATAGCCCCCGTTGGTTATTTCCTTATCTTGTACCCTTGGCGGATTTTTATCTTATTAATAGTTCATCGTTCGTTCTTCGTTCGTTCGTCGTTCGTTCATCGTTCTTCGTTCGTTCGTCGTTCGTTCATCGTTCGTCGTTCGTTCTTAGTTCGTTCATCGTTCGTCGTTCCGTCGTCGTCGTTCATAGAACGATCGTTGTTCTATTCGTAAGATTAGTATTCGTGGTGATATTGATCTATGCGAGCTTTACATACTAGTCGTTATTCTTGTTATACTTGTTTACGGGATCATCGCTCCGCGAGGGGTGCTCTAGCCTTCCAGATTGGTACCAGGACCGGGTTAGAGTAGTAATCGACGCATAGCATAGGCGTGGTGCCTAGGCTAGAGGTTACCTTTGTTTTGCAGCGTGCCCCACGGTTTGTAGAGGTAGGCGGCAGGTGGTGACAGCCCTGTCCGTCCCTTGTAATCCTCCACGTTCGGGTTCGTCGTAGAGCTACAGGCTGGCGTGACTTGGCAGACCAGGTCTATACCAGTGCCCGAAGTAAACGAGTAGAGCTAGAGTGCGATCGTCCTGCGGGACAGCTAGATCTTTATTCATCCTCTCAATCCTATACTACTGCCATTCTTGTGTGTCCTTGGGTAAAACTAACCTTGCTGCAGATTATCACCGTTCCTTGGGGAAAACAAATACGATACCTTGGAATACTCCCGGGTGAAGTGCTACAACGGTATTCCGTGCGCTTGCGGATTTATTCGTGGTGTAAGAAATACCAACAAGCATTTCTGGCGCCGTTGCCGGGGAACGGTTGCTAATTCTGTAGCGGACCAGGTTTGCCCTCGTAACTTATCTTTACATTTCCCGTTCAATTAAATTAGAAAAAAAAAATATACACACATGGAGTCATCACCTACAATCCAATCTTTTCCACTCCACGGGGCGAGCTCTTAGAGCCACCATGTTCATCTCAACTTGTTGTTTCAACAAGCTATGAGCTCAGCCCCAGTTTTATTTCTTTGATCAAAGGACTTTCTTTCTCTGGTTTTAAAAATGAAAATCCTTTGAACACTTGCGAGAGTTTGAGCACTTGTGTGCATGCCGATTGATCAATGGCATGACACATGAAACTTTAAAGTGGAAATTGTTTTCCTTCTCTCTCAATGGGAAGGCGAAGCAATGGTACACTTACACCGCTAAGAGAGTGAACGGTGATTGGAAAGAATTGCGAGACAAATTTTGTCTAGCATTTTTTCCCGTATCTCGTATCACTGCTCTACGCGCGGAAATAATTAACTTTCGCCAAGAGGAGGAAGAAACCCTTAGTGCGGCATGGATACGGTTCTGTTCATTAACAGATTCCGGTCCAGAGTTATTGCTCCCAGAACCCGTTCTTTTGCAACATTTTTATTCAGGGTTGAGCAAAGACACCGCACTTTATCTTGACACGGCTGCCGGTGGTTCTTTCTCTCATAAGACCATAGCGGAAGCAAAAGATTTGCTAGAAAGAATTGTTGAAAATACACCTTTTTCCGCTGAAATACCCGAGGAGCCGGAGTCAAAAGATGAGGAACTCATTGTGGAAACACAACAAAAGGTGTCTACCTTGGTAGACCCAACATCCGAGTCCTCATCTGATTCCCGAACAATGACAGAGGATGATGAACCTCTAGAGTTCCCATTTGAGTTTGAGGAAGAAATTTTTGAAGATTTTGGAAACACCTCGAACTATTTGTTTCAAAAGAGACCGCCTGTTCCTTTGCCACCTCCCGAACCAATTGAAAAAGAATATCTTGTGGAGACTGTTCGGGAGCTTACTTCAATCATGAGCGATGAATGGTTGAGGGAGAATGAGCTATCCATGGATATCATTCGGCTCTGCCCTCCCTCAACCAACATATGCTGCTCCATCAAAGGAACCAAGGTGGATGCACTCTACAACCCTCTTGTTGGTGCCAATATCCTCTCCGACACATACGCGTTGTCAATCTTTGGCAACCGACCATGGACATCAACAAACAAACTCCTCAAGCACCCATCAGGCCATATTCTTGAGAGTTTGGGGATTGTCAGAGATGTGACTCTCTATCATGAAGACCTTGAGGTTATCCTGGATTTCTACGTCTTCGAAGTCCCAAACTTCGACATAATGATCGGGCATCCCATAGAAAAATTCCTCATTGATGCCCCATCATTTGGAAACCTCAATTTCACCCTCGGAAAAGAGTCATTCTCCATTCCAATTACCACATCACGAAACACTCTTTCCGATGAACCACTTGAGGAATATCAAGTGGAGGAGGTCATGGCCATTTTTCCTCACATGGACCCCGAGTTAGCCTTGGAAGAAGATGCACAAGACTTTATCTTAGAAGAAGCCGACTCGGAGGACACCTTTGAGCTACCACAAACCACACCACCGCCACGACCTCCCATTGATCTTAAAGCGCTACCTCCCGGTTTGCGCTATGCTTTCTTGCACGGAGATCCGCAAGCTCCCGTCATCATAAGTGACAAGCTTTCGGAAGAAGAAACCACCAAACTCATAGCCGTGCTTGAAAAACATCGCTCCGTTCTTGGCTACTCACTTGAAGACCTAAAAGGGATCAGCCCCGCTCTCTGCACCCATCGCATTCCCACGGATCCTGAAAGTACACCTTCAAGGGAACCTCAAAGGAGGCTGAATAATGCGATGAGAGAAGTTGTGAAGAAAGAGGTCTTGAAGCTATTACAACGCTGGGATCATCTATCCTGTTCCTCACAGTGATTGGGTGAGCCCCGTACAAGTGGTACCCAAGAAAGGAGGTATGACGGTTGTTCATAATGATAAAAATGAACTCATTCCTCAACGAACCGTCACGGGGTGGCGAATGTGCATTGATTACCGAAAACTTAACAAGGCTACAAAGAAAGATCATTTTCCGCTGCCCTTCATCGATGAGATGTTGGAACGGTTGGCAAATCATTCTTTCTTCTGTTTCCTTGATGGGTATTCGGGATATCATCAAATTCCCATCCACCCCGACGATCAAAGTAAGACAACTTTCACATGCCCGTATGGAACTTATGCTTATCGTCGCATGTCTTTTGGTTTGTGCAATGCACCTGCCTCGTTCCAACGTTGCATGATGTCTATTTTCTCTGATATGATCGAAGAAATTATGGAAGTTTTTATGGATGATTTCTCTGTTTATGGAAAAACCTTCGATCATTGCTTAGAAAATTTAGACAAGGTCTTACAGAGATGCCATGAGAAGGACCTGGTACTTAATTGGGAAAAGTGCCACTTCATGGTCCAAGAGGGCATAGTTCTTGGACACCTTGTGTCCGAGAGAGGAATAGAGGTGGACAAAGCAAAAATAGAAGTTATAGAAAAGCTTCCGCCTCCTGTGAATATCAAGGGTGTTCGTAGTTTTCTGGGTCATGCTGGTTTTTATCGTCGCTTCATAAAAGATTTTTCTCAAATTGCACGACCCCTTACGAACTTGCTTGCTAAGGATGCACCCTTTGATTTCAATGATGACTGCATGCATGCCTTTGCTACTCTTAAGAATGCACTCATCTCTGCTCCAATCATTCAACCCCTGATTGGACGCTTCCTTTTGAAATAATGTGTGATGCTAGTGATTATGCTGTGGGGGCAGTTCTTGGTCAAATGAAAGACAAAAAGCATCATGCAATTTCTTATGCTAGCAAAACTTTGACTGGAGCTCAGTTGAATTATACTACCACTGAGAAAGAGCTCCTTGCCGTTGTTTTTGCTTTTGACAAGTTTAGATCTTACTTAGCTGGAGCAAAAGTTATCGTTTACACTGATCATGCTGCTTTGAGATATCTGCTTGCTAAGAAAGATGCTAAACCTCGTCTCATAAGATGGATCCTTCTACTCCAAGAGTTTGATCTTGAAATTAAAGATAAGAAAGGAGTAGAAAATTCTGTAGCAGATCATTTGTCGCGTATGCAGTTCACTAACTTGCAGGAGTTACCCATAAATGACTTCCTACGCGACGACATGCTGCTGAAAGTGACGGATTCGCACCCTTGGTACGCCGACATTGTGAACTTCATCGCCACAGGATACGTACCACCAGGGGCGGATAAAGAAGATTGATTTATGAAAGTCGCCGTCACTTATGGAATGAACCATACCTCTATCGTGTGTCTGCGCCGATGGACTGCTTAGGCGATGTGTGCCCACTCCCGAGAGCACACAAATCATTGAAAAATGCCATGCAGCCCCATACGGTGGACACTATGGTGCCTTCCGTACCCAAGCAAAGATCTGGCAAAGTGGATTCTTCTGGCCAACCATGTATGAAGATACAAAAGAATTCATTAGAAGATGCCCACAATGCCAGAGATTTGGAGGCATCACAGCACGAGATGCAATGCCCCTCACATACAACCTTCAAGTCGAACTCTTCGATGTATGGGGCATTGACTTCATGGGACCATTCGTGAAGTCCCAAGATTGTGAATACATATTGGTGGCAGTGGATTACGTATCCAAATGGGTAGAAGCTATGCCATGCCGAGCTGCCGACTCCAAACACGCTCGCCGGATGTTCCACGAGTTTATCTTTCCAAGGTTTGGAACTCCGAGAATGGTGATAAGCGACGGAGGGTCTCACTTCATTGATAAGACCTTCCGTAGCTTTCTAAGAGAGCTTGGAGCAAAGCACAACATTGCCACTCCATACCATCCTCAAACAAATGGGCAGGCCGAAACATCCAACAAACAAATCAAGCGGATCCTGCAGAAAACAGTCTTGGAAATGGGGAAGGGATGGAAGAACAAGCTACCCGATGCACTATGGGCATATAGAACAGCCTACAAGACACCCATAGGCATGTCACCATACCAACTCGTCTATGGAAAAACGTGCCATTTGCCAGTCGAGTTGGAACATAAAGCATATTGGGCCATGAGAACTTGGAACATGGATATGAAAGGAGCTGGGTGGAGAAGAAAAATGGAGATAGCTGAGTTGGAAGAATGGAGAGACAAAGCATATCACAACTCAGCCATCTACAAGGAGCGTACAAAGCGCTGGCATGACCGGCGAATAAAGATAAAAGAATTCAAAGTTGGAGACAAGGTGTTGCTCTTCAATTCAAGGGTAAAGCTCTTCGGGCATGGAAAATTGAGAAGTAAATGGAACGGACCATACACCATCATCGACACGTCGACTCATGGGGCAATCACACTCCAGGACGACGGAGGTAATGTATTCAAGGTAAATGGTCAGCGCCTTAAAATTTATCTTGAACCCGAAGCAAATAAAGATTTCGATGTCATGCACTTAATTGATCTAAATATCTTTTCTTGACCTCTGCATCGAAATATCCTTCTACATCCTGTGTATCCCGTAGACACCTTTCCCAACAAAGCCCCACGAAAAACAGAAAGGCCAGGGCCTGCCAAGGCAGGTCGGCCGACCTGGCTACCAGGGTCGGCCGACCCCCTCTGGCCACCTCTGTTTTCCATCCATTGCTCATTCTGCCATCCAAGTTTTCCTTGTCTCGTCCAGCTATGCTTTGGAAATAAATCCTTTGTTTCCTCGCCAGGAGAGGGAGAACCACTATAACCATTTGCACCCCCTCTCCATTCATCTCTTTCAAGACTCCACTCCTTGAACCAAAACCTTCACCTCAGTCATGAGCGAAAAGAGCGACGCCTCCTCCATCTGCACCGAGAATAAGGATAAGGAAGAAAGACCCTATTGGGTGGCCGATAACGAGCGTTTTGAAAGATGCGCTAAGGCTCTAGAAAAAGCCCATCTCAAGATTAGGAGCTTGGAGCAGGAGGTGGCCCGAGCAAAGAAAGAAAATGGCGTCCTCCAAAACCTCTACAACAATCTTATGCATGAGAGGATGCAAGACGAGGCCCTCATCAAAACTCTCTCCAGAAGTGGGCACAAGTGATCTGGCCCTGGAGGTGATAGAAAAGGATTAAGAGGGCCAAATAAATAGAATAAGAATAGGCGCTTTTGTTTATTTCTTTTCATTCCAATTTCCCTTCAAATTTGTAATGCGCCTGCGAGTTCAGTTTAAATTCAATCAATGATAGTGCTCCCCGGGCTTGCATACCGGTAGAGCAATATTTGTGTTTCCATATCTTTGTCGTTTTTGAAGGAAACAGGCAAAAAGGCAAGTGTGGGGGGAAACATCGCCATATCTGGAACAATCACGACCAAATCATCCAGAACCATACGAGGCAACTCAGGAAAGGCCAACACGCGAAATATCAGAACCAGTGGGGTCCAGGCCAGGTCGGCCGACCCCACCAGGAGGGTCGGGCGACCCCTGGTGGTCCCCACCAGGCTCCAGCCTCCTCCTGCCTCCTGAGTTTGCACCACACTTCCACTTTTTGCCTGCTACACACGTCAAGTTCATTCTGATAATCTGAAATTAAATAAAACTTGACGCACTAATCTTTTGGGAAATCATAATTGATTTATCTTTTGCCCACAACTCTACCTCTCACATTCGTGGACTTGCACACTTGTTATTTCTCGCTTCATCGCTGAATGCTTGTGAACACCTTATCATTAGGAACCCATGTTTTTCCTAGATAATTGGCATGTGAGATATGGTTTGTCGAAATGATCTTTGCTTAACCTTCAAGTCCTTGGGAATTTATCTTTATGAAAATCAAAAATTCCATAGTATGATGCTCCTCACTTGATTTATATTTCCTACCAAGGCCAAGAACTCTACATGAATACTTTGATAGCCTATAAGCTGCTAGTTGTTGATTTGAGCTTTGTCAAATTCTTGGACCCTAGTGAGAAGCTTGTCATACTCTTTTGATCAAGATCACGTACACTCCACCTCACATGCTACACTTCTACACTGGAAGTTGAGCAACATTCCATCATCCATCCACCAAATAAATACTCCAAAAATCTCTGTTACCTTTCTCTCTCAAAATATCATTGGAGACATGGCTATGCAAAAAGAAAAAGAATAATCCCTGCTCATACAAAAGTAGAGCATGATGAAAAAAAAAAAAAAGATGATGGAAAAATAAAGAAAAAAAAAGAAAAAGTATGATAGCCATGTCCTCCTCAAAAGTTCAAAAAGAGAGAGAAGGTAACACCATAAAAAGGAGTACAAATATTTTCCACTTCATACCACCACCACACATGCACATCTTGATCAGATTGTATGACTTGTTTTCTCCATTGGATCCAGTCTTTGACTTAGCAATAAAAGAGACACTAGTATGCTCCACGTTTACCCTACCTTGAGCTCCACAAAAGCCTGATCAAACACAAGGAGGGGAGAGGCAAAATCATGGCCCTTGAGAGGAAAATACATAAACACCATGAGCGACTTGAGAGAGTCATTTGAGGAGCATGAAACTATGTTTTTGTTTCTGAAAATTATGCAAAAATCCAAGGTACTTGACAGGGAAGGCGAGGTGATTTGAGACATGACCGTTCCACTTATCAATCATCCAAGGAATGCATGTTAGACACCTCAAAGTTCACAGGTATGAAGTGTGGCTTGCAATAACTTGTGTGCAGGCTCTCTTTATGAGGATGAGTATCTCCCGCCTTATGCTCGCAACTTTACTCGAGGACGAGCAAAGAGCTAAGTGTGGGGGAGTTGTTGACGGCTCTTAGACCCAATATTTACCCGTCAACTAGCTGCGCTTTTTATAATGAAACAATCACCAAAGGTAGACTTAGGTCTTTAAACTAATGATTTCCACGAGTCTTGGTGAATTTGTGAGTGCAGCTGCAATTCGTAGGAAAACGGGGAAAAGGAAGCATAAAAGGCCCATCCTGGAAACACCAATTTTCCCCGGAATAAAGAATTATCCAAATAAAGCCCAACTCCCGATAAAAAGACTTCAAGTCCACCCATAGCAGGTGGATCAGAGGAGAAGGCAACCAGGGGAAGCCACCTGAGAAGGCCCAGGCCCAGAGGGGCCAGCCACAGGTCGGCCGACCCCAAACCCTAGGTCGGCCGACCCCCTGTGGTGGCCCCACTGGCCCATCTTCCTATGGCGGTTCGCCACCGCCTTCCAGAGGTCGGTTCCACCTGCAATCAATGCCACCGACCTAAGGAACCGCCTCAAGTTGCCGACCTTCTTGGGCTATAAATAAAGGGGTACCCCCCTCCTCCAAAAGACATCACAAGACACAAGTCATTCCACTCCCATCCAGGCCAAGGGCCTCTTGTACAGTAGTAGAATAGAGGAGAGGGCAAGGATCAAGAGAGGGATAGCTTCCTTTTAGTTATTTCCTTATCTTGTACCCTTGGCGGATATTTATCTTATTAATAGTTCATCGTTCGTTCTTCGTTCGTTCGTCGTTCGTTCGTCGTCGTCGTTCAAGTACGAACCTTGTTCTTATTCGTAAGATTAGTATTCGTGGTGTTATTGATCTAGTGAGCTTTACATACTAGTCGTTATTCTTGTTATACTTGTTTACGGGATCATCGCTCCGCGAGGGGTGCTCTAGCCTTCCAGATTGGTACCAGGACCGGGGTTAGAGTAGTAATCGACGGCATAGGCGTGGTGCCTAGGCTAGAGGTTACCTTTGTTTGCAGCGTGCCCCACGGTTTGTAGAGGTAGGCGGCAGGTGGTGACAGCCCTGTCCGTCCCTTGTAATCCTCCACGTTCGGGTTCGTCGTAGAGCTACAGGCTGGCGTGACTTGGCAGACCAGTCTATACCAGTGCCCGAAGTAAACGAGTAGAGCTAGAGTGCGATCGTCCTGCGGGACAGCTAGATCTTTATTCATCCTCTCAATCCTATACTACTGCCATTCTTGTGTGTCCTTGGGTAAAACTAACCTTGCTGCAGATTATCACCGTTCCTTGGGGAAAACAAATACGATACCTTGGAATACTCCCGGGTGAAGTGCTACAACGGTATTCCGTGCGCTTGCGGATTTATTCGTGGTGTAAGAAATACCAACACCGGCCAGGGAAATTCCCTGGCTGGGCCCACTTTTCTCCATTATCCACTCCTGCATCCAAATATTCACCAAAACCTGTGGAGTAGCATTATTCCTAACTACTATGCACAAAATCTTGGTGTTATACATTTATTTACCGGTAGGGTGGCGGTCAAATCGTGGTTTAACGACCGCCAACAACCTCCCCAAGCTTAAACTTTGCTCGTCCCGAGCAAACTCAACTCAGGGTACCGGCGGATCAGGAGTTACAAAGAAGCGCCCCATGGGTAATAAAGATGCAACAACATACTCTCTAAACAGTGGTAAGTTTACGAGAGCACGAAATATTCATGAGTGTTGCAAAAATCGTGGGGCTTATAAGTTACACCTTGTCTTGCAGCATTGAAGATTAGAACGACACTTTTGGACAAGTGAGCAATTCTAGCAGGTATGCATCCAGAGTTTTTATGTGCTGCAAGGTAAGGTGCAAAAATTCTCCTTCGTTTTGGATGGCACTTCTCTTACAACCCTGATGTGAGTCTTATTCCTACAAGCTTCACTCATCCTACCTTCTACCAAATGAGGCTTTGTATGTGGAGCTTGGTATGGAACGCATAAGTGCCATGCATATATTGTAAAGCTAAAGAATGAGTCTCAATCAACATAGCAACTCCATTTATTTTGGTCAGAGATGATGTGATGGGGGGGGAGAAAATGGACTCACACTTGTGGAAGGGGGTTTTGAAAACATTGGTCCTTTATTTTGCTCAAGATGTTTATGATAAGAACCATATAACCAATGACTTTTGTCATGCAACCATGGAGTTTTTTTTTTACTACTCCATGGTGCAAAGGGCCATAATTTTTGCATGGTTCAAAGGAAACATTTTGAAATATTCTTGAGCTTTTTGGATGGACCAAAAGTTTTGCAAACTCTGAAAAATGTTTGGTTGACTTAATCAAACATTCCCCTTTTTATTTGGTGGAAAGAAATTTTCGAAAACACACGCGAAGGAATTATGACCAAAATTAGGAGTGCTTAGTTTCAAGAGTACATCAAACCTTAACAAAACTCAATACATAAACAAATGGCTATGAGTGGGGCTGTTTCGAATATTATGATATGGCTCTGGTAGGTAAATAAATCCTCACACTAAGAGAAGTGTGCCAAAACAGAAGGGTTTTAGGTACTTGCAGCAATTCAAGAAAAACATCTCTGGATGAAACCATACTAAGAGATTGCCACAAGTCCTAATCATGCCATATCACAATCCACAATGCTCAGACTTGGTGTGACAAATGCAACCCATGGAAATAAGCAATACTCATGATGTGATCATGCTCAAATAAAAATAACACATATGTCAGGAGTAGAAGTTGCATCTATGCGACACATAGGAAGCTAATTTGTAACTCGATCATCATTTCCCTTAAGCGTAGCATAACACCAAGATTCTAGCATTTATTCGAAACAGGAAGTTTATTTATTTATTAAGAAAGTTAGAAATACTTACCTGGGGGTCCTCCCCAAGATTGCTTGTATTGAACTCCTTCTTACCTGGGGGCCCTCCCCAAGCTTGAGTCTTTGTAAGACTTAAGCTTGATTCAGGCTCTTCCTCCTCCTTCTTGACCTGCAAAAAAGAGTGAGGATGATACAAGTGGCTAGCCCCTAATGAGCATCGTCGGGAATCCTATTATTTTTGTTGTTTTTAATTTTTTTTATATTTTTATTTTGTTTTTATAGTTTATGAAAGGAAAAACAAGTGCTAGGCCTAGCTAGGATAACGATTGGGATGGCCTCCCCAATCGGAGGGCTCTCATTTTTACGTCTTTGAGCTTGACGTTCTCCATATCTTCAACTTGTTTGGACCTCACCCGCTGGAGAATTTGGCGGGGCAGAGGTTCCTTCTTTCTTCCGCCACACTTTGGTTGTCTTCTTTGTGTTGGTGGCGACGACCTTTTCTTCAATAGGCGTCTTTGTTGTGCTCTCATCGGTCGATACCGTAGCTGCCTTCTTCTTTCTTGAGCGCCTTGCTCTCCTCTTCTTACGCGATTGTGACTCGCCTACTCCTTCTTTTGGTGGAGGAGCAAGAGGGGCTTGAGATGTATTTGGCGGCTGAGGCATTTTCCTTTGAGTCCTCCAATAATTTGCTGGTCTTCTTGCATTCTCTCTTGCCAGATAGTTTCTCATGTATGCAATGAGCTTCTCTGGCTGTGGCATGGGTGGAGTAATCTCGATCTTCTCCACTTCCCTTGGGTCCTTTCCATATATGACCCTCACTTGCTTGCATTGTTCAACCTTAGGTTTGAAGCTGAACGTTTCTTCCTTGCCGTTGAAGTCCAAGTGGATCTCTCCTGCCCCCACGTTGATGTTGGCGTTGGTGGTGCTCAAGAACGGTCTCCCGAGGATGAGAGGGGTCTTGACATCCACTTCCATGTCGAGCACAACGAAATCGACGGGGACGAAGAGATTTCTGATCTGTACGGGGACTTCTTCGACAATCCCCAAGGGCAGGCGTAGTGACCCATCTGCAAGCTGGAGCTTCATGATCGTTGGGGACAATGGGTGGTTTAACCCATCGTACATCGCTTTTGGCATGATGCTCACGCTCGCCCCCAAGTCACATAGTGCCCGAGCAAAACACCGGTCATTGACCAAACACAGAATGGTTGGCCATCTAGGGTCTTTTCGGATCACATCCTTGGGAAGCGCGGTCTCCACGTCGCTCTCTTCACACCTGATGGCTATTGCATTTACGCTCTCCTTGGGGCTAACTTCTGGTTGCCCAGGAAGTTTACCCGCACGAGGAGACTGCACAGCTGAAGCTATTTGCGTAATTTGTGTTTCTAGCATTTTGTTATGGCTTAGCTGCTTCTGCAGAGCAGTGCTGAACGACTCTAGCTTGGCATCTATGCTCTCTAAAGCCTTGTCGGTAGTAAGAAACTTCTTACTGATGCTATCATTAATCTTGACCTGGCCGAGAACTAGATCCTTGATAGACGGCTCAAAGCGGGAAAGATTACCATTGTTACCTCCCTGATTTTTGTTGAAGGAGAGGCCTGGAATTCCAGCCGTAGTTGTTCTGGGAGCGGTACCCATTGCCATTGTTGAGGAAATTGCATTCCTCTCTCGCATTCGGGCAATTGATGCCCATATGCCCTGTGTTGCCGCACTCTTCACAAGTCATGCGGGAGTCCGCAACTTGCAGGTCCTGCGGAGATTCCACCTTGCGGAGTAGCTGATCGAGCTTGATGGCGAGCATGTCCATCGTCTCCACTTGGTGCACTCCACGGGTCTTGGTGCTCGCCGCTTGGCGTTCACCATGAGTCTGGTTGGCCGCCACCTTCTCAATCAACTTCTTAGCGTTCTTCACGCTAAGAGAGAAGAAAGAGCCGCCTGCTGCGGCGTCGAGGTGCTCTCGAACGGACGGCCTCAAACCGTGATAGAAGCTCTGTATGAGGAGCCATTCCTCCATGCCATGGTGTGGGCATGCGAGAACGTACTCCTGCATCCTGTCCCAGGCTTCCGCGATCGACTCTTCTGCGAGCTGTTGGAAGCCCGATATCTTGTTCCGCAGGGCAGTCGTCTTACCCGGCGGGAAGAACTTGGCGAGGAAGGCATTAGAGCATGCCGTCCACGTGTCGAGGGACTCTTGGTTCGCGTAGAACCACTGGAGAGCCTTCCCCAACAGAGAGAATGGGAAGAGCTGCAGTCGGATGGCGTCCTGAGGTGCATCTTTCATGGCGAAGGTGTTGCACGTCATCAGGAACCACTGGAGGTGAGCGTTCGCATCCTCCGACGACTTCCCACAGAAAGGACTAGCCAAGATCATGTTGATCAAGGCTGGCTTGAACTCGCAGTCCTTGTTGGTGATGCGCGGGTTGGGTCCCACGCGGATGTTCTCCGTAGTTGGCGCGGAGAAATCGTTGATCGTCTTCTCGACTGGATCACCCATGTTGTTGTTCGTTGATGAAGATGGAGGGTGCTCGACAGTCGTCGGAAGGGATCCTTCAAGAGCCAGAACTTTCGATCGAGCGTGGGTGGGAGGAAGGGTAAGCCTGGCCCTCACCCTTCTCAAGAACTGTTCTGGATCTGGGTGGAAGTTTTCTGGTAGGTCGAAACCAGTCATGCACTGTTCTGTTTCAAATTTCCACAACAAAGAAAGACAGGACAAGGGTAAGCCCGCAAAAGTAAGTGATAATTATTCTTCTCACAAACTTCAATGCATTTATTCAGTTCCTAGCTGCTACTTCCCCGGCAACGGCCCCAGAAATGCTTGTTGGCGGTTCTTATGCGATAAAATTAAATTCATTAATTCCGCAAGCGCACGGATCACCATTGTAGCATTTCACCTTGGAGTATTCCAGGGTTATCGTATTTATATTTCCGCAGGGAAGTAGAGCAAAAGGGAGCTGAACAGTAGCAATGCACTGGATAATTTGGAGAAAGGATAATGTATCAAACTATACTTGAGACGGGGGTAAGATAGGCATGATATATATGGGTGGCAGACACATCCTCAAATCCAAGGTAATAAAAGAAAAACTGTAGTATACATTTGGGAGAGCAACGAGATAGAGCTAAGGCTACCTGTATGTTTACCTAGTATTTACTCTTTCTAGTAGTCTAATCTACAAAGGTTATCTACTCTAGTTAAGATCACACACATACAAGTCATGTCGTTTCGGGGCACACACGTGCTAGGTCAACCGATGATGCTAGTTCAAACCTAGGGAATCGTATGCTATAATTAAGACCCTGCTGAGTCCAACCCGGACGTGGTGGATTACAGAGACCGGTGCAGCTGTCACAAACACTCGTGGCTACCATCCTCCGTGGGGCTAGGTGCCGTGCATAGGCCAAGATCTAAGCACCACGCTTACAACCCGCCTAGAGGAACTACTCTTGATCAACGGAGCAGTCCTATCTAAGAATAAACAAGCACAGATTTCACACGACGTCATCTCGACGAAGGCACTCTCTCATACTTGCGTACTCCAACAATCACGAATCCCACAACAAGACTTCTATGAGCACTTACTTAACAGAATAAATAAACTAAATAGAAAAGAATTACTAAAAGAAATAAATAAAGATAAAACTAATTATTGAATAATATCTCAAAAGAGTAAGGATACAAAGAACTATACCGAACTCCGAGAAGACTCCGGAAGCCCGAGAGAGCTCTCACTCTACTCTACTCTACTCTAACTCCCAAAGCTACTACTAAACTAAACTAATGAACACTTGGATGAAGTGTGATGGTGCGAGTTGCTTCTGAGGCCGGGGGGTCCATTTTATAGGTCTCCAAGGCGGTGGAAGCACTGCTGCCGACTTTGGAGAGGCGGCGCCGCCAAAGCCGGCCGGCTGGCCTAGGGGGGTGGCCGGCCGGCCGTCCCTTCTGTCGGTTGGCCACCGTCTTCTGCCTCGACGCTCCAGATCGTGTCCTGATGGCGGTCCGAAGGTCGGCTCCTCGCTGGGGTCGGCAGAATTGAAGTGAGGGCCAAGTTAAGGCCCAAATAGCCCACCTTCTAGAATGGCGGTGCAATTCTGCTGGGCTGGGCTTGAATTATGCATTGTGGATTAGTTTCCAGCCCACTGGAGGAGGTTTGGGGCCTGCAGTCACCAGGTGGGGCCGGCCGGCCTATGGTGGGGCCGGCCGGCCAGGGAAACTCCCTGGCTGGGCCCACTTTTCTCCATTATCCACTCCTGCATCCAAATATTCACCAAAACCTGTGGAGTAGCATTATTCCTAACTACTATGCACAAAATCTTGGTGTTATACATTTATTTACCGGTAGGGTGGCGGTCAAATCGTGGTTTAACGACCGCCAACAGTGACCCTTGTCAAGTCCGTGAAACAGACAGTATGGCTTTTTTGGCTCCTGGTTTCGCGAGTTGTGCGAATTGCCGCGACCCCTTCCTCGAGAGCGATTGTTGCTTCTTCCTCTGTGCTGAAGATTGCCGACAGGGGTGCTTGTGTCGGCTTTTTCTTCTTGGTTGTCGATATGATTGACCAGGTTGGAGTTCTGGCTCTGATTGTTGTTGCCACCTCTCCTAGACGAATTCCAATCCTGCTGCCTTTGGCTCGATTGGTTCTTCTTCGCCTGGCGCTGCGCGCTCTGCTGCTCTAATCTTCTTCTGTGGTCATTGTCGGCTCTACAGAACTGATCGACCGTTGAGAAGAGCTCTTCAAGTGTTGAAGGGCGATGCATAGAAAAGTGAGTGGCACAGGGGCCGGCTCGCAACCCCCCAATTGCGGCATCGATGACAATTTGAGCTTGACAAATCTCTGAAAATAGTCTTGCAGGGGCTCTTTTTCTTGCTGAACACATGCTCTGAGTTCATCTACGGATATAGATGTTCTGTGAAAACCTTGAAAGTTTGTCGTCAATTTGTCCCTTAGGTTCTCCCATGAATATATTGATCCGGGCTTCAGCCTAGAGTACCACTCGAGGGCTTGATGCTCAATTGCGGTGACAAAGGTCTTGGTCAATACAGTATCATCTCCTCCGGCGGATGCTACTGCAGCTTCAAATGACATCAAAAATTGCCTTGGGTCGGTTGAGCCATTGTACTTTGATAAGGAGATAGGCTTGTAGGTTGCTGGCCATGGGGTCAACTGAAGGCCCTCTGACAAGGGGGAGTTCTTGTCGAATTTACTAACGAAAGGTATAGATTGGCGATATACGTTCCGAGGCCTATGATGGCCTTCGCCATTGTTGTTTGTTTCAAGGTCGGGAGTCACCCGGTAATGCTCTCTCTTTGCTTCGCTATTTTGCCCTGTGGCGCTTGTCATCTCGTCGAGCTCTTTTTGCAGTTCGGCGACTGCCGCCTTTGCTTGTTCAATCTGCAGCCGGAGCCTTTCTTTCTCTCTAGCCCTCTCTTCAGAGATTATCTTCTCCTTTGTTAGCTTGAGTCTTTTTCCAAGTTGTTGCAAGTTGGAGAGCTGACGCATTTGCTTCTCAACTTCATCTTCCTCTGGATCACTTTCTTCAGGGTTGATTGTCGACGGTGGTTCCGCCCATTGCTTGCCGGCTTTTACCTGCTTCGACTTTTCTGCTTCTTCACTGGAAATGAGGTCGATAGAGTTTTTGGCGGCGATGTCCTCATCACTTGGCCGAATTCCGGCGGCTAAGCTTGCTTGCGCCGCGTCGGAAATTCGGTTGGCCTCGTCGGCCATTTGCCTTTCTTGAATGAATGCCCAACGAATTTCTTCTTCCGAGAATGCCGGGTTGGGAGGGAGAATTTCTTCCTCAAAATCCGGCGGGTGGGAGCTGATGGTGGTTTTTGGACTAAGTGCTTTTTTCTTTCTTTGTGGCATCACGGGTGGTATTTTCGGGCAACACAAACGGTGGGCGCCAATGTTGGGAATTCTTCATCGTAACAACAAAGAATCCCGAGACGGACAATCAAATGACACTCAAGGAACAACGGAGCGGCATTTCATTCCAAGGGTGTCTCTCCTCTTCCCGTCCCGTTCTACGGAGCCGGGGGACGGGTATTTATAGGGAAGGCCAAGGGTTATTTCGACATGACCAAATTACCCTTGGCCACCCAGAATATTCGCGGAATATTCTGTACAACATTGTCATAAGGGTACAAATGACATTTCCGTTCGACGACGGAAACCCTAGCTAGGTGACGTCATTCGCCGGCTTGATCCTCGGACGTCGTCACGCCGGGCTTCATCTCCTTCAGGGATTGCCGTCATTCTTGGTCGCCCTTCCTGGTCGCCGCCAATTCATCTTCAGCGATTGGGGAGACTGCGTTCTCCTCGAACAATGTCGGCAACCCTATATTCCAGCTCCCTGGGCTGTCGCCAATTCTCGGCCGGGAACTCGGAACGTCGGCAGCCAGGTTACCTGCAGTCAAAAAACCAAAGGCAAAATGAGGTGTCGTTATTATCGTAAATACCGATCCCCAACAATAGTATTTATACAAAAATTCTAAATAAAACTAATAATCAAAGGTAATGTTGAAAGTTAAAAAAATTAATTATTTTGGGATGGAGAGAGTAGCTCCGATGGAAAATTAACCATTGCCTAGCCCTTTCACTTCTACGCGAAGGAACCTACCACTCCTTTCCTTCCCTTCTTCCCCCGCGACTACGCCCACTTCTGGAAGGCTGGAACCGTCTCCTGCACCCATTTCGTCCTTACCACTACTCCATCCACCCGCACCAAGTGACGTGTGGGCCCAGATACGTAACTGCTCGTTAGAACCCCACCTGCCATAGGCCCACCCAAAACCCCGCGCACAAATCCTCCCCCGCTGAGGAAGAAACGGAAGGAGCCGTTTCCTTGTTCCCGTCACCGTCCAACCGGCGGCGGCAACCCCGTAAACTTTCCTTCCTCCGCGTTGCCCCTCCCTCTATCAGCACGCGCAAACTCCCTTTGCTCTGGCCGAATCCCCGAACGCGCATTCCGAGTCGGCGGCGGTTGTGGTGCCCGGAGGCGTCCGCGAACCCTAACCCTCGCCGGCTGTGGGGAGGCGGCCATGTCGATGGACTCGGACATTTCCTCCTCCTCGTTCGGCGGCGTCGACAACAGGACCTTCCGCTAGATCACCCGAGACCGTAAGCTCCGCTTCCGTTGTCACTTACTGTAGTGCTGATTGGTTGGTGGGGATCAGGTGATCTCTGTGGCTATGCTTTTGGCTCTGGGACTCTGGGAATTGGGTGGAGTAGAGGGGATTGGTTGTTGATGCTTGGAAATGCTGATTTGTAGTTCATTTCGTCTTCTATTCTACATTTCTACTTGTGTTTGTCTGGACAATGAAGTGACGGCATATGGCGTGTTTTACTCTTTCTCGTGTTATTCGTGTCACAACAAACTTTGGAATAACTCAGAAAACTTTTAGCGGCCTAAATAAATGGAATGACTTCGATTTGGGAACGGACCCACTGACCCAGGAACTGATGTAGAGAGGAATTGTGATCGAATTGAACTGGCACAGTGAGAACATAAAACCATAGGTAAAAATGTAAGTAGTTCAACTGCCAGTTTATTTATGCCTGTAGCCTAGTATGATCAGTGAGACGATAATACTTTTCCTGTTGCATACGATCAATCCAAATTTCATAGATATACCGGTAGCCAATGTTTAACTACATGGAAGGCTCACAACAAGAATGCATCTCAAACTTCGCAATGCACTATACAGTCCAACAAGAAGTGGTTGGACTCTTCCCCGGACCCTGCGCAAGCGGGAGCTACGTGCACGCCCGCCCTGTACAACAACAACAACAACAACAACATAGCCTTTTGTCCCAAGCAAGTTGGGGTAGGCTAGAGATGAAACCCACAAGAAGCAAAGCTAAGACAAGCACAAAAGAGGCACAAGGCAAAAGGTGGAAAAGGAGATGAAAAGGAGAAGAAAAAGAAAGAGATCATGGTTCAGGCACGTTGATTGCGAATCTCCAAGCGCTCCTATCCATAGCTAACTCCTTGGAGATATTCCACTCCTTCAAGTCTCTCTTAACCGACTCGTCCCAAGTCAGGGTAGGTCTACCTCTACCTCTCTTTATATTATTGGCTCGCTTTAGAACCCCCATACGCACCGCCGCCTCGGGGGGCCTCCGCTGGACGTGTCCAAACCATCTTAGCCGATGTTGCACCAATTTTTCCTCAATTGGTGCCACCCCTACTTTGTCCCGGATATCTTCATTCCGGACACGATCCCTTCGTGTATGCCCGCAGAACCAACGCAACATACGCATCTCTGCTACACTTAACTGCTGGACATGCCGCCTTTTTGTAGGCCAACATTCAGCACCGTATAGCATCGCCGGACGAATCGCCGTCCTATAGAACTTACCTTTTAGCTTTTGTGGCACCCTCTTGTCACAGAGGACGCCAGAAGCTTGGCGCCATTTCAACCAGCCGGCTGAAATTCTATGTCTCACATCTTCGTCGATGTCGCCGTCCTTTTGTAGCATCGACCCTAAGTATCGAAAAGTATCCTTCTTGGCTACCACTAGCCCGTCGAGACTAACGTCTCCATCCTCATGCCTAGTCGCGCTGAACTCGCACCTCATGTACTCGGTCTTTGTCCTACTAAGTCTGAACCCCTTCGACTCTAACGTCTGCCTCCACAGCTCTAGCTTCGTATTAACGCCTTCCCTACTCTCATCAACTAGCACCACATCGTCAGCAAAGAGCATACACCAAGGGATATCACCTTGTATGTCCCTTGTGACCTCATCCATCACCAAAGCAAATAAATAAGGGCTCAATGCTGACCCTTGATGTAGTCCTATTGTAATTGGGAGGTCACTGGTGTCGCCACCACATGTTCGAACACATGTCGTCGCACCCTTGTACATATCCTTGATGAGGGTAATGTACTTAGTTGGGACTTTGTGCTTCTCCAAGGCCCACCACATGACACTTCTCGGTACTTTGTCATACGCCTTCTCAAGGTCAATAAAGACCATGTGCAAGTCCTTCTTCTGCTCCCTGTACCTCTCCATCAATAAAGACCATGTGCAAGTCCTTCGCCCGCCCTATATACTTGTTATATATTACCATAATGATGTTGTGTGCATAGTTAAGCTTGACCTTTGGACAAACCAACATCTTACGCCATGAGAAATATTGAAGGGTGGGCATCACTGGTTAATGAATGCTTTATGCAGTGGATGCTGCAAAGTGTAAACTGCAGAGATTCAAGGGAATGGTGCTACACGCTGTTCCTAGCGTCGTGTATGTACTGAGTACTTCTGTCTGTTTGTGAATCTGATCATCTAATATACGTAATGTGAATGATGAGGCAAAGCCATAGGAATTGTGAACCTGGTTTAGTATGGTTTCGATTAATCAAGACTCGATCGTGGGCAACATGTAGAATAGTCTTGATCTAAAGTGCAAATTTCGTGAAGCCACTTGAGGAGGTTCTTTAATGGCGGATGACTAAGAAAGAACGACTTGCCTGGAATTCTTTGTATTTTGTACTCTTTCTTCGGTCTTCACAATAATTTGCTGACTTGTCTTTTTCTGATCAATCTACATGATTTTAGTAAGGTTTAGATGGTGCAATTGCAGTCTTTATATTTGTAATCTACCACCTCCTTTTTTTATCGTACACATCCTGCCAGGTTCCTAATTTCAGATTTGGTTTATTATTGTTATTATTATATAGGATTATTAATCGAGATGCTGAGGTCAACGCGAAAGAGCTCAAAGTCGACATGGAAGGTATCTTCCAGTTTAGATGATGTTCTGGTTTCTGATGCTTCCACTTTCACTTTCTTTGTCCTTGTGAAACGTGCTTGAGATATGTGAACTGTGCCATGGACTGTAGGTGCTTATCATGGACAAACTTACTGTCAAGATAATGTCATCTTCGTGCAATATGGCAGATATCACAGAAGAAGGGGTTTCCTGTAAGTAGGCTAATCAAAACAAAGTTTATTCTGACATTTGTTTTACATAAAGCAGTTGTTGTATCCATTTGATTATTGTTTGGATCTAAAATTTTTGCATCTAAGCATGTAAGTAAATCTGTAGACTGCATCAGATATACGAGTATATTCATAATGTTCTAAAGCATTTGTTAAGAACCTTAGACTTGTAGTAAAACAAAATATATTTCCTCTCATGCAAACCTGTGTGCTGGCGCCAGATAATAATTCATGTAGCCTGACAGGGTACCATTTGTACTACAACCACGAGAATTGTATACTAACATAAATCCACAAGAATTTTGGGAACTGCACTGATATTCTTTTTTTCTTTTATAGTAGTACTTCATGTCTAAATTAATTGGGTAATGCCCTTTGCTAAGTTAAAATTTCGCCACAGAAATATTGCAAATAGCTACATGTTTTCTCTCTCTCTAAGTATTACCACTTTGATGCTTTAAGCATTTGCATTTCAAAGTTGCACGACCTTGGAATTCCATGAAACAATTGTTTGCTTTTTGAAATATTCTTGCTACAGTCTCTTACTAGGACTAATATACATGTATACGAGTGTATAGGTTTAGAATTGACAACTCTTTTTGCAGTGGTTGAGGATCTGTACAAACGGAGGCAACCATTGCCTTCCATGGATGCAATTTATTTCATGCAGCCAACTAAAGAAAAGTAAGTTGTGTTAGCTACTCCTCGTTGACATTGCTGTTTTATGCCAGACTGTAAAGCCTCTTTTCTTCTATAGTTCTGAGACATCCCACAATCATTAATCTTGGTCCACTTCACTAAAATATATGATTTGTTTCTCTTTAAATTATATATCCTGATTCCTATGTCTATCTTTTCTGTTGCATGCATTGTGATCTGAGGTGCTTCCTTGATGTATAAAACTACTTTCTTTAGGGAATAATGCATTCTTTACGCTTATGACGGGTTATTATTTTTTTTAATGCATTTCTTAAAGTACCATGATTTTTAGGTGCATAGAACCGAATTCCTCATAGAAAAGCATGCTCTTTAGGGAATAATGGATTTGTGATAAAATATTGTACATCGAATTCAGTTCCTATGCTTAAGTTCACTGGGAGAACAGCTTTTTGTTGGGTGCCTTCATGCCTTTAGCAGTAGGTTGCTGTCACTAATGTACTTGGATTTTCTTTAGTAGCTTTGAAATTGGTTAACCAGTTTTATAACCATTTCACTTCAATTATGATGCAGCATTCGCATATTCATGTCTGACATGTCTGGGAAAAATCCGTTGTATAAAAAGTATGTGATCAATACTATCTTTGTTATGAGCATTTTATGTGGTAGCATTATTCACTGATACATTGAAAAACCTTGTGCAGAGCTTATGTCTTTTTCAGTTCTCCTGTACAGAGGGAACTGGTAGCTCATGTAAAAAAAGATTCAACTGTTCTAACACGTATTGGCGTACTCAGTGAGGTCGTGTAGCTACCATTTGTCTCCTCCATACTCATTTATTTGACTGTTGCATGCTTGCAGATGAACTTTGTTACCATTTGTTACCTGACTTCTGTTCCATGCTTGCAGATGAACTTGGAATACTTTGCTATTGATAGTCAGGTACTTTTGATGTTTTGCAAGTGTTAAGCTTTTAATATTGGATTAGTACTCCAAACAGAAGCTGAATGTAACTTCATGTTGACCTAATTCTTTTTTAAATTTCAATGTTGTGTACAGGGCTTCCTAACTGACAATGACAAGGCCCCAGAAGAGTTGTTTAGTGAAAGTGCGGAAGGTTTACAAAAGTACAATGCATGCCTTAACACTATGGCCACACGTATTGCTACAGTGTTTGCATCGATGAGGGTAGTTTTCCATTCTCTGCTATTTACGAAGTCTTTGATTTTTTATGTGTGTATATACATGCCATTCTTGGTTTTCAATATATCAATGGTAGTTGGGATAATAGTTCTCAAATGGAGATAGTTTACAACTACTGAACAAGGAACGAGAAAACCACGCGTGTCAGTTACAGCTTCTTAAAGCCCATTAGGGTGGGTTAGCTTATACTACCTCCGTCCCTAAATATAGGGCTTTCTAGCATTCTACCACAAAAGTTATTTTGAAGTTAGACTACTATACCTCTCATTTTACCTCAATCTAACCTCCACCAACTCTCCCACCAACCCCAATGTTTGTCTTATCCCTAGAACGCCCTATATTTAGAGATAAATTTTGAACTTCAAAACGCCCCATATTAAGGGATGGAGGGAGGATATCACATGTTTTTTTTATATTCAGATGAAATATTGTTATTTGCATTTCTTAAAGTGATAAAATTGCAATAGTCTCCTGGCCCAAAAATCCTAGTGGTGTCTTTCCCTTACTAGTTATTCCTATATCCTCTCCTCACCGATGTGTCGTCCCACCCTCATTGCAGTCCCACTTTACCTCAAGTTATTTTTCTCTGACCCCCTCCAGTAGCCTTTTACCTTCTATCATGCATCACATGGTGATTTGATATCATCTTTGGAAGCCTGAGAATTTATGGGAAAAAAATCAACATTCAATACATGAGTGTTGGATTGGATTGACAGTGGTTTTGCCACCAAAAGAAACCTAGCAATGTGGATATCACCCTATCGGTCAAATGAATTCATTCGTTGGAGAGAATACTTCATGCAGGATGATTGATTGGAATCAAAACAGGAAAGATTGGAATCTGAAAGTATTTACAGTTTTACTTTCTTGTAATTACCAAGTAATCATGTACTTCAATCTTACTGAAACAGAATGTGTCTGACTATGTTAGGAATTTCCTCGTGTGCACTACCGTGTGGCCAGGACAATCGATGCTTCCACTTTGACAACATTACGAGATTTGGTTCCCACAAAGCTTGCGGCTTCGGTGTGGAATTGTCTCGCCAGATATAAGTCTACAATACCTGAATTTCCACAAACAGAAACGTGCGAACTGCTTATTGTTGACCGATCGATAGATCAGGTAGGATGTATACTCCCTACGAATCTTTGTTAAGTTTGTGCCGACTGCCCCATGGAATACAACTGGTGCATCCTTTGATCTCGCACATTTTCTTGAGCACTATAGGTTGCACCGATTATTCATGAGTGGACGTATGATGCGATGTGCCATGATTTACTTGGTATGGATGGCAACAAGTATGTACAAGAGGTGAGCATATCAGCAACTTGTATTGTACTCAACTGGCTTACATGAAATTCAGTTCTATGCTTGAAATGTTTGATCCTAAAATTTTACATACAACTCTAAACCAATAGGTTCCAAGTAAGAATGGTTCAGCTAATGAGAAAAAGGAGGTTTTGTTGGAGGATCACGATCCAGTGTGGCTTGAGCTTCGGCATGCACATATAGCTGATGTAAGATTATTGCCACTTTGGTCTTTAGCTGTTCTGTATGCATTTGGCCGTTACATGATGACATCGATATTGCAGGTTTATGAACGGTTGCATGAAAAGATGACCAATTTTGTATCCAAAAACAAAGCGGCTCAACTGCAACTGGCAAGGTTTGTTCAGGAATATTTTTCTTCTTATTCAATTTGAGGATATCTGAGTGCTAGCTGAAGGTTCTGATGCAATTATTACAATATAATTTTGCTTCCTTCTATTGAAGTGCACATAAAATGTTTTGGTTTAAGAAACACACCATGCTTAGATGGCTCTGTTTCTTGCTGGTAGCGATTTGCACTTAGAACTTGTTTGGTTGCTGCCTGACCAGGCAATCGATCAGGACCTCAGTACGAAACACACCACGCTTAGATGGCTCTGTTTCTTGCTGGTAGCTATTTGCACAGCTTATTTGGTTGCTGCCTGGCCAAGCATTCGATCAGGACCTCAGGCGCTCAAAATTGTGCGCCTGGCGTCACTGCCTGGTCTAGGCGGATTCCTGAGGAGGCGATACAAACAAGCCCTTAATTATCCAACTTACTCCCTCTGTTATTTTTGTTGGTGCTGGTTTGTTCAAATTTTGAGCTAATCAGCGTCATAAAAAAGGACAGAGGGAGAATTGCTACTATGAGTTGGCTACAGAAAAATTAATAGGGGCAAACTATATTGTGAGTGAAATTTTAATTCCTTGTTTGCAAGCCTGCAGGGAGCTAAAATGGCCCCTGTTTGAGCTTGAGGAAAAAGAAAGTAGTTTGAGTAATTGTGTATGTCCACATGGTCACTAAAGCCACAGAGGAAGAAATGCTACAGCCCCTTTCGAGACGTGCTTTGCAACATCGCATATCTCTATATGCGGATGATGTAGTATTTTTTCTCCGACCAGAAGCTAATGATATTGCCATCACAATGGAAATTCTCCGCTTATTTGGTGAAGCGTCGGGGCTGAAGACTAATCTTCAAAAGAGCAATGTGTTACCTATCAGGTGTGGTGATCATGAGCTTGAGGTCGTACAACAACAGCTACCGTGTGAACTCTCTAATTTTCCATGCAAATATTTGGGTCTGCCCCTCCCTAAAAAAGTTAAAAAGAGAGCACATTCAGCCTTTCATTGATCGAATAGCTGGACAATTACCAGGTTGGAAAGCAGACTTGATAACACGGGCAGGAAGAAAAGTGCATGTTCAGTTTGTTCTTACTTTCTTACTGCAATGTTAATTTACCTTGCAATGGCTATAGATTTTCCACAGTGGGCTATTAAGGAGGTGGAAAAAATCCAGCGAGCGTATCTCTGGAGAGGGCTCAAGGAGGCACGAGGCGGACATTGTCTAGTGGCTTGGGACACTGTTTGCCGCCCTATTGAGCTCGGTGGCCTTGGTATCTCTAATATTAGGAATCTTGGTTGGGCCTTAAGAGTGAGATGGCTGTGGCTTCAAAAGACTGAACCAAACTGTTGGTCGTATCTACGCACCCACTTATATACCGCAAGAGCACGGTGTACAGTTGTAGTCTTTTTCCCCTAGAAGAGTATTCCAAGGTTTAATCGAACCACAAGGACCTATGGGAATTAAGCAAAATCATCAGTAAAAGAGTTAGCCAAGCTTTCTAGTGAGCGTGAGCATGGGTTTCAGGAAAACGGGGTGTTGTGCCGATCGGCACAGGGCCGTGCCGGTCGGCACGAAGGCGAAGTTGTCCGAAGTGTTGTCCGAAAAGCCTAGGAACAGATTAGATCATGGGGTAAGTTAGCCAAGTCTGCTAGTTGAGATCGTAACCGAGAATCTTAATCGAATAGCATCATAAACGGGATTACTCAATTATTGATAACCGAAGATCGGTAGGTCAAGGCCCCTTTCCGACGAGCCCTGTCACGACCAATCGCCTTAGTCGCTGACCTCTTCCTACTCTACACATCATCTCAAGGATCATCGCGTATGCATTAGCGGCTGTGGAGGTACAGAGACAACGTGCAATTATGGCGCATTACAAGATCCCAATGCTACCTTAACCACGATGGAGATAGTGAGAGAACGAATCTTGTCACTTCTTTTTGCCACCACAATTAAGATAACATCTAATACTTAGTCGTCACTAAGCGTAGGAACAAGTGCATGTAAAGACCATAAAATCCAGGCAATCGATAATCAAAACCATTCATCCACATATTCAACCATACTTCAATGATACATAGTGCAAGATACATCACCATCTAGTAGGCCTACCTTGATGGATCACCTCTTTAGCACCAATGGTTCTTGATCAACAACTAGAGAACATGAAGAACGGGGCAAAGCCCCGGTGGCTCTAAACTTACTAGCTGTGTTGTCCCTCTGGCGGCGGATCCCAAAACCCTAGGGCTTTTACAAGTTTATATAGGGCTGTACATCAGAAAGGAAAGGATTCTCGGGAAAAGAGTCCTTGTGCCGATCGGCACAGGGGCTGTGCCGATCGGCACACCTCGTGTCCAGCTCGGTTTCCTCTCTAAGTCGGTTCCGTAGTCCTAGGTAGCTTCCATGTGGGCCTTCCAGTCAGTTTTCTTTGAGATCAAGTCTTGTATTGCTCTTTCAAATCTTCGAGTATCTTTTATCTCTTCGTGATGAATATCTCTCGAGATTGGTTCGGATAACTTCCTTCTAGAATAAACTGAATGGTGGGCCAGCTTTGGTGGCCTTGGGGTCCCATGTGCCGGTCGGCACATGTCTGTGCCGATCGGCACAGTGGGCCTTTTCTGCTGGTTCTCTTCTCTTCAGGTCCAGATCAGCCACAATGTCCAGAATGTCGTCCTTTTCATTTGTTTCTGCAATAAAGCTCCAGAACGACATATATACAAATATAGTGCTATTATCAAGGGTTAATGGCCTATAATGATGACATTTATGCTCAAAATAAGGCGCAGTTGGCATATAAAATGGTATGCTAGAAATCGCCAACAGCTCCCCCACACTTAAACCTTTACTCGTCCCGAGGAAAGTCAAGAATGAAATCAACTTGCATATAGTCACATCAATCATAGAAGTATTTCAAATCTACACGAGCTGAGCATTTAGTCATTGTGAGATTAAATCAATTTAGTATTCAGCAACATGTTCACAATATGGGTATTAAACATGAAAGAGTACTTCCCAAAGCAAACCTTGAAAATATTCAACTTGATGCACATGACTTTTCCACTTATGTGAATCACCAAAAGGGTATTGTGAGCAAAAGAACTATCCTTCTCAAACGATCAAGTCAACAACTCAACTTCAATCTCTCACCTAAATTACTCAAAAGCCTAGCCTACTTTATCGATATATGTATGTGTAAGGCCATATGAGTTGCTTGGTGAGGAAATTCAAGGAAAATAGACATAAATCAACAACATATTGCAAAGCTAAGAAATAACTCTAATTGGTTTTACTGAGACTTGTCAAAAGGCCATTAGGAAATGAATTGAGAAAGAAACTCACACCTTTAGAATAGTGGACATATACTTGTGTGAATGAACAATCACAAGTAGAGAACGTAATCTTTTTAAACAGGTGACAAAGCTGTCCTTTCTTCTTTGCATATCTATCAGAAACTTCCTGGCATTTTCGAAGAATATCGAATGCATAGAATTGTGGACATGATTGGAAAAAGAAATTCTTGGCTACTAATCAATGATAAGAATTCAAGGGAATTCACTCTTCCCCCCACACTCAAATTTTTGCTAGTCCCGAGCAAAACAGCGCAAGGTACAGACTTTATTTACTTTTTTCTTCTTTTTTTTTTTTCTTTTTTTTTTCTCTGTGTGCCGGTCGGCACAACTTGTGCCGGTCGGCACACTGTCTGTACTTGCCAATTTCGCTCTGGATTTTTCGTTGGAACTGCTGTGTCAGATGTATAGCCAAGAATACAGTAGGATGTGGTCAAGGATTGATATTCGAATCAAAGAATTTGGTTCTCAAGTATCGGATACTCGGCGAATTATGCATAATTCCAATGCGGTAATTTGCATAGCTCGAGTGGGAATAGGCTAGAAAATCATCACGATACGCGAAAGATGTGGCCAATTTTCCAAGTCTCATACCCTAAGAATTAAATCTTAACCGAGCTCAATCATCAATCCTAGTCTCTACTTAGCAAGGGCTTAAATTGAGTCACATATATTTGGCATTGGTAGGCACAACCGAATGATATGGAGTAATTCTAAAGCTCACAATAAGAACATTTGAATTTTATAAAGAAATAGGTACTAAGTCATGTCATCCAAAATTGATCTTTTATTTGACCTTGCATGGGAATTTTGAAATGCACTACGCCACATATGAAGTGTTTGCCGAATACACTTTAGTGAAAGTTCGAAATTTTATTTATGCTCAACATCGCTCGATTATCATTAACACTTCTCAAGATAGACATACATACTCGTATCATTTTTCAAATAAAACATAAAGATCATCATCATATTGGATTTGAAAACACGGGTTACATGGTGATGTATCATTCTAAACAAACCACTAGCACACTTGCATAAATAAAACTAGACTACTAGCACACATGCATGAATAAAAGCACACAAACAAACTAAACACACCCGATACATGGTTTCCCAACCCGCTCACACACACATAAGGAAATAAATAAAAAGAGAATGCGAAAGGGAAAGAAAAACGCAAACCGGGAAACCGATACAAGTTGTGCCATACACAACACTCTACCCATCAAATGGAGGTGGCTGATTGTAGTCGAAGCCGTAGTACGCCGCCTCCAATCTCCCGAACTCATCAATCATCGCCTCGGTGTTGCTCCGCATCGCGCCCGCCAAGTTGTCGATGCGTTCAACGTATTGCACGTTGTTGTCGATGTACTGATGCATAGGGGCAAAATTCGCCCCCGGAGGACCTGCAGGAGCATAGTAGGGTGCCCCCTGGAAGTGCTGAGGGTAGACAGGGGGCATACCAAAGTACCTTGGGTCGGTGCCGGTCGGCACCTGTCCTGTGCCGGTCGGCACAAAGCCCGTGCCGATCGGCACGGGTGCCTGCTGCGCTGGTTGATGCTGCGCGGCTGCTGCCGCGTCCCAGCTGTCCCAGTCTGCCGCTGCGCTCGCCGAAGACTGGCCGACGACCTCCTTTCTCCCGCGCTTGGTCTTCGTTACCTTGTGTCGCTCGCGGAGGTCGGCCTCAAGCCAATTCCCTCCGTCGATCTTGTTCGGGAGGAAGAGGGCGAGCTCGGGGCAGGGAAGCTTGATGCTGGTGCCGCACACGTAGTAGCCGAGCTTGGCGCTACCCGTGATGGTCTTCCCGCGCACCATGGACTCGTCGATGAGCGCGGCCCTTGTCCAACAATCTTCCTTCATCATGAGGTTACCTTCGGTGACTTGGAAGATGATTGTTTGGAGGTAGCCTCCAAAAGCTAGTCTCGCCTTAGGGTTGGCCCTTTGGCTAAACCAACTTGACACCATCGTCCCGATGGGATTGCACTTGCACGGACTCGCAATGGCGTTGTAGAGCCAATGCAAGTCCGGGTCGGAGATGTTGGTGGTGTCGAGGCGGCCGGTAGTGCGTGCGGCCATCCACCGGTGGAGGATTTGGATCGTGGGGTTCTTGATGTGCCCCCTCTTGCGCTCGTCCGCGTCGGCGATGCGGCGCCAAAATGTGTCGAGCATCTCCGTAGTCGCCGCGCCGTATATGGGGGCCTCCCTATCAAAACCGAGAGCATCGGAGATGCCCTCAATCGTGATGGAGTAAGGCTCGTCCCGCACACGGAACTTGATCTTGTCGTCTCCTTGCTCGTCCACCTCGCGGCTCATGGTGGTGATGAACTCGGTGATGAGCTCGATGTCGAAGCTGCTCGCTTGGTCGTGGAGGGTCTCCCATCCAAGGTTGAGGAGGCATTGTTGGAGGTCCGGCCATACCCCGACCTTGGCGAGGAACTCCTCATCCATGTCGATGTTGGGGAAGATGCGGCCGCGGATGTTGGTGTAGTAGAACTCCTCCTCACGGCTCGTGAGGGTGAACCCCCCCCGAACCGCGCGCGGTACATATGCCGGCTCGCTCGGCTCGGCCCCCATCGGCTGTCCGCCCCCGCGGCGGCGGCGGCGGCGGCGGCGGTCGCGCTCCGTGCGTGGCCTCGGTCCTCGAGGGATGCCGATGTCGCGGTGGCCGATGAAGAAGTCATCCCGCCCTCGTGGCGGTGTCATCTCGACGGAGAGCTCGGGGCTATCATAGCCCACCGAGCTTGCCCTTCTCGTCGAGGTGAGGAGCCGTGTCCTGCCAGTTGTTGTCGCCGCTTGGTGCGACACGTCATGCCCAGGCTTAATAGGATTGATAAGAATACTCATACCAGTGCCTGGAAGTCGGCCCGTTAAGCGTGCTGGCCAGCAATCGGATGTGACCGACCGGGAAGTCCGTGCACGAGTGAGCGTCGCATAGTGCGGTGGAAGTCGGAGATCCGAGACCGGCGTGCGGGCCTCTCATGGCGGGACGTCACGGTCGCCACTCTCGCGCGGTGGCGCAGTGCGCGCATGGTGTGATGGCTGGGTGGGCCCAAGGTCACCATGGCCATGCGTGGCACTGGACGCACCGTGCGTTCCTCCTGCGAGAGGACGTCATCTCCGGGGGGAGATGTCGCCTGCCAGCGGATTGATCTCACGCAACTCTGGCTCCGGTTAGCGTGCTTGGCCCGGAGCTTCGGGATGTGCCGGAAGCGTGTGTGAGTGAGGGTGCGAGGACGTTGTTGGACGTCTTGAGATCCTGAGCTGCCAGGCGTGGTTGGAGGCGGACGTCACCCGCCGTAGTGGTGTGATCCACCGGCGTGGTGCGGTCCACCGGAGTGGTGTGATCCACCGGAGTGGTGTGACCCGCCGGAGCTGAACCCCCGGCGAATCTTCTTGCCGGCGCTCTTGAGCGTGGAACTAAACCCCTTCATTTCCTGCGAAAGAATGGAAACGTATCGCGCAAATGGAGGAAGTGGAGGAGTGGAGAGGGTTACCAGGAAGTTGTGGCGAAAATGGAGGAGGTGATGCCCCTTCTTATAGCTCTCCATGGCGTCCAAGGGAAGGAACCCGCGCCGGTTCAAATTCCCCGCGCGTGCCGGTCGGCACAGTGCCGTGCCGGTCGGCACGATTCAAAATTTCGCGGATTCCGTCGTACCTCGGCTGCCACGCCTTCTTTTCCTCTTCCCCATGACTTGTACAGTGTCGGATGTCGGGGAACAGGGGCGCACCTGTAAAAGATTAGCTTTCCCATGGTGTGCCGATTGGCACGGAGAACGTGCCGATCGGCACAATTCAAATTTGCACAGATTCGCACGTACCTCGGCTTCAGCAACTTCTTTTCCTCTTCCCATGCTTGATACAGTGTCGCATGTCGGGAGACAGGGGAGCACGTTCGAAATTTGAATTTTTCAGGTGGTGCCGATCGGCACGGGAACCGTGCCGGTCGGCACATTTGCTCCATCCCGAGGCTGGGTGCTCGGTGTCCCCCCTGTGCTCGGCAGCTGCTTGGGTGTCAGTGGTCTTTCCTCCTTCCAATGTGCACAGACTTTGATGATCCAATTCGAATTCTTGGTCGATGTGCCGGTCGGCACAGCTGGGTGCCGGTCGGCACCGTGTAGTCCGCGCCCGATTCAAACTTCGTTGCTTTGTGTCGCCAAAATTTCAAATTTCTTCGCGGATGTCAGACTTCCTGTAGCATCGAGATTCTTGGAGGTGGCGTTTCCTTTCTGTGCCGATCGGCACGGCTCTGTGCCGGTCGGCAGCTGTGCCAAATTTCCGCCAGTGCCTCCTTCTTTTGCAAGGATCATCCAGCATATTCCTGCGACACAGAAAAATACCAAAAGCACGGAAATATTCTCGGAACAATTGTTGCACTTACCTTTCCAAATTTTTCTTCATCAAATATTCCGCATATTTTCTCCACTTTACCCCTTATTAATTTTCATCTCCAGTTCGGGGTAACTTACAGAGCACGACTTGGCGTGCTTGCCCTTGTGCCGATCGGCACAGTGCGTGCCGGTTGGCACGTTCCAGAATTTCCTCTTTTTGTTTCTTTCCTTCCTGCGCTGTTAGCGAACAAGCGAAATACAAAAACAAAAACTGCAGAAAGTAAACAGACAGCGCAGATGTTCACACAAAAGTTAAAACAAACACTTGGACTAACAAATTTTATTCCGGGAGCATTATTGTGGATTACAAGCAAACAATTTAAAGGCCGGGTTGCCCTCCCGGTTAGCACTAAATTTCTAATTCACGGGTTGCCCTCCCGAAAGCACTAACACACAAAGACTCACCCTATGACTCGCTCCCGAAAATTGGGTTGCCTCCCAAAAAGCGCTCTTAGTTTTAAAAAGGTCGTAGAGCTTGACCTCCCCGCATAAATCACTTCCTTAGCGTCGCCTTACGGGAAAAAGTTGCGACACTACAAGGTTCTCTTGTCTCTTCTCCTTCAATGATAGGACATGTCCTTCCTCTAATTACCCTCGATTGCTTTATGGTGCGGAGACTTGTATTTCTCAACCCACTTGGATACCGTACGGCCTTCTTCTCCCTTGGGGCGAAAATTAAATGTGTAGGAGGCTCCACTTATGTCAAAGCTTATCTTTCCACTCCCCACATCAATGTTTGCCTTCGCTGTCCTCAAGAATGGCCGGCCCAAAATCAATGAAGTCTTTGTCCTTCTATCCATATCAAGCACAATAAAATCCACAGGAACTATATGATCACCAATTTGGACAGGCACATCTTCAGCAATTCCATCGGGATAGCGAACCGATTGATCGGCCAATTCCAAACACATGGCCGTAGGCTCCAACTCTGGCAAATTCAAACTTGCAAAGACATAGCTAGGCATGACACTTACACTTGCTCCAAGATCGCATAAAGCCCCTTCAAAGATTTGAGCTCCAATCAAACACCGGATACTAGGAGATCCGGGGTCGGGCTTCTTTTCTGGTGTAATGTCATTAATAGCTGCAGTGCACTCTCTTGTCATCTTCACTACTTCTTCCGATGCTAAGGACTTCTTGCTTTGCATAATATCCTTTATGTACTTAGCATAGGTGGGCACTTGAAGAGCATCAAGGAACGGAACATTGATATATAATTTCTTCATAATATCGACAAACCTGGAGAATTGCTCATCGTGATGTCGAATCCTCTCTGTCTTGGTCAACAGCTGCGTATCCAGAAAGGTAGCAGGACCATGTTCCTTGTTCTCAGTTCCCTTTTTCAGACCCGAGAGGTCAATTTCTTCTGCGTGCCGATCGGCACCATCCCCGTGCCGGTCGGCACGTGGTCGTCTTGCTCCAGCTGCGAACTTCGGATCTTCGGTTTGCTTCCCAGACCTCGTCTCGATGGATTTCAGCTGTTCTGCAGAGCGGGTATTACCAGGAAGAGCTCCTTTCTCGCTTTTTACCGACTCCGCTAATTGGGCCATTTGTTTCTCCATCATCTTCATGAATTGGAGGATTTGCTGATTAGAACTCCCCACTTCGATGACCTTGTCATTGATTGTCTCAAGCACACGATCAACTTCCTTGAATTTGGCTTGAGTATCCTTGTTGACCTTCTCTTGAGTTTGAAAGAACTCTTGGCATTGAATACGAAGAGGGATGGCATTTTGCATAGACGATGACGGGGTGAAGCTACTCCTTTGTTGCTGATATGGAGTCTTCCATCCTTGACTCTTGACATAATTGAGCATTTTCACATCTTCGGGGCAATCCTTGCTCACATGACCAAGTTCTCCACATTCTTCACATGTGGAACGGGCTTCCGCTAGCTTGACGGTCTCTTCCTTGGGAATATGATCAATCTTGTCCAATCTCCTCTGTATGGTGTCAAGCTTGTCCATGAGCAATTCATCATAAGCTCTTTCCACCACACTCTTCATTTTTCCCGTGGAAGGTTGAAGGCTTCTACTTTCTCTCTCGCCAACCCATGATTGATTTTGCTCTATCTTCTTGATCAAAGCCGTGGCTTGAGCGGGTGTCTTGTCCAAAAATGATCCTCCAGCCGAAGCATCTAAGTGTTGTCGGGACAAAAGATTCAAACCCGTGTAGAACCTTTCCACTAGCTCCCATTCAGCAAGACCATTGTGCGGACAAGCATCCTTGTACTCATTGAATCGATTCCATGCTTCTCCAACGCTCTCATCAGCAAGTTGAGTGAATCCAAGGATCTTGTTCTTCAAAGCTTGAGTCTTGCCTGGAGGGAAGTACTTTGCCAAAAATTCTGCAGAAAGTAGATCCCAACTAATCTTGGTCGCAGTAGGTAGCCCATGGTACCACTGCTTAGGACGCCCAATAAGAGATAGAGGGAACAATCGCACCTTGGCTTCATTGTCATTCATATGCTCCAATTGAAAGGTACCGCAGATTTCATGAAAATGTTGCAAATGCATATTAGGATCTTCAGAACCTGTGAACGGTTGCTGACCAACCAAGGACATGTAGCGCTCCAGCCGAAAGGGTCTAGCTTGTGCAGTGAATTCAGTCTTGGTGACATTGTCCAAGGCAGGCTTGAGACGATTAGCAATTGGTGTTGCGTCTCCCATGTCTTCTTCTTCAGGAACTTCTTCTACCTTGTCTTCTTCCAAAGCTGCAAACAATGCCTTCGGGCTGAGTGGCTCGCGGTTATCTTCTATGTCTCCCACTGACTTGCTTTTCTTTTCCGCCTTACGCTTGCGAAAGAGAATCTCTGGATCATCGAGGTAATTAAAGGGTTTATTCGACTTAGCGCCGTCCATACCTGTCTGTTAAATGAAACAGGACATATATACTGGAAAAGACAGAGAAATCAAAGAAAGAAAGCTCTGTGCCGGTCGGCACACAGGTGTGCCGATCGGCACAGCGACCAATTTCTCAAACTTCAAATAATGCCTAATTCGAACAAAGGTCCCCGGCAACGGCGCCAGAAAAAGACAGCTTGTTGGTCGTATCTACGCACCCACTTATATACCGCAAGAGCACGGTGTACAGTTGTAGTCTTTTTCCCCTAGAAAAGTATTCCAAGGTTTAATCGAACCACAAGGACCTATGGGAATTAAGCAAAATCATCAGTAAAAGAGTTAGCCAAGCTTTCTAGTGAGCGTGAGCATGGGTTTCAGGAAAACGGGGTGTTGTGCCGATCGGCACAGGGCCGTGCCGGTCGGCACGAAGGCGAAGTTGTCCGAAGTGTTGTCCGAAAAGCCTAGGAACAGATTAGATCATGGGTAAGTTAGCCAAGTCTGCTAGTTGAGATCGTAACCGAGAAGCTTAATCAAATAGCATCATAAACGGGATTACTCAATTATTGATAACCGAAGATCGGTAGGTCAAGGCCCCTTTCCGACGAGCCCTGTCACGACCAATCGCCTTAGTCGCTGACCTCTTCCTACTCTACACATCATCTCAAGGATCATCGCGTATGCATTAGCGGCTGTGGAGGTACAGAGACAACATGCAATTATGGCGCATTACAAGATCCCAATGCTACCTTAACCACGATGGAGATAGTGAGAGAACGAATCTTGTCACTTCTTTTTGCCACCACAATTAAGATAACATCTAATACTTAGTCGTCACTAAGCGTAGGAACAAGTGCATGTAAAGACCATAAAATCCAGGCAATCGATAATCAAAACCATTCATCCACATATTCAACCATACTTCAATGATACATAGTGCAAGATACATCACCATCTAGTAGGCCTACCTTGATGGATCACCTCTTTAGCACCAATGGTTCTTGATCAACAACTAGAGAACATGAAGAACGGGGCAAAGCCCCGGTGGCTCTAAACTTACTAGCTGTGTTGTCCCTCTGGCGGCGGATCCCGAAACCCTAGGGCTTTTACAAGTTTATATAGGGCTGTACATCAGAAAGGAAAGGATTCTCGGGAAAAGAGTCCTTGTGCCGATCGGCACAGGGGCTGTGCCGATCGGCACACCTCGTGTCCAGCTCGGTTTCCTCTCTAAGTCGGTTCAGTAGTCCTAGGTAGCTTCCATGTGGGCCTTCCAGTCAGTTTTCTTCGAGATCAAGTCTTGTATTGCTCTTTCAAATCTTCGAGTATCTTTTATCTCTTCGTGATGAATATCTCTCGAGATTGGTTCGGATAACTTCCTTCTAGAATAAACTGAATGGTGGGCCAGCTTTGGTGGCCTTGGGGTCCCATGTGCCGGTCGGCACATGTCTGTGCCGATCGGCACAGTGGGCCTTTTCTGCTGGTTCTCTTCTCTTCAGGTCCAGATCAGCCACAATGTCCAGAATGTCGTCCTTTTCATTTGTTTCTGCAATAAAGCTCCAGAACGACATATATACAAATATAGTGCTATTATCAAGGGTTAATGGCCTATAATGATGACATTTATGCTCTAAATAAGGCGCAGTTGGCATATAAAATGGTATGCTAGAAATCGCCAACACAAACCGCCCATGATCTACCCTTCCTATCCAAGTACCATACCAAGTCCCCGCTCTCTTCTCGGTGATGATCTCATCAAAGGTCGGTAATGGTGCGGATACCCTCTTCTGGACTGATCGGTGGCTCGATGGTCGCTGCATTGCTGATCTCGCTCCCCGGCCTTTTGCTGTGGTTCCGAAGAGAAGAACACAACAACGCACTGTGCAACAGGCCCTCACTAACCGAGCATGGATTTCAGATATTCAAGGTGCCCTCATGGTGGGAGTAGTTGTGGAATATCTTCAGCTTTGGGACCTCCTCTATGAACTAGAACTCCAACCTGAGGCGGAAGATACACACATTTGGCGGGCTTCAGCTAGCGGTCAGTACTCGGCTAAGTCTGCTTATGAATGTTTATTTCTGGGCGCTACACTTTTTGGCCCGTGTGAGAGATATGGAAGACCTGGGCGCCGGCTAAGTGCACCTTCTTCTTGTGGCTTGTGTCACACAATCGCTGCTGGACCGCAGATCGCCTCGCACGACGTGGGTTGCCTCATCCAGAGAAATGTGTGCTCTGTGATCAGGAGGATGAGAGTATTGACCACCTTCTGTATCTTGTGTGTTTTCTAGGCAAATTTGGTTCCATATCCTACGGCGGGTTGGTCTCCAAGCACTTGCTCCACAGCCTGGTGAATCATCTTTTGATGCTTGGTGGGAGAGAGCAAGTGCAGCAACTACTGGACTGATACGAAAAGGGCTCAATTCTCTTATAGTGTTGGGAGCTTGGACAATCTGGAAACATCGCAATCGTGTGTTTTCGATGGTGCAGCACCTAACATAGCTGAAGTTATGATCTTGGTTGGAGAAGAACGCCGTTTGTGGTCGTTGGCAGGGGCTCGTGGGCTATCCTACTTGACTGCCCCTCCCCCTGTAGATTATATTTACCATTATTGGTCGTCTTTCTTTTGTTAACAGGCGTGAATGTAATCTAAAAACCCGGGGTGGTGGTGTGTGTTGTATCCGGGATCTTATCTCCCATTTTCTTCATAATATAATGAAGCGCAGCTCTCCTACGTTTTCGAGAAAAAAAATTATGTAGTGTATGTCATTCATCGAGTCACGGTCACAAATCTAGAAGAACCGTATCCATTGGTTATTTGTAGATATCATAGTGATGAAGGTGTCATAAAGTCAGATGATTGCTAAATTGATAGGTCTTGAAAGTTTTGCTACCTGATTAAATTGTGGTCCATGCATATGTTACTATCAATCAAGATGATCTATTTATATTCCATGCGGCCATCAAGGAAGATGATTGCGTGCAGTATATGCTTGAGTTTCCGGTCGATTTGTTTAATGAGTTAGCTCAAGAATTTGGTCTGGTGTTGATACTCGGTTCGTTCCATGTAATTCCCCATGTGAATCTTTTTAGTCAATGTTACTACCCCTCTTACCTTGGTCCTAGTAAGAGGTAGCACTTGTATGGACCTATCATTTTCCCTATCATACAAAGATACGATGCTCTCCTGCTTGTTCAAGAAAAAGAAAGAATTGACTTGTCATATTCCAATGGACATGTGATAGATATTTCGGCGAATCAATAATGAAGTTCAAAATTTTTGTAGGTCCAGTTTTTTTGGTTTAATCATCTATTTGGTGTGTTTCCAGTTCTGGTGGAGAGTTATCCACGAAACAGTTGCAGAAAATGGTTCAAGCTCTTCCACAGTACATCGATCAAATCGACAAGCTTACCCTTCATGTTCAGGTAGGGTTTTTTTTTTCCCTTATAGTGTGCTGCAAATATATCAAAAGACTTATTTGTAACTTTTATATTATCTATTGGTTGAGTTTTGGATTTTTAGAAGGTCACTTTAGTAAAAATGTAACTTGAAAATTCTGTAGTTCAGATATTATTAAACAAATGTTAATTATTCCTCAAGAAGTATAGTTTCCGCCGTGTGAGCTGCTGAATCATGTTTAGCATTGTTGCATTTCTTGTGCTAAGCAACAATGGAATATCGTTAAGTTATAGTATTACTCCCTCTGTTCTTAAATTGTTATCGCCGTTGACTTTTTGAGTTACATTTGACCGTTTGTCTTATTCAAAATATTAGCTCAAATATGCAAAATTGTAAGTTATGTTTCAAATTTCTTTAGCGATAAAACAATTCAAAACAAAATATATGATAATTTTTTTAAAAAAATGAATAAGGTGAACAGTCAAACGTAACTCAATGAGTCAATGGCGACAACAATTTAAAAACGGAGGGGGTATGTTGAACAAACGAGCACATGCTAACTCACCATGTGGATTGCTGAGATTATGGCTACATGGATAGGCGTTTTGAATAAGGCACCACTGGTCAAGAAATCACTAATCTGGGACACATTGGAAGATAATAGCAGTACACGAGTTATTTTGTTTTGTTTTCTTTACTTATTTTAGTACAGATTGCAGGAAAGCTCAATAGCATAATCAAAGAACAGCATCTTAAAGATGTTGGACAGCTTGAGCAAGATCTTGTGTTTGGTGATGCTGGGACGAAAGGACTTATCAATTTCTTGCGGACGTGCTTGGTAATTGTTATTTGAACTACAGCTAGTGAGATATTAAAAACTTTCTCGACGCCATTTAAGATCTTTTATTTACTGTAGGATGTAAGCCGAGAAAATAAGCTGCGTTTACTAATGATTTACGCTTCAATCAACCCGGAGAAGTTTGAAAGTGAGAAAGGTGCAAAGCTGATGCAGGTAGTGTAGCTTTTGTTTCATCTCATTTTTCATTCTGGCTAGCCAACAACCAGTTTTTAGCCAATCTTATGGAGATGAAACAACAAAGGAACTCGTTGGGGCGTAACCCTCTTAGTGACGCACCGTATCGGAACCCGGGTATGGTGTTAAATGGGCAAGGGCCGGGCCGTCACCTCTTAAGTGATGCGTCGTATCTTGATTCGGATACGATGATAAGTGAGCAAGGATCGGGTCGTCGCATCCTTAGTGGCGCGCTACACGGCGCCCGGGTGTAGTGAAAAATGAGCAAGGGTCTTTGCACCTCTCTCGACGGGTGCGAAGGGTAAGGAAGCTAGCTGAGCCGTGTAGGTTTCGTTTAGGTAGCTGGAATGTAGGGTCCTTAACCGGTAAGTTACGAGAAATAGTTGACGTTGCGGTGAGGAGACGTGTAAATATCCTCTGCGTTCAAGAAACCAAGTGGAAAGGCAGAAGGCTAAGGAGGTAGAAGGTACAGGTTTCAAGTTATGGTACACAGAGAGCTGCAAACAAGAATGGAGTCGGTGTGTTGATCGACAAGAGCCTTAAGGATGGGGTGGTAGATGTCAAGAGACTAGGGGATAGAATTATCCTGGTCAAGCTGGTCATTGGGGATTTAGTTCTCAATATTATCAGCGCGTATGCCCCTCAAGTAGGCCATAACGAGAACTCCAAAAGGGAGTTTTGGGAAGGCCTAGAGGACATAAGAAGTGTATCAATTGGCGAGAAGCTCTTCATAGGAGATCTCAATGGCCATGTAGGTACATCTAACACGACCTTCGAGGGTGTGCATGGGGGCTTCGGCTTTGGTACCAGGAATCAAGAAGGAGAGGAGATCCTGAACTTTGCCCTAGCCTATAACATGTTTGTAGCAAACACCTTCTAGAAGAGAGAATCCCACCTAGTGACGTTTAGTAGTGGCCACCACACTAGCCAGATCGATTTTGTCCTCTCTAGAAGAGAAGACATACATGCTTGCTTAGATTGCAAGGTGATACCTGGAGAGTGTGTTGTCCCTCATCATAAGCTGGTGGTAGCTGACTTCCGTTTTAGAATTCATCTACAACGGAGTGAGCATGCCAAAGTCACTAGAACAAAGTGGTGGAAGCTTAAAGGAGATGCGACACAAACCTTCAAGGAGAGGGTCATTAAGGAGGGCCCTTGGGCGGAAGAAAGGGACGCAGACACCATGTGGTTGAAGATGGCGACTTGCATCCGGAAGTGGCTTCAGAAGAGTTTGGGACGACCAGAGGAAACAGAAAGGAAGCTAAAGATACTTGGTGGTGGAATAAGGAGGTGCAGAAGGCTATAGAGGAGAAGAAAGAATGCTACAAACGTTTACTCAATGATAAGACTGCAGACAACATGGAGAAGTATAAGGTAGCAAAGAAGACCGTAAAGCAAGCTGTCAGCAAAGCCCGAGGGCGGGCCTACGAGGGCCTATACCAGCGTTTGGACACAAAAGAGGGAGAGAAGGACATCTATAAGATGGCCAAGATCCGTGAGAAGAAGACGAGGGATATCAACCAAGTCAAGTGCATCAAGGATGAAGCGAATCAACTCTTAGTGAAGGATGAGGAGATCAAGAACAGATGGAGAGAATACTTCGACAAACTCTTCAATGGGGGAGACTGAGAGCTCTACCTTAGAGTTGGACGAGTCCTTCGATGATAACAACAGAGGTTTCGTGCGAAGGATCCAACAATATGAGGTAAAGGAGGCGTTAAAAAGGATGAAGGTAGGTAAAGCGATGGGCCCCGATAGTATCCCCATTGAGGTTTGGAGATGTCTCGGAGACATAGCGATAGTATGGCTCACTAAACTCTTCAACCTTATCTTTCGGACAAACAAAATGCCCGAAGAGTGGAGGCGCAGTACATTAGTACCAATCTTCAAGAATAAAGGAGATATTCAAAGTTGTACTAATTACCGTGGAATTAAGCTGATGAGTCATATAGTGGGAGAGAGTCATCAAGCACGGCCTGAGGAATATGACGAGTGTGACCAAAAATCAGTTTGGTTTCATGCCCGGAAGGTCAACTGTGGAGGCAATTTTCCTTTTAAGGCAACTAATGGAAAGATACAGGGAACAAAAGAAAGACCTGCATATGGTCTTCATTGATCTGGAAAAGGCATATGACAAAGTGCCTAGGAATGTCATGTGGTGGGCCTTGAAAAAACACAAAGTCTCAACTAAGTACATTAATCTAATCAAAGATATGTACAATAATGTTGTGACAAGTGTTCGAACAAGTGGTGGGGACACATCTGACTTCCCGATTCATGTTGGGTTACACCAAGGGTCGGCTTTGAGCCCTTATCTCTTTGCTCTGGTGATGGATGAGATCACAAGAGATGTACAAGGTGATATCCCTTGGTGTATGCTCTTCGCAGATGACGTGGTGCTAGTTGACGAGAGTAGGAGTGGTGTTGCTGAGAATTTGGATATGTGGAGGCACACTCTGGAGTCAAAAGGTTTTAGGCTAAGTAAGTCTAAAACAGAATACATGAAGTGTAATTTCAGTGCTACGGGGCAGGAGGATGGAGATGTCAGCCTTGATGGTCAAGTAGTACCCAAGAAAGACATCTTTCGTTACTTGGGATCGATGCTACATAAGGATGGAGATATCGATGACGATGTCAGCATAGAATTAAAGTTGGATGGTTGAAGTGGCGTCAAGCTACAGCTATCCTTTGCGACACTAAAGTGCCACAAAAACTGAAAAGCAAATTCTACAGGACAGCGATCCGACCTGCTATGCTGTATGGAGCAGAATGTTGGCCAACTAAAAGAAAGCATATCCAGCAACTAAGTGTAGCAGAGATGCGTATGTTGCGATGGATATGTGGCCACACAAGAAGGGAGTCCGGAATGACGACATACGTGAGAGATTAGGGGTGGCATCAATTGAGGAGAAGATTGTTCAAAATCGCTTGAGATGGTTTGGACGTGTGCAACGAAGACCGGTGGAGGCGCCTGTTGTATGTAATGTGTGAGTTGCATCTCTGATACTATGGTTTGTAATAAATGAGAAGTGTGAGTTGTCCAGCTAGCTGTTCACTTAGAGATAAGTATTCTGGAGTCTACAATAGTGCAACAGTAGCAGTGTTTACAGGAAGCTGGACACGTGTAACACTCTGATGTATATATAAATATATGAATGAGAACAATGGAGAAGAAGCAACCCGCAGCTTACTACTTCAGTTTGACTCCTCTGTTCTTCTCTCTCTCTCTCTCTCTCTCTCTCTCTCTCTGTTCTTCACAGAACAGGGGACTTCCTCGGTTGATCATCCTGGTGAAATTCCAACAATTGGTATCCAGAGCTAGTCATCTCCTCCCAACATTACAGCCATGTCGTCTCCACCAAAAAAGCCCTCCGATGGTTCACCCAAGGACGGCAGCGAAGACAAGCCGTCCGGTTCTACCTCACCACAGCACACCGAGATGGTGGTTCAGCGTGTGGTGAGAGAAGCATCCAGCACGGTGTTCTACCCAATGCTGACGGCGACGAATTACACGGAGTGGGCGATGGTGATGAAGGTTAACTTGCAGGCGCAAGGTTTGTGGGAGGCGGTGGAACCTGGCACCGATGATCTCCGAGATGATCGTCTTGCTCTGTCAGCAATCCTTCGCGCCGTGCCGTCGGAGATGCTCTCGATGCTGGCAGCTAAAGATTCTGCAAGGGAGGCATGGGAAGCTGTGAAGACCATGCGAGTCGGTGTCGACCGCGTGCGGCAGGCCAATGTACAGAAGCTACGCCGGGAATTTGGAGAAATTACCTTCAAGGAAGGAGAGTCCGTTGATGACTTCACCATGAGAATCAACAATCTCGCCAACAACCTTCGCGTGCTCGGTGATCAGATCACGACGGCGGAGGTGGTGAAGAAGATGCTCCAGGTGGTGCCCGATAAGCTCACGCAAATCGCCATCGCCATGGAGACGATGTTGAACCTCGACGACATCTCTCTTGAAGAGGCAGCGGGCAGGCTGTGCGTCGTCGAGCAGCGGCTCAATCCCGCCCTGAATCCGAGGGTGGATGCTCGCGGGCGGCTACTACTCACGGAGGAAGAGTGGCGCTCGCGGGGCAGGCAGCAAGAAGAAGGAAGCTTCAGCGGCTCCCAATGGCGCGGCGAAGCTGGCGGACGCGGCGGCTGGCGTGGCGGCGCTGCTAGAGGAAGAAGAAATCGTGGGCGTGGACGTGGTCGTGATGGGCCTGGGCGAGCTGGGCCGTCGCGTCCCCCTGCAGCCCGCAATGACAATAACTGTGATTATTGTGGGAAATCAGGCCATTGGGCCAAGGAGTGCCGGTTCAAGAAAAGAAACGAGCAGGCTTATGCCACTCGTGAAGACAATGAGCCCAGCCTGATGCTAGCAGTGGCGTCTCCTACCATCGATCCCACATCGCAGCCGCCACCTGCTTCCGCTCCGGCGTTTCCGTGCGATTCCGCCAGCGCCGTCCATCTCGTTGAAGACAAGGTGTTCGCCCAGCTCCAGCAAGATGAGTTCCGCACCCCGGACCAATGGATTCTCGATTCGGGGGCGACGAATCACATGAGTGGCGCAAGATCGGCGTTCGCCCACCTCGACAGTTCGGTCACCGGAACTGTTCGCTTCGGCGATGGCTCCGTGGTCGAGATTGAGGGGCGTGGCGTGGTGCTGTTCGCGCTGAAGACAGGCGAGCATCGGGAGCTTGAAGACGTCTACTTCATCCCAAAGCTGAAGGCAAACATTATCTCCCTCGGTCAACTTGCTGAAGCTGGCTGCCGGGTCGTCCTCGACGCAGACCTCCTCACCATCCACGACGAGCAGCGGCGCCTGTTGGCGAGGGTCAAGCAGACCCCCAGCAGGCTGTACTTCCTCAGCCTTAACCTCACTGGACCAATTTGCCTCGCCGCCAAGAGCACTGAACAAGCCTGGCGGTGGCACGAGCGATTCGGCCACATCAATTTTGGTGCTTTAAAGAGGATGTCCAGACTTGAGATGGTTCGTGGCCTCCCCAAGATTGATCATGTGGAGCAGGTATGTGAGGCTTGTCTCGCCGGCAAGCAACGACGTGCTCCATTCCCTGCCGCTGCAAAGTATCGCGCAGAGCACCTTCTGGACCTGGTCCATGGTGATCTTTGCGGCCCAGTGACACCACCAACAGCCGGCGGCAGGCGGTATTTCCTCCTCCTCGTCGATGATATGAGCCGTTTCATGTGGCTCAAACTGCTGAAAACAAAGGACGAGGCAGCAGATGCTATCCGGCGGTTCCAAGCTACCGTCGAGGTTGAAGCTGGTCGAAAATTGAAGATTCTGCGCACTGACTGTGGTGGTGAATTTACCTCAGTAGAGTTTGCTGACTATTGTGCAGATAAAGGTGTGCAGCGTCACCACTCTGCTCCCTACTCTCCACAGCAGAATGGAGTGGTGGAGCGGAGAAATCAGACCATTGTTGCAATGGCCAGAAGCATGATGAAAGCCAAGTCCATGCCAGGACATTTTTGGGGTGAGCCAGTTACTACGGCTGTCTATTTACTTAATCGCACACCAACTCGTGCACTGGAAGGCAAGATGCCCTATGAAGCCTGGTATGGAGTGCGCCCAGCAGTGAGTCACTTGAGAACTTTGGGTGTATTGCACATGTGAAGAATGTGAAGCCAAATCAAGCGAAGCTCGATGATAGAAGCACACCGATGGTGTTTCTTGGATATGAACCTGGCAGCAAGGCATACAGAGTCTATGATCCCACTTCCGGAAGAGTGGTGGTGACAAGAGATGTTGTCTTTGATGAGGCGGCGAAATGGAAGTGGAGTGAAGAGGAAGAACAGGCTACGGCGTGCTCCGGTGAACCTTTTGCTGTTGAGCATGTCGTTCGAGTACTCCGTCATGGAACTGAAGTAACAGATGAAGTGCCTTCATCGCCGGTGACTCCAGTAGCAGTGGCTTCTCCTTTACCCCCTGCCACACCTGTAGCTATGCAAGCACCAGCAGACCCTGAATTTGTGTCTCCACCACCAACTGAAGATCAGAGGCTCGATGCACATTATGATGGCGAGCCGCTGCGTTTCAGGCAACTTGATTAGTCATTGGTCCAAGTTCGCAACCAGGATTGGCGTCGCGGGACTTGGCCAGTGGTGATCTACATCTCATCAGTGCTGAAGAACCAGCATCACTTGAAGAAGCACTCAAGGATCAACACTGGTGCAGCGCTATGCAGGAAGAACTTGACTCCATACAAGGTAATAAAACATGGAGCTTTGTTGATCTTCCTGCAGGCCATCGTCCAATTGGTCTTAAATGGGTATTCAAACTGAAGAGGGATGAGAAAGGTAATTTCGTTAAGTACAAGGCCCGGCTTGTTGCTAAAGGATATGTGCAGAGAGAAGGAATTGATTTTGAAGAGGTTTTTGCTTCGGTGGCGCGCATGGAGTCAGTCAGGCTCTTGCTCGCCATAGCTGCACAGGAAGGGTGGCAAGTCCACCATATGGACGTTAAAAGTGCATTTCTCAATGGAGATCTTACTGAAGAAGTCTATGTTTCTCAACCGCCGGGCTTCATCGACACCAAGCGTCCACAGCAAGTTCTACGCCTTCACAAGGCGTTGTATGGCCTACGTCAAGCACCACGCGCCTGGAACTCCAAGCTCAGCGATACACTCACAGCACTTGGATTCCGGCGCTGTGATAATGAGCATGGTGTGTACACCAGAAACAGGGCTGGTCGACGCCTTGTTCTGGGTGTATATCTTGACGACTTGGTGATTACCGGCGATGACATTCGCGATATCAACAACTTCAAGACTGAAATGAAGAATAAATTCAAGATGAGTGATTTGGGACTGCTCAGCTATTATCTTGGCATTGAGGTATGTCAGACAGACAATTCAATCTCTCTTTGTCAAACTGCTTATGCAAAGAAAATTCTGGAGAAGGCCGGGCTTGCAAATTGTAAATCATCCAAGACTCCTATGGAGGCCAGGCTCAAGTTGTCCAAGCATGGAGACTCCCCCAAGGTGGATGCTACACATTATCGAAGCCTCATTGGTAGCCTGCGGTATTTGGTGAATACAAGACCTGACTTGGCATATTCAGTCAGTTATGTCAGTCGTTTTATGGAAGCACCGCGTATGGATCATCTTGTTGCAGTCAAAAGGATTCTACGCTATGTTGCAGGTACTATCAATCGAGGCATTATCTATTCCAAGAACTTAAAGCAAGGGCTGGTTGGCTATACTGATAGTGATATGGCTGGAGATATTGATGATCGTAAGAGCACAAGTGGTTTTATTTTCTTTCTTGGTGGAAATCCTATTGCCTGGCAGTCAATCAAACAGAAGGTGGTAGCCCTCTCTACCTGTGAAGCCGAGTATATTGCAGCAGCAACTGCAGCCTGTCAAGCTGTGTGGCTTGCTCGGCTCTACTCAGAGATAACCGGCAAGCAAATGCAGGTTCCAAGCTTGCTGATGGACAACAAGTCAGCCATTTCATTGGCCAAGAACCCAGTGCATCATGACAGGAGTAAACACATCGATGTAAGGTATCATTTCATAAGAGAATGTGTGGAAAATAAGCAGCGTGGAGTTTATTAGTACAGAGGACCAGCTAGGTGATATTCTGACTAAGTCACTCGGCCGAGTCAGGTTTGAACTTCTCTGTGCTAAGTTGAGCATCATTGATATGGATACTGCACACACACATTAGGGGGCGAAATGTTGTATGTAATGTGTGAGTTGCATCTCTGATACTATGGTTTGTAATAAATGAGAAGTGTGAGTTGTCCAGCTAGCTGTTCACTTAGAGATAAGTATTCTGGAGTCTACAATAGTGCAACAGTAGCAGTGTTTACAGGAAGCTGGACACGTGTAACACTCTGATGTATATATAAATATATGAATGAGAACAATGGAGAAGAAGCAACCCGCAGCTTACTACTTCAGTTTGCCTTCTCTGTTCTTCTCTCTCTCTCTCTCTCTCTCTCTCTGTTCTTCACAGAACAGGGGACTTCCTCGGTTGATCATCCTGGTGAAATTCCAACAGCGCCTGTACGTAGTGGGATAATACGTCGTCCCGAAAATATGAAGAGAGGCAGAGGTCGACCATCTTTGACATGGGCAGAGTCGGTGAAGAGAGACCTGAAGGACTGGAATATTGCTGAGGAGCTAGCTGTAGATAGGAGAGAGTGGAAGTAAGCAATCCACGTGCCGGAACCTTGATTTCTCCTTTTTTAATCCTTTTTAAAAAACCCTTTTTTTAAAAAAAAACTTTTTTTCACACTTTTTTCTTTTTTTCTCTCTTCTGTCTCTTTTATCCTGTTTTGCGCTTTCTCGTTTTGGTTGGTTTTGCCTCTCTTGTTGGTTCCTGCAGGTTTCATCTCTAGCTTACCCCAACTTGCTTGGGATAAAAAGGCTTTGTTGTTGTTGTTGTTGTCGTCGTCTTTCATTTGTAGAAATAGGAGTTTTTTTTAAGGGGGGGGGGGGGGGGGGGGGGGGCTATTTAAGTCGTATATGTATGTGATTATGTATTGCCAAATCGTATTTCACTTCCATATTGGATCAGTCACATGCTGGCATATTGTGAAGTTGTGAGCAGAATGTGTTCCGCACATTTAAACTTTACTTGGAGTAAGATGAAAACTTGGACATGCAGCTCTATTTTCCACTGGTACCATAGCTCGAACCACAATATTCGGTTTTCATGATTGCATGGGACAGGCAGTATTGCAAAGTTGGCCAGGCTTATTGTTAGAATCTTGTAGAAGATATACAAGAAAACAATAAACAAGCATGCTGATCACACTGGTGTTTTTTCTTTACTGGATTATGGATTTGTTATCTTGGCTTTAACTTAGTTGCTTAGAAAACTTCAGCACCTATTACTTATGGTTGTCAAACTTCCAAAGTGGTAGGTCAGATAGACTTCCATCTGTTCTTGTAATTAAAATAATATCTAGTTTTATCAGGTATCTTTTATCTAGAGTGGCCAATTGGAAGTTATATGTGAGGACAGATATGCCAGATACAGTCTCTTTAGAAATACTCCATCGATTCGTTTCGTGCGATTACTAGGAGATTACAATATTGCCCTTCAAACAGTCCCAAACATAGAACCCTTTTTACTTAAATGTAAGCTATATTTTACTCCAATTGTATGTCTAGTGTAGTGGGATCTGAGCCAAGCTTAGTCGGTTGACATTTACACGCAGGCTTTGTCTGCTATAAACTTGGTTAGTCTGCGTACAACCGAATTACTAACCGATAACCGATCTTTTTACACCAGATTTAACGCTGTTAAGTAAGAGTTGGGGTATTCTGCCTTTGATTTCAAAAAAAAGGGTAAAATCACAAACCTTAAAAAGCAGGGGTAAAATCACAATTGGGAGGCAAAGTAGGGGTAAGAACATAATTGCCCCCTTTTTTAATGCCGATATCGAAGATGAATTGAATTTGTGCTATATATATATATACATGATTTTTTGTTGGGGACTTTTTTTTAATGTTGAATTACATATTTCCGCTATTAGGGCCGTCAAAACCCTTGGTCACGATGAATTCCCCAAATTATAAATAATCACAAACATTGGGCTTCCGATCACACAGTATAAATCGAGCAAGTGGTCTTACTTTATTGCAATTTTATTTTCTATTTTTATTTCTCTTTTTTTTATTTGCCTCCTTTTGGGTTTCATCACGTGCCTATCTCAACTTTCTTTGGATAAAGGTTTTGTGGTGGTTTCTGCTGCTGTTGTTATTCATTTCCTTTCACAGCTTGCAGGCTTATCTGCTGATGACATGATTGCGGTAAATAATATGCGCTGCTTATGTGGACCTGATATTAAAAAGTCTTCTTCAGTTGCAGGCTTTTCTCTGAAATTTGAGCTTCATAAGGTAATGTCGCTGTGAAGTTTACTAGTCTTTTAGTTTGTTTCAAGTTCTATAGCATTCAAGTTAGAGCTAACTCAATTCCATGAATATCAGAAAAAGCATGGTATTAGAAAGGACCGGATTGGGAAGAGTCAACATGGATGCTATCCCGATTTTATCCCATCCTCGAGGTTTGAACACATCCCAGAACTATAAAGTCTTATTAGTCATCTCTATACGATTAATATTAGCACAAATTTAATCATAGTATGTGCTCTTTGCTTTCTTTTTTTGTAGGATTTAATCGAGAAACTTAGTAAGGGTGAGCTACCAAAAGATGAATACCACTGCATGAATGACCCCAGTCCTAGTTTCCGTGGTCCAGGCAGTGCACCTGCCCGAACAAGCCCAGCTCATCAGCCAGCTCAGTCCATGAGATCTAGGCGAATAGGTGGCACATGGGCTAGACCTTGGAACTCTGACGATGGCTATTCAAGGTTAGTGATGACAACTCTTGGCCTTCATTATCTTCTCTGCCTGCATTTCTGCTTACCATCCTGATGGACATGCCCAAAGTGACCTATTATCTTAGCCTGATGACGTGCTATTGGGATGTATTTTCCTTTTTTTTGTATTTTTATTGTTTGACTGTATATCTAGGGTAGAAGTTTCCCTGCACCCATAAAGGGACAATATGTTAGACTGACTCCAACAAAGTTGGAGACCTAAAACCCAAATTGAGTATGAACAGTGTTGAACATACAACACCCAGAAATCAACATCTCCAACCGAAGCACTCAAACCCAAACCCAATTCTCTTTGTTGCCCCCGCCGCCTGCGCATCCACGCCCCCTCGCTGCCCGCGCCGCCGCGTCCGCCGCCCGCGTCCCGCGCCTCCATGTCCCCTCGCCCCGCGGCTGCGGCGGAAGAGGAGGAGCGCAAGGCGGTGACGAAGGAGCCGGAGCGAGAGGAGCTGACCGAGGCGGCGGCGGAGGAGGAGAGGAGGGCGAGGGGGCAACGACGGAGGAGGAGCCGGAGCGGGAGGAGGCAGCCGCGGAGGAGGAAGCGGCGGCGCGAGAGGTGCACGCGCTCCTGGCCGGCATGGACGCCGACGGCAACGGCAAGGTGGAGTTGGAGGAGCTGGCGGCGGCCATCGCGACCGTGCTCACCATGCGAGGGGAGGGGAGGGGAGGCGCGGCGGCCTGAGGTCGCCCGGGGAGGGGAGGCGCGGCGGGCTGAAGTCGCCCGGGGAGGGGCGCTGCGGCGCCGGGGGCGGCGGCGTGCGGTGGGCTGAAGTTGCCCGGGGAGGGGAGGGAAGGGGGGAGGGCGACGTTAGAAGCGATGGGTTGGCGCGCAAGACACCCGATTTGTGGGTCGCGAGGTGCTCCTCGCCTAGAATGGGTACCGGGTTTGGGTCATCTGTTGGAGGGATATTTTGCAGATTTGAGGACCTATTTTTGGTATGGGGTCTCCAATAGGACACCTGTTGGAGTCAGTCTTAGCTTGTTCAGATTACGAACTAATCGACCCAAATTGTGCAGCTTATTTGAGGTGCTTAAATTCTGTTGTCTGTTGGTTGTACTTCAGAATTTATTAGTTATTCGTTTAGATTAGGAAGGTACACTATGGATTGAACCATAGAAATTTAATTGAGACTGTTCAAATTTGCTGCGATGTCAAATGTTATTCACTGAACTTGATATGGAATTTGGTGGAGAGTGAAAACTGTCCATTTTATTCCCTCTTCTTTCTGTGAGGATAGGTGTTATGGTAAAATATTCAGTGTAACCACTCAGTGGTACCGTGAAAACTGAAAACCCCTTTGCAAAAACATATTTACAAATTTTCAAAAGCTATGAAACAGATCACACATGTAGATAGAAAGGGTTAACAACATGTATATAAAGTTTGAAATCTAGGCTTATTTTCGATTGGGAGATGTAGAGTAACAAATCATGAGAAAAGAGGGAAGAAAAGGATAAAGCAATGCTTGTGTTGTATTTTGTCCTCTTGTTTCATGAGTTTTCATTTTCTTATCTCATAAACGAATTTGATTTTGAACTTGAAATTTTATGTACATGTTGGTCACCACTTATATACATGTGTGGGTTTTTTATATATATTATTAAAAACTTCTAAACGACATTCTATAAGGGGTTTTCATGGTTCCACTGAATGGGTGGTTTGCACTAAATATTTTCCCAAGTGCTATGTGCGCTTTTTGAGAGAGACGATTGGAGAATTGAGAGGAAGAAGGGAAGGAGGAGCGGCAGGAGCCGTAGGGCTGGGCCACCTAGGCGAGCAAAAGAGAGGACAGCGGCTGCTTGGAGGCCAGAGTTTATAGTTAGGGTTTAACCCCCTAGCTGTGGTAACTGCCTTCGGTATTGGACCCACCCTTTGGGCCTCTTGGCAACGTGTTGGGCCCTAGGCCATACGGTCCCATAACAACAAGCCTCAAAGTCGGTGCAGGAAGAACAAATTAATGTATTATCATGTGCCTTTTTCTGGGTATATAAACTATGATATGCATTCATTGAACAACAAAGCTATCATGCTGTTTTTTAATGTTTGCATATATTCAAACAAATGACATTTTTCATCAAACATGCACAGATTGACTATCTTTTTAAAGAAATATGAACCATTTTATAGAATACGAACAATACACTCTCCTTAATCATATCTCAAACATGAATAACTCCTGGTCACGTCAAATATGTAGTCAAGTGGGTGTGTTAAAAGTTTAGCTCACAACCATTTCTGAAATGACTAACATGGATTCTTACAGCGACTCTGTGCTTAAGCATGCATCAAGTGACTTCAGAAAGCTGGGTCAGCGTTTATTTGTATTTGTAATTGGGGGTGCTACTCGATCTGAGGTATGTTTCGTCTTTAAATGAGGCATATAATATAATTTAAGAACTCAAAATAATGATTTTTTCACATTATCAATCCGTATATCCTGTGTGAATGACAGTTACTCTCCGCTCACAAGCTAACAGGCAAACTAAGGAGAGAAATCATCCTTGGCTCCACTAGTCTTGATGATCCAGCACAGTTCATCACTGTAAGATAGTCTGTCCTAGTCGCGTTTCAATTCACTAGTTGTACTTGTCAACTTGACGGGTGGTGTCATATTTGCAGAAATTAAAGATGTTATCAACTGAGGAATTATCACTGGACGATCTACAGATATAACAGTATCAAGGGCATGGAATACATCTTCAGCTGTTACATTCTCCGCTGTAATTATTTACTGGTATATTTCCGGCAGCCCTGGTTATACTCGTTTAACAATGTATCAAACCACAGGCAAAGGGTGGCGTGATTGATATTCTTAAGGAGTTCAGACGATCGCTTGATCACACAAATCTTCTGACATAACAGTGGCCATAAAGTGTAGTATATGTGATAACATTATTAGATTGGTGAATGAGATGTTCATTGTTGCGGTAGTCATTTCCTCCAGAGTGTACTGTTCTTTTGCATTAATAAACTATTCTTGAGAAGAAATATCTTTTTCATGAATTTCTGTGCGTTTGCGGCTTAGACATAGAACGATGTCAAAGGCACCGTAAATATTATAGGAGTGCAGTGCAGTTCATTTTTTTAATTTTTGTTTCAGTTTCATATGGTTGTGTTTCTCTTGTCCTTGTATCTTGTGGGTTTCATGTCTAGCCTACCCCAACTTGCTTGGGACAAAAAGCTATGTGGTGGTGGTGGTTGTTATTTCAGTTTCATATGGCTCCATGTTTTTCTGTGGGAATTTTCTACTCATATTTATTAATCAATATCTGGCACAATCAAAACATACATATTTAATTGGTGAAGCTGATCCTTGCAAACTAGATTAGGGCTTGTACAGATGGAGAGTTGGCTCGGTCAATTTGCTAGTCACGAGGTTTGTGGCTGAAAACAAATATTTGTTGAATAAAAAGATTAAGATTTGTTGCTCTGACTTAGTTCTCCTGTATTTTTTTCCTGGAATGCATGAGAGTTGTGCGTCATTTCATTTAGAGAGCAAACAAAGTGAGGAAAAACAGAAAAATACACTCAAAATTCCACGACAGACTACCACTCCCTTGATTAGAGTGCACTCCCGCAAGTCCCAAAGGGGCCGTGGGTCCAGCTGAACACCAAAGGTAGCCCTCCTGAGACACGTTTTTTTTTTTTTGAATCACCTGAGACACATTCCATATGACATGGACGATGATATGAGATACTAGTTGGATACCCCGCGCTTTGCTGCGGGACATTTGCATAGATTATAGCAGCATAAAGGTATTAACATTTGATTGGTAACTAAAGAATAAAAAAATATTGCTCATAACAGGAATTAAACGTTGATGAAAGACTGAGGAATTTGGTACACTGGAAATTGGAGGAATAAAGTAATGTGATAGATATTTACACGGCATAATATTCATTCATCTGCAACTATGTACTGCTAAGACATTTGGCATATGCATCTTTCCTGCTCAGGTTATACAGGGCCAGCCCTGGAGGGGGGCAAGCGGGGCGGCCGCCCAGGGCCCCCGAGTCCAAGGGGCCCCTCCCCGTTGCAAGTCTGTGTAGAGGTCTTGATCTAGAAAAAAAAAAGGCCCTTAGCAGGCTGTAGCGCATGCCACAGGTCTAGCAAAAACTCCATCCGTCGTGTAGCCTGCGTTCGTGGTCCTTGTCATCCAAGTAGAAGAAGCCCAATACGACAATCGCAGTGATCACTGATCAGCAACCGCATAACACAGCGGCTGGCATCGGAAATTCTTTTGCTGCTGCCGCACACAAGTTGCGAATTACCGCAACTGTTGATTTGCCAATCGCCGCGCCCGCTGCCCGCACTGCCGTATCCAACGTCCAGGCGAGTCACCGGCCTTCCCATGCCAACATGAACTGTGGCGTCACGTCGTCCGCAATCCGCTAAAAGAGGTACGTATACTAATGATATTCCCTAAATTCCTTAGGCATGCTCACTTAATTGATTTGATCAATCCTTTTTTTAAAAAAAATTCTAGCAGGATCATGTTGAATATGATTTGACCAAATCAATTAACTGTTGAATGTCCTTCGCATAAAAAATGTCTCAAGACGGCTGAATGGTTTAGCTACTTTATGCGTTTACAAGGAACTGTGGAATGAGATTGATATCAATAGCGTCATTAGTGACTTCATCTCTAGAATGCTAGAAGAAAAGTTTAAAGTAATATGCACAAATAATTTATAAGAATAATTTTAATATGGTATTTTTCAGATAAAAAAGTTTGTATGTATTTAATGAATTTTTATTTTCTACGTAGAGGGGGCCCCGACTGTTAGATTCGCCCCGGGCCACTAAAATCACAGGACCGGCCCTGAGGTTATATCGACAACACCGGGATGTTGAATAAGAATAATAAGCTAGTTTTAGATATTTTGCATTTTGAATTGATCATATTTTGCATAGCACCAACATGTATGAAAAGACAAAAACGATGCCATCGTGAGAATGCAATGTAACTGGCTTAAGAATAAGCATATGTGAAAAAAGAAACATTGAAGCATACTTGAAGGACTATAGGAACCGCCATAACCGCTCAGCATGCATGGTGAGGAGAACCTGCCGTATCAGATGCTGTAGCAGTAAGGTGAGGAGCCCATGGAAATGGGCAAACTGCCAATCATGGATATCTCACGATGGAGGAAGACAAATCTGCTAGCCATGGAGATAGAAAGAAACACTCATTGTCGGAACATCTGCCTGCAAAAAATGGAAGAGAAGGCATGTGGGAGAGCGAGATGTGCAACTATGAATTTCTGCTTGCTGAGGAGATAAATATAGCATGAGGACCAATGGATCGACTACCATAATCAACACAACATACGGCTGGGCTGGCTTTGTCGATTAGCAAGGGGTCAGGTTGACATGGGTTCGTGGGAGGAAACGCCTGAAGCCATTCACGGTGAGGAAGCATTATATAATTACTTAAGAGGCGTTACTAACGTTGCTAATTGCGCTTCATAAGAATGCTGAAGTGGATGGCGAGGATTTATTTTGAAATAGTGGCAGCAGTTTTTTGCCTGCATGTGTGGCAGTTTTTTTTTGCATGTACTTAAGGAGGCGTTACTAAAAATTGTTGCTAATAGTGCCATCAGCTTTTTGCACGCAGGCAGATTTTTGCATGCACCTCGGTGGGTTAAGAGGGGATATGGACGCCTAGATGAGAGGTTGAATGACATCCAACGGCCCTAACTTTTCGAGTGATGTGGCTTTATGAGAATTGAGATTTAGAATCATTAATGATAGATAGTGGGTCTGACTTATATAGATATTATAGATGCCTTTGAAGACAAACGCATTGAATTGAAACCCATCCTCTGCTCTTTAGGAAACTTGACCACCATCTAGAGAAATTTGTGGAGTCAAGAATTAAGGATGAGGGGAGGATGCTGCAAGCTGGTCTTACAAAGACGCAATGATGGATGGTTTCCTCAGCCTGATCACAGAACAAGCACGCCGCAGGAAGCACACAGGCCACAGGAAACTCGGTCCACCAGAGGCTAACTGTTGGGAGTTTGGTTTTGACGCCGTACAACCCGAAGGGAAGAAGAGCTCGAAGACCAAGTCGGCGAAGGGTTTTTAACTATCAAACGAAGGGTCTAGATGGCCAATAGGGAAGCCCCTGACCCGGCCCTATAAATAGGACCGTACCCCACTATAATAACCAACGGATTTCGGGCCACGAGCCTCATTATCATCTTGATTGGACTCAGAACAGAAGACAACGAACAAAACCCTTCGACTTGCAACACAAGCGGCGAAACACTCAAGAACCCTTCGCATTGGAGTAACCGGATTTCTATACTTCGGTATTCTGAGAACGAGAATGGCTTCACATTGAACCACAAGATGGCGGCGACTCAGTTACACTTGAGAGCTTCGCAACAACCAAGATGGCAAAAGATTTCTCCATGAGGGCTTAGGGTTGATTTAATCTAGTTGCAAAAATACTTTGAGGACTTCGCCATACAACGAAGACTCCAATTGTACACATCCGATAATACATATATTGTGTTGAGGGCTTGTTGGTCGTTTGTACGCACCTACTTATATACCGCAAGTGGACGGCGTACAGTTGTAGCACTTTTCCCTTAGAGTATTCCAAGGTTTAATATCGAACCACAGAGAACAAGCGGGACTTAAACTGTTATTTAAACTACTAAATTAATACAGCAAAGGTGTGTGCGAAAAGAATGATTAACAACTAGAGATGAAAGAACCTGCGGTTGTAACAAGGTTATAAAAGGGATTCTCTCCTATGGTTTGGGATACTGGCATGCAACTCGAATTAATGTTCAATTGATAGGTTTAGTATTCTACAAGACATGGTGGTTTTGTTCGCCCCGATCCTGTCACGACAAGAGTTAATAGCTCCCCACTGGTTTCTTGCACTATGTGATAATCGATAGCATAACCATTGCAACAAGCTACACTAATGAATTCATGTATTGATTAGATACAGAATAAATGCATCACATAGACCGAACACATCAAAAGAGTATCGTAAGTGTGAGAGTTACATAACCAGATTTCCCTCGTCACGGAGAGAATACGAGATCTACTCACGCATTATACTGCAACACATGAACATGGTTACAATAGAACACGGGATTTTGGCGTGGACCCACAGGTGCCGATCGGCACGGCGGTGTGCCGGTCGGCACAATCTTCCTTTTTGGTGGTGATGATCGGTGATCGCCGTCTTCGCCGCCACAACCTTTAACCTAGGTCAAAAACTCTATCTGTTCCTCCCTCTCTCTTGTTTCGTGACCAAGATCTTCTCTTTATAGTTCCTTCCAATTGTCTGCTGGATTTCGCCGACTCCGACTCTGATATTTTCCTCTGGGCTTCATCTTCTCCGAGTGGGCTTCATGTTTGGGCCTTGCCCTTGTGGTGCCGGTCGGCACGGCTCTGTGCCGATCGGCACGGCCTCCAACTTCTTCGTTCTTCGGGCCTTCGGTAGCTCTTTATCCGTAGTCTCTCCATTTTCACATGTTCCTGCAAATCTTTCCGAATACACAGAAACTACGCGTATATATAATAATAGGGGTTAATTGTTAGCAATAATGACATAACAAGGTACTAAAAATACCATATTTGTCATATAAAATGGGTACATAGAAAGCACCAACAGCTCCCCCATACTCAAATCATTGCTAGTCCTCAAGCAATACAAACCAAGAAAATCATCACCGTGCTTTCGTCATGCTAAGAAGCAAAAACTTTCACAAATCTTCAACTTAGCTATTGTTAATCATCTCATCAAATTAGTATTCCTCCGCAAGACTTTCTCTCGATTTTAAAAACAATTTCACCTCAAAACTTGAGTCCCAAATCAATCACAAGGCTTATTTCAAACAAATATTTTTGTCTCCCTTCATATCACTTAAGATGAATGCAAAAAGCTTCAGACTCCACTCAATCGCTCAAAGGTGTTTCCTTCCCTCTCCTATTATATAGTATAAGGCTCTTTTGTGGATCTCGGAGGTAGTATAACCAAATTGAATCGAAAGAACAACTAAGTCACTCAATCATGCCTTCTAAAAGGGAGTTTTCATCATGATAATACAGAGTATAAGCATAAGGATCAAAAGGGAATAGAAAATAAACGAGAATGAATGGAATAGAATTAAGATGAGATCAAGCTTAAAGTATATACTGATCTTCTAAAATTTTAACTCTTCCTGCAGTCTGCTTTATCTGATATTCACTTTTCTCTTTTTTTTTGGCATATTTTCTTTATATTTTTTTTTCTTCTGTGCCGATCGGCACAAGCTCATGCCGGTCGGCACCTTATTCATTTTTTTTTCTTTCTTCTTTTTCTTCTCTTTTTATTGCAGACTGCTATCAGAGCACGTTTTGAACCGAAATATGTCTGAACTTCACATTGCTTGTAGGTTGTATCAAGGAGGAGGGAGAAACGATGAAATATTTGTTTTTCGGATGGAAAGAATTTGATGGCAGATGGCTAGCAAACTGAGATGAACAAATGAAACTCCCTTCTAGCTTAGTTGTAATCAAGAGCAAAGAGTTGACAAAGATGTTTTCTTATCAAAAAGTTTATGTGTAGGCTTCTCTCGTCTCATTTGGCTTAGTGTAATAGGCACAACATCAAATCTTTAGCTAAATGCTTCAATAGAATGATAGAAGGGGTTTTCGAAAAGTTGGTATATAAAGCCAAGCGATTATTCAATAAACTCAAGTAAATTGGTAAAACGATCGTCAAAAATAAAATCAAGAATATGGGGTAACGCATCGATTCGACAACTAACACCAACTTTATTCAAGACATTGCAATCAATCTTGACCTCAAAGCTTAACTAAGCACACCATCTCAAAGACTCTCTAAGAAAACTCTCACACTCTCTCACAAACTCAAACCATACTAAATCGAAGCAAACGACCTTAAGAAGTGTAAAGGCGAATCCCCCACACTCAAACCTTGCAATGTCCCTATTGCAAAAGAACGACAACTAGAACAACCTAATCGTAGATGCCATGCCTCCTCAACATGCTAAAGATGCTTCGAATGTTCTGCAAGAGAAAGGAGTAATCCTCCTCTGCCATGCTCATCACGTCTTCAACTCTTCTATCAATGTCCCGTTGATACCTATGGCGTCTCTCCATGTCATACTGCAGACGTTCGATGTTTCTTCTTCAGACCCGGCAACATGTGGCAGGACGATCATGACGCTCATCTTGCAGAGGCGAATTTCTGTTAATTCCTCTTTGTGCCGATCGGCACGGCCTTGGTGCCGGTCGGCACGAGACACCATTTAATTGATAACGTGGCCCTGCACTTCCTTGAGCTCCTGCAAGGCTTCCTGTAGCTCCTCCCACACTAGTTGGTTCATTATCAACAGGTTCCGGCACATCCCCGTCGTCTTCTTCTTGTTCTTCCATTGGTTCTTCCTCGGGATCTTCTTCCGAATCCTCCTTTGTTTCGACTTCATCCTTTGCAACAAGATAAGCTAACAGGTGCCCATGCTCAGGGGATGTTTCTAAGTAGCACACCGATTCCGAGGTATATCTCATTCTTGGCTTTGAAGAGAGACGAGCGGAACGCCGAACTCCCTCTATTTCCTTTGATCTCTTCGGTTCTGGCTCATCATCAGAGGACTCATCAGTTATCTCAATAAAATCCACAACCTTGAGGTCGTGCCGATCGGCACCGGTGTCGTGCCGGTCGGCACGGCTGCCTTTTGTTGCAAAATACTGCTCTAAGTCAGCCAGATTCTGCGCTCTTCTCCTTGCAGCATTGTCCCTGTCAATACGCCTCTGAATTTCATCATTGATCTCTTTAGGGGTCATTCGCCCTTTAGCAATGGGGAATCCATCATCAAAGACGAAAGTTGCAGGGATGCATTCAGGATCAGCTAGATAATTCTCAATTTGCTTCTGATGGTCTTTCAGACAGTAAAAACACTTACATTCAAAACCTCTGGTGTTCTTGTGTATCATCTTTTCTTGAAAATCTTCCCAGACAGTCAGGACGCGTGGAAGCACACCGTGCCGATTGGCACCAGCTTTGTGCCGGTCGGCACCGCCGTCAGAAGTCCTCCCATCATTAAGCGAGATCTATGGATGGTCAAAAAGCAATCTCTGTCTAACTCTTCCTTCTCGCTATCAGTAAGTATTGATTCAAAGGCGATAAGATCATCATATGTCAAAGGACGTTCTATAGCGAGAAGTCGATCCATTGTGTACCTACCGGAGACTGGTGTGCTATCATCAATAACCTTAGATTTACCTTTGCGTACTAGCACCTCTCTGACCTTCTTCCGGAGGGCTTCATCCATCTCCTTCTTCTCTCTATTGAATGCATCTGCTTCACTCTTGTACATCCATCGTTGCTTCAAGTGCGACCAGACAATCGGATCGTCCTCGGTGGGGTCAAGGTTCCTGTCGCGCTCCCATGGCAGAGTCGGGCTCATTGGCGAAAGTCCGCTGTTTCGCCGATCGGCACCGTCGCCGCGCCGGTCGGCACTTCCGTACCGGTCGGCACCAACCCCGTGCCGATCGGCACCGTCTCCTCCGCTGCCGATTCCGCCGCCTTGCATTGCTCTCTGTTCTAGGGTTTGGTTGGAACTGTTGCGGCGCTCGGTTTTGTTGTGGAGATTCGAGACGACTCCTTCATATATATGTCCTTAAATTTCTCGATCCAAACGGACTCTATCTCTTAATTTTGGAAGGCATCAAAACATGTCTTGGAGGAAGGGCAAAAACCTGACTCGAAAACGACACGGACTCTCCTGTGCCGATCGGCACGTGTTTGTGCCGGTCGGCACAGAGGCAAATTTGTCAGGACGACTCAATAAAACCAAGGAAACAGAAAACACACAGAAAAACAGCAAAAACAACAGTGCTTTTGTTTTACGTCGTTGTTGGCGGTTCTTATGCGATAAAATTAAATTCATTAATTCCGCAAGCGCACGGATCACCATTGTAGCATTTCACCTTGGAGTATTCCAGGGTTATCGTATTTATATTTCCGCAGGGAAGTAGAGCAAAAGGGAGCTGAATAATAGCAATGCATTGGATAATTTGGAGAAAAGATAATGTATCAAACTATACTTGAGACGGGGGTAAGATAGGCATGATATATATGGGTGGCACACACATCCTCAAATCCAAGGTAATAAAAGAAAAACTGTAGTATACATTTGGGAGAGCAACGAGATAGAGATAAGGCTACCTGTATGTTTACCTAATATTTACTCTTTCTAGTAGTCTAATCTACAAAGGTTATCTACTCTAGTTAAGATCACACACATACAAGTCATGTCGTTTCGGGGCACACACGTGCTAGGTCAACCGATGATGCTAGTTCAAACCTAGGGAACCGTATGCTATAATTAAGACCCTGCTGAGTCCAACCCGGACGTGGTGGATTACAGAGACCGGTGCAGCTGTCACATACACTCGCGGCTACCATCCTCCGTGGGGCTGGGTGCCAAACGTGCATAGGCCAAGATCTAAGCGCCACGCTTACAACCCGCCTAGAGGAACTACTCTTGATCAACGGAGCAGTCCTATCTAAGAATAAACAAGCACAGATTTCACACGACGTCATCTCGACGAAGGCACTCTCTCGTACTTGCGTACTCCAACAATCACGAATCCCACAACAAGACTTCTACGAGCACTTACTTAACAGAATAAATAAACAAAATAGAAAAGAATTACTAAAAGAAATAAATAAAGATAAAACTAATTATTGAATAAAATAATATCTCAAAAGAGTAAGGATACAAAGAACTATACCGAACTCCGAGAATACTCCGGAAGCCCGAGAGAGCTCTCACTCTACTCTACTCTACTCTAACTCCCAAAGCTACTACTAAACTAATGAACACTTGGATGAAGTGTGATGGTGCGAGTTGCTTCGGAGGCCGAGGGGTTCAATTTATAGCTTGTGAAGGCGGTGGGAGCACCCTGGCCGAAGCTGGAGAGGCGGTGGCGACAAAGTCGGCCGGCCGGCCTAGGGGGGTGGCCGGCCGGCCGTCCCTTCTGTCGGTTGGCCACCGTCTTCTGCCTGAACGCTCCAGATCATCTCCTGATGGCGGTCCGAAGGTCGGCTACTTCGTGGGGTCGGCAGAATTGAAGTGAGGGCCAAGTAAAGGCCCAAATGGCCCACCTTCTAGAATGGCGGTGGAATTCTGCCGGGCTGGGCTTGAATTATGCGTTGAAGATTAGTTTCCAGCCCACTGGAGGAAGTCTGAGGCCTGCGGCCACCAGGTGGGGCCGGTCGGCCTAAGGTGGGGCCGGCCGGCCAGGGAAATTCCCTGGCTGGGCCCACTTTTCTCCATTATCCACTCCTGCATCCAAATATCCACCAAAACCTGTGGAGTAGTATTATTCCTATCTACTATGCACAAAATCTTGGTGTTATACATTTATTTACCGGTAGGGTGGCGGTCAAAACATGGTTTAACGACCGCCAACAGTCGTTAAGCTCGAACCACCCAATCACTTAATCCACATAATAAATATCAAATGACTTTAACTCAAAAGTGTCGGGTTCAAGATATACCTTTAGTCGTTGGCCGTTCACCGTGTATGTGTTTTGCTTTCCATCCATGATGACAACAGCTCCAGAAGGAAGAACTTTATGAACAAGATACGGTCCGTCCCATTTGCTTTTCAATTTGCCTTTACCGAACGACCAAATCTTGAATTGAATAATAGCACTCTATCTCCTTCGTGAAATTCCTTTTTCAATAGCTTTTTATCATACCACTTCTTTGTTTTCTCTTTATAGATAGCTGCATTCTCGTAAGCTTTTAAGCGTATTTCCTCGAGTTCACTAATTTGAATCTTTCTTTTCACTGCGGCAGCATCTAAATCTAAATTCATCTCTTTGATCGCCCAATACGCTCTATGTTCTAATTCCACAGGCAAATGACAAGTCTTTCCATAGACGAATTGATAGGGTGTCATACCTATTGGTGTCTTGAATGCTGTGCGATAAGCCCAAAGTGCGCCATTCAACTTGTTTGACCAATCTTTCCCTTCTGCAGAAAGAGTTAAAATTCTTACAAGATCTGTATATACTTCAAGCTTGATCCTTTCTTAATTCTGTTTCATTCATTCTCGGTTGTTTTCTTTCCCCCTTGATCCTTGTACTTATATTCTGTATTCTCTGATTGAAAACTCCCTTTTAGAAGGCATGATTGAGCGAATTGTTGATTTAGTTGTTCTTTCGATTCAATTTGGTTATACTACTTTCCAAGATCCACCAAAGAGCCTTATACTATATAATAGGAGAGGGAAGGAAATACATTTGAGCGATTGAGTGAAGTCTGAAGCTTTTGCATTCTTCTTACATGACATGAAGGGAGACAAAAACATTTGTTTGATAAGCCTTGTGATTGATTTGGTCGACTCAAGTTTTGAGGTGAAATTGTTTTCAAAAATCGAGAGAAAGTCTTGTGGAGGGATACTAATTCGACGAGATGACTGACAAAAGCTAAGTTGAAGACTTGTGAGAGTTTTTTCTTCTTGGCATGACGAAAGCACGGTGATGATTTTCTTGATTCGTGTTGCTCGAGGACTAGCAATGATTTGAGTGTGGGGGAGCTGTTGGTGCTTTCTAGGTACTCGTTTTATACGACAAATAAGGTGTTTTTAATACCTTATTATGTCATTATTGCTAACAATTAACCCACATTATTATATATATGCGTAGTTTCTGTGTATTTGGAAGTATTTGCAGGAAACGAGTGAAGATAAGGAGACTACGAGTAAAGAGCAGCCGGAGGCCCGAAGAGCGAGGAAATTGGAGTCCGTGCCGGTCGGCACAGCCTGTGTGCCGACCGGCACCATAGAGGTCGAGCCCAAACTTGAAGCCCACTCGGAGAATATGAAGCCCAAAAGAAATATCAGAGTCGGAGTCGGTGGAATCCAGCCCACAACCTAAAGGGACTATAAAGAAGAGATCTGGGTCGCGAAGTAGGGGGGGGGGGGGGGGAGACATACAGAGGTTTTGACCTAGGTTGAAGGCTGTGGCGGCGAAGACGGCGATCACCGATCATCACCACCAAAAAGGAAGATTGTGCCGACCGGCACACTGCCGTGCCGATCGGCACCTGTGGGACCACGCCAAAATCCCGCGTCCTACTGTACCTATGTTCATGTGTTACAGTATGATGCGTGAGTAGATCTCATATTCTCTCCGTGGCGAGGGAAATCTGGTTATGTAACTCTCACGCTTACAATACTCTTTTGATGTGTTCAGTCTATGTGATGCTTTGAATTCGTATCTGATCCATACGTGTTTATCACATAGTGCAAGAAACCAGTGGGGAGCTATTAACCCTTGTCGTGACAGGATCGGGGCGAACGAAACCACCATGTCTTGTAGAATACTAGACCTATCAATTGAACCATAACCTGAGTTGCATGCCAGTACCCCAAACCATAGGAGAGAATCCTTTCATAACCTTGATACAACCGCAGGCTCTTTCATCTCTAGCCGTTAACCATCCTTTCCACACATACTTTTGCTATCTTAATTTAGTAGTTTAAATAATAGTTTAAGTCCCGCTTGTTCTCTGTTGTTCGATATTAAACCTTGGAATACTCTAAGGGAAAAAGTGCTACAACTGTACACCGTCCTCTTGCGGTATATAAGTGGGTGCGTACAAACGACCAACAAGCACGTTTTCTGGCGCCGTTGCCGGGGAACAAGCCAGTTCTTTTACTATTTATTTATTCTACTAACCTCTAATCCTCTCTTTTCTAGTTTGTTTTTGTGTTTTCTTTCTGTGTTTTCAGGATGGGTACTCCTGAACCGGCTCATACGGTTAGGGAGCATTCACTACCGTCTCCGGGATTGCTGATTCCACAAACTTCTGATGAGAAAGTCACTGCTTCGTCATACGTTCTCAACCCGACCATCATCAGTATGGTCAAGAACAGCAAATTCTCTGGGACGAAGGACGAGAACCCGTACACACATCTGCAAGATCTAGAAGTTCTCTGTCAGACCTTTAAGCATGAGGGAGTGCCTCAGAATTGGTACAGATGGTTGCTATTTCCATTTTCTCTAGATGGAAGAGCCAAAGATTGGTATAAATCTGCAGCCCGTGAAGCTAAGGGAAACTGGGATAAGCTTGTAGGAAATTTCTGTTTGCATTTCTTCCCGCTTCCGAAGGTGCAGAAACTGAGAAGAGAAGTGGTTAACTTCGAGCAAATGAAAGAAGAGACCCTCACGCAAGCATGGTTACGCTTCAAATCTCTATTGAAGCAAGGCCCCGATTTGGGCATGGATGATAACTTGACTGCTCAGACATTCTACATGTCTCTTGAAGGAACCTCCAGGATGAATTTGGATAGTTCAGCTGGAGGGAGTTTCCTCGACTTGACTGCTACTGCAGGTCTGGATCTTTTGAGTAAGATATCGAAGACTGAAGGCTATGCATAGGCATTGGGAAGAATTCCAAGAAGATCCAATTCCCCCTGAAAGGTCGACGCTAGCAAAAGGTTCTTTGGATTTTGAGAGCTGAAGCGGAAAGCTGTACAATATCCGAAGTGGGATTAACAGTAAGAACAGAAGAACCAGCGCAAGGTGATCTGAAAAGACCCAGATTGGAGGAGGTACCGACCGGCACGGCCTCTGTGCCGATCGGCACACTTCAGCCCTTTGTGCCGACCGGCACAACTCTTGTGCCGACCGGCACGCTGAATGCTGTTAAAGGGATTTCCAAGAGTGAAGCTGCAATATTAGAGGAGCACGAGAACAGCTTCGTGAATAAATTTCCAAGACCAGTAGGAGATCCAACCTTAAGCAATGCTAAACCGTTGGACGAGTTTGAATCGTTGGATTGGATTCCCATTGATTTCAGCTCAAATTTGCTAAGTATGAGGAGAACATATGATCCAAGGTATGCCTCTTCTACAGGAGTTCAGTATAACTTCCCTAAAGACACAAGAACTTCGGAAATACTGGACAATGTCATCATTGGTGAAGTATTAGGGAAGTTGTATAAGGATGATATGGAAATTGACCAGATGGAGGTTCAACAAGCAAAGAAGCTGTTCGACAGTTGTTTTGTCCCATCGCCGTATGAAGGATTATGCGGAGTATATGCAGTTGGCCTTACAAAGGGGACAGAAGTTGATCCTTACATACCGTGCGAAATCGGGCATAGAAGCTTTCCTAAAGCCCTATGCGATTTTGGTTCCCGCGTCAGTTTGATGACGTATGAAGCTATGAAGCGTTCATGGATATGCCTTATGACATAAAAGGAGGATTGCTAGGAACGGAGCTTGAGCTAATCATGGCGGATGGAAGGAGAACTAAACCACTGGGAGTTATCAAAGATCTGAACATTGAGGTAAAAAAGAATGCTATACCAGTGGATATTTTTGTTCTTGATAAAGGTGACGTTGGAGTTGAAGATATTATTTTGGGAAGACCTTTCTTAAAGCTTGTACAAGCCGTTATTGATGCTGGAAAAGGTCACCTCAAATTGACTCTGGGCGGAGAGGAAATCCTCTTTCAATTCGAAGACCCACCCGTCGTTCAAGAAAGTGAGGACCCACCCTCTCTCCAAGAGTTCTTTACAGCAAGAGATGAAGAAATCAGTACAAGATACTCAGATCCGTTGAATAAACTGTTTGAAGAGTCAGATAGGGAAGAGGCCGAAATCCAAGACGGTGCCGACCGGCACAACGATTGTGCCGATCGGCACAGAGGCTGTGCCGACCGGCACGTAGGTGAAGATCCTCAATTTGAGCCTTTGGGTACTCTGGATCCTGGTACAGCACCAGAGGTAGAACAGAAGCCACTTCCTGATGGTCTGAGGTACGAATACTTAGGCAAAGATAAAACTTATCCCGTCATCGTCAATAGTGCTTTGGATGCAGAAGAGACAGAACGATTGCTTACTATTCTGAGAAAATACAAGAAAGCCATCGGATATTGTCTTGATGATATCAAAGGAATAAGTCCAGCTTTTTGCACACATAAGATCAATCTTGAAGAATCAGCAAAGCCAGTCGTTGAAGGCATGCGACGATTGAAGGAAGGCATGAAGGAGGTTGTGAAGAAAGAAGTGCTGAGACTCCTTAATGCAGGAATGATTTATCCTGTTGCTGACAGTGAATGGGTGAGCCCAGTGCATTGCGTTCCAAAGAAAGGTGGACTCACAGTTGTGCCTAATGAGAATAATGAGTTGATCCCTCAACGAACAGTTACAGGATGGCGAATGTGCATTGATTACAGGAAACTTAATACCGCCACAAAGAAAGACCATTATCCATTACCGTTCATCGATGAAATGCTTGAAAGGTTAGCCAAGAACTCTTATTTTTGCTATCTCGATGGTTATAGTGGTTTCTTTCAAATCCCTGTTAGACCTGAAGATCAGCATAAGACCACTTTCACTTGTCCTTATGGAACTTATGCTTATCGACGAATGCCATTCGGTCTTTGCAACGCACCAGCCACATTTCAGAGATGCATGAATGCTATATTTGCCGAGTTCATTGAAGACGTTATGGAGGTATTTATGGATGATTTCTCTGTCCATGGTTCTGATTTTGATCACTGCTTAGCAAATTTAGAGAAAGTACTAAAGAGGTGCGTAGACGTTGATTTAGTTCTTAATTGGGAGAAATGCCACTTCATGGTAACCGAAGGGATTGTCTTGGGGCATGTTATTTCTAACTGAGGCATTGAAGTAGACAAAGTTAAAATATCCACAGTTGAAAGGTTGCCACCACCTACAGATCTTAAGACGCTGCGAAGTTTTCTTGGACATGCAAATTTTTATCGCAGATTTGTCAAGGATTATTCAAAGATTGCTAAGCCATTGACGGAATTGCTGCAAAAGGATGTTGAATTTGAGATGAATGATGAAAGACTTACTGCTTTCCGGAAGTTGAAAGAAGCATTATGTTCTGCACCTATTATGCAACCTCCGGACTGGAATCTACTATTTGAGATTATGTGCGATGCAAGTGACTATGCAGTAGGAGCGGTCCTTGGACAACGAAAAGAAAGTAAAGTGCATGCTATCTACTATGCTAGTAAAACTCTTAATGAAGCCCAGATCAATTATACAACAACAGAGAAAGAGATGCTAGCTGTTATATTTGCTTTTGAGAAATTTAGATCCTACATCCTCAACTCTAAGGTCATTGTTTATACGGATCATGCTGCTATTAGATATCTTGTCTCTAAAAAGGAGTCGAAACCAAGATTGCTTCGTTGGGTCTTGATGTTGCAAGAATTTGATTTGGAGATTAGAGACAAGAAAGGGATTGAGAATTCAGTAGCAGATCATCTTTATCGATTGGTGATTGAGGACAAGAAAGGATGCATTGGCGATGCCATGGCACAAGAGCAGCTATTTCGAGTTAAGGATCATAGAGAATCATGGATGCAAGACATCATAAATGGATTCAAAGGGAAGCTAGATGATTGTAGCAAGAATTCAAGAAGGAGGATTGCCAGTGAAATGAGGAAATTCATATGGGATGATCCTTATTTATACAGATATTGTGAAGATGGAGCTGTTCGACGGTGCGTACCTCGCGATGAACGCGAAAGCATATTGGAAAAGTGTCATTCATCTGAGTATGGTGGACATTATGGGCACCTTCGAACACAAGCAAAGGTATGGGCTAGTGGATTTTATTGGCCCTCGATGCATGAAGATGCGAAAAGGTATGTTGCTAGATGCCCCCAATGCCAAAGAATTGGAAACGTTAATGCTCGTAATGCTATGCCTTTGAAGTATAACTTGCAAGTTGACATATTCGATGTTTGGGGCATGGATTTTATGGGACCGTTTGTTACTTCTCATGGCTATGAATATATTTTGGTTGCTGTGGACTATGTGTCAAAATGGGTAGAAGCAATACCATGTCGAAATAGTACAACTAATGAATCCAAGGCAATGTTGAATGAGTACATATTTCCAAGATATGGTGTCCCTAGAGTTATTATCACAGATGGTGGAACTCATTTTACTGGACATGAGTTTACTAAAGCTTTGAAGAAGATGGGTATTGAGCATCGAATTGGGACAGCCTATCATCCACAGACCAATGGCCAAGCAGAAACTTCTAATAAACAGTTGAAAGGAATTCTCCAGAAAATTGTTACAAGAGAAGGAAAGGATTGGTCAAACAAGTTGAATGGCGCACTTTGGGCTTATCGCACAGCATTCAAAACACCAATAGGTATGACACCCTATCAATTCGTCTATGGAAAGACTTGTCATTTGCCTGTAGAGTTAGAACATGGAGCATATTGGGCAATCAAAGAGATGAATTTGGATTTAGATGCTGCTGCGGTAAAAAGAAAGATTCAAATTAGTGAACTCGAGGAAATGCGCCTAAAGGCTTATGAGAAAAAACAAAGAAGTGGTATGATAAGAAGCTTTTGAAAAAGGAATTTTACGAAGGAGATAGAGTGCTACTATTCAATTCAAGATTTCGGTTATTCGGTAAAGGCAAATTGAAAAGCAAATGGGATGGACCATATCTTGTTCATAAAGTTCTTCCTTCCGGAGCTGTTGTCATCATGGATGGAAAGCAAAATACATACACGGTGAATGGCCAACGACTAAAGGTATATCTTGAACCCGACACTTTTGAGTTAAAGTCATTTGATATATATTATGTGAATTGAGTGATTGGGTGGTCGAGCTTAACGACGTGAAACAAAAGCACTGTTGTTTTTACTGTTTTTCTGTGTGTTTTGTGTTTCTTTGATTAAATTGAGTCGTTTGAGGCAATTTTGCCTCCGTGCCGACCGGCACAGCATGTGCCGATCGGCACGGGAGAGTCCGTGTCGTTTTGAGTCGAGTTTTTGCCCTTCCTCCAAGACATGCTTCGATGACTTCCAAATTTAAGAGACAGAGTCCGGTTCGATCAAGAGAATTAAGGATATATATATGAAGGAGTTGTTTCGGATCTCATCATCAAAAATCGAGCGCCGCCAAAGTTTCCACCATACCCTAGGCAATGCAAGGCGGCGGAATCGGCAGCGGAGGACACGGTGCCGATCGGCACGACGGCTGTGCCGACCGGCACAACCGTGCCGACCGGCGCGGCGACTGTGCCGACCGGCTCAGTGGCGGACTTTCGCCAATGAGCCCAACTCTGCCATGGGAGAGCAACAGAAACCTTAACCCTACCGAGAACGACCCGATTGTCTGGTCGCACTTGAAGCAACGATGGATGTTGAAGACTGAAGCGGATGCGTTCAATAGAGAGAAGAAGGTGATGGATGAAGCCCTTAGGAAGAAGGTTAGAGAGGTGCTAATACGCAAAGGTAAATCCAAGATTGATGATAGCACGCCGGTCTCTGATAGGTACATAATGGACCGACTTCTCGCTATGGAACGTCCTTTGACATATGATGATCTTATCACCTTTGAATCGATCCTTACTGATAGCGAGAAGGAAGAGTTGGATAGGGACTGCTTTCTGACCATCCATAGGTCCCGGCTGAACGATGGGAGGACTTCTGACGGTGGTGCCGACCGGCACACCTCAATTGCCGATCGGCACGGTGTGCTCCCACGCGTCCTGACCGTCTGGGAAGATCTCCAAGAGAAGATTCTGCACAAGAACACCAGAGGTTTTGGATGTAAGTGTTTTTACTGTCTGAAAGACCATCAGAGGCAGATTGAAAATTATCTAGCTGATCTTGAATGCATCCCTGCGACTTTCGTCTTTGATGATGGTTTTCCCGTTGCTAAGGGCCGCATGACCCCTAAAGAGATCAATGATGAAATTCAGAGGCGTATTGACAGGGACAATGCTGCAAAGAGGAGAGCACGCAACCTGGCAGATCTAGAAGCGTATTTTGCAAGGAACGGCAGGCGTGCCGACCGGCACGGCGGGTGTGCCGATCGGCACGACGTCAAGATTGTGAATTTCGTCGAAATATCTGATGATTCCTCTGATGATGAGCCAGATCCTAAGCGATCAAAGGAAGTAGAGGGAGTTCGGCGTTCCGCTCGTCTTTCTTCAAAGCCACGAGCAAGATATACCTCGGAATCAGTAAGCTATGTGTTGGTATTTCTTACACCAAACAGAAAACACCACCTTAGGCTGGTTAGGCCTAGAGTGAATATTCCCGGTTCGGCGCCAGAAATACCTGGGGTTAAGTTACTTGCTTAAGATACATAATAATCCACAACTAGCAACGAGTGCCAGATATGTATTATTAGTATTTAATCATAAAAGATAATCCGCAAGCGCACGGATAACCCGTTGTAGCATTTCACCCGAGAGTATTCCAGGGTATCGTTATTTATATTTTTCCAAAGGAAGACGTGGTTGACAAGTGTGTACTTATACTCATGGTGTTACAAATGATAGATCATAACCAATATCCAAATGCAGGGGTAAGGCAATAAATGGATAGAGGATAGTGTGACACACACAGCAGGCATTTCCACTCTCTGATAAAAGGCGAGAGGCGGCTCTAAGCTAGACTAAGGTTAAGTAAGAAGAACTGCTACTCCTAATGTACATCGTCAAGTAGCGTGCGTAGCATTTACCTATAGCCTAAGCTGCACACAAGCCAAGACTAAGCTGCTCTACTGCCAAGCCATCATCGGGAGATCCAGCGATCAGAGTCTGCCCCAATCTCCGGACATTTCATATATACTCCTACGCCATACCCGAACGTGGAGGATTACAAGGGACGGACAGGGCTGTCACCACCTGCCGCCTACCTCTACAAACCGTGGGGCACGAACACGCATCCAAGGGTGGAAAGGAAGCCCTAGCACCATGCTAGCGTAACTAACCACAACTCTAGATCCCTCGAGGCACCTCGCAAGGCGATAAACCTAGAGCACTCTTGCAAGACAATGGACCCGATGACTAAGCAAAAGGAACAACTAGGTCTAGCAAGCGATTACTTAGACAAAGGATCAAAGCTAGCACTACGTTAAGCATAGGCGTTCGTCGCTCAAGAACGAGCGACGAATGATGAACGATGAAGAACGATCATCGTTAACCGATGATCGAGTATGAACGAACGACGAACGAACGATGAACGATCATGAACGAACATCGATGAACGATGAACGAACGATGAACGAACATGAACGAACGAAGAACGTTCATCCAAGATCAAGGATGAACGATGAACTAGCATAAGCACATAACTACTACAAGAACGATGATATTCCATTGATAAAGAAATAAGTCTTACAAAGAGAGTAAAAGGATACAAGGGAATATACCCCAATCTCTCCAAGGGACTTGGGAGCCAAAAGGGCAGCCCAACTACTCAGCCTAAGCCTAACTAGAGAGCCCCTAGCTCTGGATGTGTGGAGGAGGGAATGAGCCTCTTGTGTTGTGTGTCTTCTAAGGGGAGGGGGTACCCCTTTATTTATAGCCCTCAAAGGCGGTGGAATTGAGGCGGTTCCTTAGGTCGGTGGCATTGATTGCAGGTGGAACCGACCTCCTGAAGTCGGTTGCAAACCGCCTTAGAAAGATGGACCCAGGGGGCCTCCCTGTCAGGTCGGCCGACCTAGGTATTGGGGTCGGCCGACCTGGCCCTGGCCCCTCCTGGGCTGGGCTTTGGCAGGTGCCTTCCCCTCGGCCTTTAAGCCTCTTTTCCAGGTGCGTGGCCTCAGTTGATATTCTGGGTGGTTCTGGGCCTTTAATCCTTGAATTGTATTCCCGCGGCGAGCGTCGTTTGATGGACGTGTTGGAATCGTCGCCTTGGGCCTTGTTTACACCTGAAAATCCCTGTTTTCCACCTGCACATCCAAATCTAGAGGTACACGTGGAAATAGGTTATTTGATAACAAAATGCAAGTGACAAGTGTTAGTTCTTCCTTATTTATAGAGCTAATTGACGGTCAAAAACTGGGTCTAAGGACCGTCAACAACTCCCCCAAGCTGTCCTCCTTGCTCGTCCCGAGCAAGAAGTAGGACTTAGGATGTTGATCAGGAGTTGCTACAATGTTTCATATCTCATAGGTACCATGCACACAACAAAAATACTCTCCTTTGAGTTAAAAAATTGGCATGGTAACTCACCCTTTACGTTACTCCTTATGGGGCGTATGGCCTTTTCCTTGTCTTGGGCGGTTGAGAGATAGAACGGTTATAACAGAGCACCATTCACTTGTCCATTGTTTAACTTTTATTTTCCGGAGGTTTTCAAAATTTTTGAAATAAAAGCAAAGTTCCTCAAATGATGTTCTCGAGTGGCTCAATAAGTGTATATTCCTCACCAAGGCATTATTGTGTTGCCTTTTTGTCATCCTACTTCTAAAGCTTGTATGTGGAGCTCAAGGTAGGGATGTTATGAGGCATACTTGCATCACACATATTGCCGAACCAAAAGAGTGGATCCATGGAGAATGCAAGTCATACAACCTTGGTCAAGATGTGCATGTGTGTATATGGTGGTGGTGAGGCGGAAGAACTATACTCCTTTTTATTTGTTCCTTCTCTCTCTTTTTGAATTTTTGAGGAGAACATGGCTATCTTTCTTTCTTTCTTTTTCTCAACATTTTTCTTTCTTTCCCCATTTTTTTTCATCATGCTCTACTTTTGTATGAGCAGGGGATTATTCTTTTTCTTTCTTTTGCATAGCCATGTCTCCAATGATACATTTTGAGAGAGAGAGGTAACAATGAAATTTTGGAGTATTTATTTTAGGTGGAAAGTGTGGTGGTATTGCTTAACTTCCAGTGTAGAACTTTAGCATGCGAGGTGGAGTGTACGTGATCTTGATCAATGAGAGTATGACAAGCTTCTTACTAGGGTCACACAATTTTGATAAAGCTCAATGCAATGACAAGCAGCATATGTGTAAGGGTTTGCAATGTGAGAACAACATATGGCTTTGGTAGGAATTTTGATCATTGAGGAACTTTATCATTTTTTGTATTTTGTAAAATAAAACGTACTTTGAACAAGATCATAGCAGCCCTATTTGTACCATATCATATCTCACAACAACTTAGACTTAGATCAAGCACTATGCATCCCACAAGTTTCAAGCTCTAGGTAAGCATAAGCCAAAAATCTCAAAACTTGGGAGAGCACTAAGTTGTGACTAGGTACAAACGAGAGATAAAACAGAGCAACTATTCATCATCTCAACATAAGGAAGGCTAAATACTCATACTCGCATATAAAGAGAAACTACGAAAAACTAGAAACCACACTAGAGACTATTTTTGTTCTTTTTAGTTTTGTCATTTTTATTTTATTTTCAGATTTATCATTTTTTTTTGGTATTTTTCATGAGAGGTGCAAGAACAAGCAAACAAAAGAAACAAAAGGATACAAGTTGCGATACATGATACCTTAGCGGGGGGTATGGCATCCCCCCCCCCCCCCCCAAGCTTGTTCTTGCTCATGGGTGACGTCGAGGATCGAACCCGGTGTGGCGAAAGTAAGCCAACATATCGGCTTGGCCCTGCTGCGTCATGTTGGTGAGGTTGGTGAGCTGGGCACCTGTGTTTTCTTGCCACTGATGGGTCTGCAGGACGTGTTGGTTGAGAGTGTGCTCAACGTCCTCTCCTTGAGTCTCGATGCGTCCCATTTGCTCGGTGAGCGCATTCATTTGCTGCTCGAGATATGGATCACGAGCTGCAGACGAACGTCGCCCACCGGACCGTGGTGAGTAGGACGTCGAATCGGAGGAGATTTCCTCCCATTGCGCGCGGGGATGGTGCGTCCATTGGGCTTGGCCCGCACCCTGCTGCGACGAGCCGCCGACCTCAAATGGTGGTGGAGTGGTGTGACCACCGGGACCATACCCGGCGTGACCGTAGCTTGGCCCATATGCATAAGCCATGGGCTGCGGTGCGGGCACCCCGGTGTCGCGGGCACCCCGGTGTCGGCGGTCGGCTCCGGCCTGCGCGTGCTCCTGCGAGAAGAAGTACTCCTGCGTGCAGCCTCCTCTTTTTCTAGAGGTGTGGTTAGGTTTTTACAGCCATACAAACGAAGTTCCCGGTTAGGTAACGGGAATTCATTTGTATAACCGACATAATAAAATATGAGAGAATTATTTGGACCATGCTTGAGTGTATGACCTTGAATAAGATAATCCTCGGTGATAAGAGAGCGGGGTGTATCAAGATAAGCAACATTAGCATCATGCAAAGCACCAACACCCGCAGCAATACGTGTAATCAACGAGGTGCACTCAATTGGTCCAGTCATTCTAAAATTTTCTAACCACTGAGAAATCATGAACATGACAGGAGCAATCTTAATTTTCTCAACCATAGCATAAAGAATTTTCAGATCATCCTCGCGCACAATCCTAATATCACTTCTAGGAAACAAGGTAATGCCAAGCCACATGTGCAACAAGCGCAAGGTAGGATGATGGATATGATTAGTTCGGGGTTTCTCACAAGTAGGAGATGCAGAAATTCTTTGCCAAAAAGCTAACTTTGAGTAACCCGGAATCGAACTATCAACATCAATGGTGCAGCGAGAATTAAAGCCGAGGCATTGACTAAGGATTTTCCATGTCAAATGATATTCCTCCCGGAAAAACCGAAAGGTAATACCGTCATTTACCACGCGTAGGGTGCATAAAAACTGTAGTGTAAGTAAGCGGGAACCCTGCTCATCTACACTTGCAAACTTATCCCACCCTATTGCTTTAAATACTCGAGAAAATTCAGCATCCATACCAATCTTTTGCAGCAGTTCCGTATCAAACGCTCGCGTAGGAGCAAATGTACGGAGTCGGAGAGCTTCGTAGGCGCCCATCTCTTCGTCGCCCACCAAGTCGAGGTCGGTGTCGACGAGAGGACGATGCTCGGTGTTGGCTTGTTCCTCCGTTGCGGCTTCATGTTGAGGGCTTGACACTTGCTCGGTGGTGGTGCGGGCGCGAGTGCGAGGTCGAGATGAACCCGAGCCTGTGCTCCCGGACCGGAGCAGCGAGGCGAATGCCTTGCCGGCGCGCTTCATGCTGCAGCGAGGTCGAGCAAGAACGCAAGAACGAAAACTCCGAACGGGTTATGAGAGTGAAAACCAATCGATGAAACCGTCGGTGTTCTTGCAAGCGAGAAAACGCAACTCGGAAAACCAAACCAAAACGAAACTGCAAAGCAAACCAAAGGAGAAATATTTTTGCAGAATTTTGAGGCAAGAACCAAGTGAGCACAATGGAAAACTTGAGAGCAATGGAGTGAAGTGAGTTGAGGAGTGAAAATGAGAGTGAATGAGAGGGAGAGAGAGCAATGGCCGGCCACCCCCTTATATTCATGAGCCATAACGGCCATATTCGAAAATGGGAGGCGCTAGGTGACCGTTGGGACAAAGCCCAAGGTGAGCAACGGTCACCATGGGTCGGCCGACCTGACTGGTGGGGTCAGCCGACCCCCTGTGGGGTCCACTTGCTTCCCTCTTTGGCCCACAGCCACCAACGGCCATATTGGTGATGACCACGGTTGCTGTGTCCAGAAACACCTCAAAATTATTTGCTCAAAAAGATTTCCAAATAAAAGGTTGCCTCGAATTCAAAATTTTTTCGAAAAAATCAAAAATCGACATGTTGACGAAAAATTTCAACATGCAAAAATATTTTTGGCTTTTCCATGATGATACAAGGGTGGTCCAAAAATTTCATCCAAAGATGAGTTATTTTGAACGCAAAAGTGTTTTTGAAAATTTTGAATTTTAAATGCATGGCGAGGGAAAATTTCAAATATGCTGGCGGAAAAATCCAAATAAATTTTTGGTGGAGGAAATAAATATGCAAGGTGGTTTGGAAAGAAATCCAAATGCAAATGTGGTCAAAAGAGAAACAAACCGAATGATAATGCCGATTTTCCTGGCGGCCAGGGCCGTGTCGTTTAAAGTCCGACGGGCTAAGACTTCTCCAACGGGTTTAGCTTGGTGGCGCGGACCCGGTCCTTGGAGATGAGGACGTGGAGGGCTGCGCCTTGACTTGCCACACTTGTTTCATCTTTGGTGGTGTAGGTGGCTTCTCGGACTTTGGGACGGGTTTCTTGGCCCATAATCCCGGCCTCGTGGTCGCAGTTTTCTTTGGTTGAAACTGCGATGGATTTTCAATCTTTGCCAAGCTCTTCCATAGAGCAATGAGGCTGTCCGTTTTCCTGGCTGTCACTTCAACTTCTTGAATGTTGGAGGTGTTTGGCCCATACTTGACCTTGATCATCGAGCATTGTTCTTTCCGAGGTTGAAACTCGAACTTCTCCTCCTTCCCATTGATGTAGAGGCGGATTTCTCCAACTCCAACATCAATTTGGGCCTTTGTGGTGCTAAGGAAGGGACATCCCAAGATGAGGGGCGTTTCCTTGTCAATATCCATGTCAAGCACCACAAAGTTCACCGGGACGATGTGGCCTCTTATGAATACCGGCACATCCTCCGCAATCCCCATTGGAAAGCGAAAGGATGAGTCGGCCAATTGTAACCGCATCGCTGTTGGTGTGAGGAATCTGTACTTTAATTGCTCGAAGATTGCCTTGGGCATAATGCTCACGCTGGCCCCAAGGTCACACAGTGCATAGTCGAAGTGGAATCTCTTGATTGCACAAGAGATTACTGGAAAGCCTGGATCAGATTTTATTGTAGAAGGTTCTCCTCTTATTTGCCTGTTCTCCCCTGCATGGTTAGTCCCACGAGAGAACATTTCGCCTCTCATAGTGATAACATTAACTTTTTCAATGGGAGATTCTGGTTGCCCAGGAATCTGCCCTGATTTAGCAGAAGGAACAAGAGCAGCAAGCTGAGCTAATTGAGTTTCTATCATTTTATTAAAGCTCAACTGATTTTTGAAAGCGGAAGAAAGACCTTCTATTTTTGAATTTAAACTCTCTAAACTTTGATCATTGGCAGCAAGCTTTTTGTTGATTGATTCGTTGATTTTAGCTTGGCCATAAACCAAATCTTTCAAAGAAGGCTGATTATTATTAAAACCAGAGAAATTATTACCTCCTTGATAAGATTGGCGGTTTTGGTTAAAACCTTGACCTCCACTTGGACGATACCCATTGTTGTTGTTCATGTAGAATGCTTCTTCATGGGTATGGTTGGGGCAGTCCTTCCCCATATGGCCAGTGTTGCCACATTCCTCACACGTGATGCGTGAGTCAAGTGAACGAACACTACCATGCGTGTTGAAGTCGTCCAAGCGCTTCATGACGAGGTCGAGCTTGGCGGACAATAAGTCCACCTCCTTGATAGGGTGTACGCCTTTAGAGCGTGGTTGGAGACGTTCATCGCTCCACCCTTGATTGGAGACCATCTTCTCAATAAGTTCTTTAGCTTGAGCAACGGTCATTGAGAAGAAGGCTCCTCCAGCAGCGGCATCCATATGTCCACGGGTTGTTGGTGTCAACCCGTTGTAGAAATGTTGAAGAATGAGCCATTCTTCCATCCCGTGATGTGGGCAGGCGGATATGTAATCTTGGAGCCTATCCCACGCCTCGGCGATGGTTTCATTGTTGGCTTGCTGGAAGCTTGATATTCTTCCACGAAGGGCATTGGTTTTGCCCAACGGGAAAAACTTTGCGAGGAACGCGGTAGAACAGCGGTCCCAAGTGTCAATGCTGGCACGATTGGCATAGAACCATTGTTTCGGCTTCCCAAGGAGGGAGAGGGGAAACAAACGAAGTCGAATGGCATCTTGGTTGACTCCGGCGGTTGCCGATGTGTTGCATATCTCAAGGAATTGCTGGAGATGAGTGTTAGCGTCCTCCGTGGCCTTTCCACAAAAAGGAATGGCCTACACCATAGTGATTAGGCTTGATTTGACTGCAATCCCTGCGTCACCGGCGTTGACATTGGGCCCAACGGGAACATCGGCAACGGAGGGAGCAGAGTAGTCACGGAGGGTCCTTTGATCAGCCATGTCAATAAGTGATGATGGTGCGGATGATGTGGGTTCGTCTGTCGGGAGTGTTGCTTGTGAGGGAGAGTCGACGCGGGGTCGGACTTTCCTTACAAGCGACTCTGGATTATCAACGAAGTTTTCCGGCAAGTTGAATCCACGCATACACTATCCTGTTTTCACATCAAAGAGAGAAAACAGATCAAGGTTAGCCTGCAATGGAAATGGTTAAATCACATCAAGTGTAATCATGAGTAATCATTGTATACACTTGTCAACAATTGTTTTCCCCGGCAACGGCGCCAGAAATGCTTGTTGGTATTTCTTACACCAAACAGAAAACACCACCTTAGGCTGGTTAGGCCTAGAGTGAATATTCCCGGTTCGGCGCCAGAAATACCTGGGGTTAAGTTACTTGCTTAAGAGACATAATAATCCACAACTAGCAACGAGTGCCAGATATGTATTATTAGTATTTAATCATAAAAGATAATCTGCAAGCGCACGGATAACCCGTTGTAGCATTTCACCCGAGAGTATTCCAGGGTATCGTTATTTATATTTTCCCAAAGGAAGACATGGTTGACAAGTGTGTACTTATACTCATGATGTTACAAATGATAGATCATAACCAATATCCAAATGCAGGGGTAAGGCAATAAATGGATAGAGGATAGTGTGACACACACAGCAGGCATTTCCACTCTCTGATAAAAGGCGAGAGGCGGCTCTAAGCTAGACTAAGGTTAAGTAAGAAGAATTGCTACTCCTAATGTACATCGTCAAGTAGCGTGCGTAGCATCTACCTATAGCCTAAGCTGCACACAAGCCAAGACTAAGCTGCTCTACTGCCAAGCCATCATCGGGAGATCCAGCGATCAGAGTCTGCCCCAATCTCCGGACATTTCATATATACTCCTACGCCATACCCGAATGTCACACCCGGTTTTTATATAACCGCACATGTAAGCCAGGATCAAGTCTCTTACATGTAGTGACTCAAGTGAATAATCAAGAACAGTGCATAATTAAGTATTACACCCTTACTTAAACAAATGACTCAAAGTTCTCAAACGACTCGAAGACTCGATAACGCTAGCGGAAGACTTCTAAACTCCATCACTCCACAGGGACGTCGACCGGGGGCTCCACAAGCTAGATGTAATCACCATATTCACCATCATAGAAAAATTCACCTCCATCTTCTGAGCAGCATTTCATGTTTATGGGAGAGATAGCAAGTGTGAGTACATATCGTACTCCGCAAGTGTGGGAAAAATATGACATGCAAGGCATTAATGAAGAAAGGCTACACATTGGTTTATTTGCTCAAATGCCAAGTTATAATTAAATACATTTTTAAAAGCAACCTATATTTCTAGTTATTATGATACAAGCAAACAGAAATAATAAACTATAAAAGATCATCAAACATAGTGTTCACAAAGCAAACCACCATCAACTAGTATTCTCACAAGACCACTATTCCAGACTGATGCACACAAAGCATCCCATCAGCCCTCCAGTGCACACTAAGCATACCACTGGACACTCTGGTGCACACGAAGCATACCACCAGCCTACAGCACGAACAAACACTGGTGCACACTAAGAAATCCACCAGCCCAACCAACACAATCACTGGTGCACACTAAGCATCCCACCAGTCAATGGTGCACACTAAGCATTCCACCATTGTCAAAACAAACAACCACTGGTGCACACATAGCAAACCACCAGTCCTAAGTTCCATGTTGCTAAAAAGGTTACCATCATTTTATCGGGTTGAAGTGAACCATTAGTCAAGATTAATTAGATTAGGTGAATGACTCCAAAAGCATGGCTAAGCATTTACTACCAACACATAGACAAAACACTCATTGAGCGACAAGGAATAATATGGAACATGGCATAGACTCATAGGATTCAATATTAAACAAGCATGCATGTTTGCAAACAAAACATTTCAAACATGGGATCAATATGGTCAAGGACACTTGCCTTCCTCTTTCTGCTCAGTGATGACCTCAAACTCTTGATCTTGGAAGTTCACGAACTCGTCTCCTATTTAACGCGTCCAAAGGAGAAACACACAAACAAACAAAATAAGAAACAGTACACCAAACAGTATTAAACTAGATCAAAAACAGTACCAAAAGATAGTACTCGTTCCTACGATCACGTGAGCGCAAGAATCGCTAAAAACGGAGTTATGAGTAAAAAGTTATGCTAGTTTGAAGTTTTAGGGTTTAAAACAGAAAAACAGAATTGTTTAAGGGTTAAACTGTAAATACAGAAAGGTTTGAGGACTTATTTGTAAATATGAAAAAGTTTAGGGACTAAAGTGTAAAAGTTAAGGACTAAAATATAATTTACGAAAAACTCAGGGTTGTTTCTGTAAAAAGTCAGGACCTAAACATAATTTTATAAAAACTGAGGGCCTAACTGTAAAACTGCCTTTCTCTGGAATTAAATAGATTTAATTATATCAGAAATTATTTTTAGAAAATAAGAAAATTCATGAACCGGGTCTACGGACCAAGTCTACAGTTTATGGTGGACCGGGTTCATACCCGTTCAAGGAAATCTAATCTGGACCGTTAGATTAAAATCAAAGGGCTTGGATGAATTGGGGAAAAGTGACGGCGGCGCAACTCGTCGCCGGCGAGCGGGGGACGGCGGAAGGTCGCCGGACTTCGGCCGAAACAGCGCGCTGGCGATCTATAGCTCGTCGCGAGGGCACGGGAAGCAAGAGTGGAACACAGCGATCTCACCTGCGGCTGCGGGATGCTCCGGAACGGCGTGGAGACGGCGCGCGATGGAGAGAAGCGGCGAGCGGCGGCGATAGTCGTTGGGGAGGTGGCTAGGACGGCAGGATCACGTCAAGATCAGGCGGGAGAGGGGCAGCGCAGCACGGCGGTCCTCGGCGTCCAATCGGCGTCGTCCGAAGCGGCTTCTAGCGGCGGTTCGACGAGCTTCCTGCGGCAATGGCGGGCGGCGGCGCGAGCTAGGGTTTGGGCGCACAGGGCGATGCGGCGGCTTGAGACAGGAGAAAGAGAGGGCGGCCGCGGCTCGGTTTTATAGGAGCGGCCGGGTTCTCGTGCGAAGATCGGAGTCGGAGTCCGAGCGCGGCACGGCGGAAGAGATCGACGGCGGCGGTGGAGTCCGGCTCTGCTACGACGGGAGGAAGGAGAAGGGCGAGAACGGCTGGGCCGCGCTGGCTTCGGGAAAACTGGGCCGGGGAAAGAAAAAGCAGGCCAGGCCGAGAGAGAGAAAAGAAAGGAAAAAGAAAAGAAGAAGTTGGGCCGGAGAAAGGAAGTTGGCCCATTGCGGCTGAAAAGAAATTTTCTTTTCTATTTCTTTTACATATTTTGCAAGGCTAAACTAAATTGAATTCTACACGATTTTAAATTCATTTTTGCACCCAACAAAATCCTAAATGCAAATCTAAGCAGCATGAATGCAACAAACACCTTAATAAATCCTATGTTCATTTATTTTAATTTAGAAAATAACTCTTTTGCACAAGGAAGGTATTAACACCCTATTTTAATTCTAGCAAATTTTAAATTATTCAAAAATTTGAAAAAATCAGGGTGTTACACCGAACGTGGAGGATTACAAGGGACGGACAGGGCTGTCACCACCTGCCGCCTACCTCTACAAACCGTGGGGCACGAACACTTATCCAAGGGTGGAAAGGAAGCCCTAGCACCATGCTAGCGTAACTAACCACAACTCTAGATCCCTCGAGGCACCTCGCAAGGCGATAAACCTAGAGCACTCTTGCAAGACAATGGACCCGATGACTAAGCAAAAGGAACAACTAGGTCTAGCAAGCGATTACTTAGACAAAGGATCAAAGCTAGCACTACGTTAAGCATAGGCGTTCGTCGCTCAAGAACGAGCGACGAATGATGAACGATGAAGAACGATCATCGTTAACCGATGATCGAGTATGAACGAACGACGAACGAACGATGAACGATCATGAACGAACATCGATGAACGATGAACGAACGATGAACGAACATGAATGAACAAAGAACGTTCATCCAAGATCAAGGATGAACGATGAACTAGCATAAGCACATAACTACTACAAGAACGATGATATTCCATTGATAAAGAAATAAGTCTTACAAAGAGAGTAAAAGGATACAAGGGAATATACCCCAATCTCTCCAAGGGACTTGGGAGCCAAAAGGGCAGCCCAACTACTCAGCCTAAGCCTAACTAGAGAGCCCCTAGCTCTGGATGTGTGGAGGAGGGAATGAGCCTCTTGTGTTGTGTGTCTTCTAAGGGGAGGGGGTACCCCTTTATTTATAGCCCTCAAAGGCGGTGGAATTGAGGCGGTTCCTTAGGTCGGTGGCATTGATTGCAGGTGGAACCGACCTCCTGAAGTCGGTTGCAAACCGCCTTAGAAAGATGGACCCAGGGGGCCTCCCTGTCAGGTCGGCCGACCTAGGTATTGGGGTCGGCCGACCTGGCCCTGGCCCCTCCTGGGCTGGGCTTTGGCAGGTGCCTTCCCCTCGGCCTTTAAGCCTCTTTTCCAGGTGCGTGGCCTCAGTTGATATTCTGGGTGGTTCTGGGCCTTTAATCCTTGAATTGTATTCCCGCGGCGAGCGTCGTTTGATGGACGTGTTGGAATCGTCGCCTTGGGCCTTGTTTACACCTGAAAATCCCTGTTTTCCACCTGCACATCCAAATCTAGAGGTACACGTGGAAATAGGTTATTTGATAACAAAATGCAAGTGACAAGTGTTAGTTCTTCCTTATTTATAGAGCTAATTGACGGTCAAAAACTGGGTCTAAGGACCGTCAACAACTCCCCCAAGCTGTCCTCCTTGCTCGTCCCGAGCAAGAAGTAGGACTTAGGATGTTGATCAGGAGTTGCTACAATGTTTCATATCTCATAGGTACCATGCACACAACAAAAATACTCTCCTTTGAGTTAAAAAATTGGCATGGTAACTCACCCTTTACCTTACTCCTTATGGGGCGTATGGCCTTTTCCTTGTCTTGGGCGGTTGAGAGATAGAACGGTTATAACAGAGCACCATTCACTTGTCCATTGTTTAACTTTTATTTTCCGGAGGTTTTCAAAATTTTTGAAATAAAAGCAAAGTTCCTCAAATGATGTTCTCGAGTGGCTCAATAAGTGTATATTCCTCACCAAGGCATTATTGTGTTGCCTTTTTGTCATCCTACTTCTAAAGCTTGTATGTGGAGCTCAAGGTAGGGATGTTATGAGGCATACTTGCATCACACATATTGCCGAACCAAAAGAGTGGATCCATGGAGAATGCAAGTCATACAACCTTGATCAAGATGTGCATGTGTGTATATGGTGGTGGTGAGGCGGAAGAACTATACTCCTTTTTATTTGTTCCTTCTCTCTCTTTTTGAATTTTTGAGGAGAACATGGCTATCTTTCTTTCTTTCTTTTTCTCAACATTTTTCTTTCTTTCCCCATTTTTTTTTCATCATGCTCTACTTTTGTATGAGCAGGGGATTATTCTTTTTCTTTCTTTTGCATAGCCATGTCTCCAATGATACATTTTGAGAGAGAGAGGTAACAATGAAATTTTGGAGTATTTATTTTAGGTGGAAAGTGTGGTGGTATGCTTAACTTCCAGTGTAGAAGTTTAGCATGCGAGGTGGAGTGTACGTGATCTTGATCAATGAGAGTATGACAAGCTTCTTACTAGGGTCACACAATTTTGATAAAGCTCAATGCAATGACAAGCAGCATATGTGTAAGGGTTTGCAATGTGAGAACAACATATGGCTTTGGTAGGAATTTTGATCATTGAGGAACTTTATCATTTTTTGTATTTTGTAAAATAAAACGTACTTTGAACAAGATCATAGCAGCCCTATTTGTACCATATCATATCTCACAACAACTTAGACTTAGATCAAGCACTATGCATCCCACAAGTTTCAAGCTCTAGGTAAGCATAAGCCAAAAATCTCAAAACTTGGGAGAGCACTAAGTTGTGACTAGGTACAAACGAGAGATAAAACAGAGCAACTATTCATCATCTCAACATAAGGAAGGCTAAACACTCATACTCGCATATAAAGAGAAACTACGAAAAATTAGAAACCACACTAGAGACTATTTTTGTTCTTTTTAGTTTTGTCATTTTTATTTTATTTTCAGATTTATCATTTTTTTTGGTATTTTTCATGAGAGGTGCAAGAACAAGCAAACAAAAGAAACAAAAGGATACAAGTTGCGATACATGATACCTTAGCGGGGGGTATGGCATCCCCCCCCCCCCCCCCCAAGCTTGTTCTTGCTCATGGGTGACGTCGAGGATCGAACCCGGTGTGGCGAAAGTAAGCCAACATATCGGCTTGGCCCTGCTGCGTCATGTTGGTGAGGTTGGTGAGCTGGGCACTTGTGTTTTCTTGCCACTGATGGGTCTGCAGGACGTGTTGGTTGAGAGTGTGCTCAACGTCCTCTCCTTGAGTCTCGATGCGTCCCATTTGCTCGGTGAGCGCATTCATTTGCTGCTCGAGATATGGATCATGAGCTGCAGACGAACGTCGCCCACCGGACCGTGGTGAGTAGGACGTCGAATCGGAGGAGATTTCCTCCCATTGCGCGCGGGGATGGTGCGTCCATTGGGCTTGGCCCGCACCCTGCTGCGACGAGCCGCCGACCTCAAATAGTGGTGGAGTGGTGTGACCACCGGGACCATACCCGGCGTGACCGTAGCTTGGCCCATATGCATAGGCCATGGGCTGCGGTGCGGGCACCCCGGTGTCGGCGGTCGGCTCCGGCCTGCGCGTCCTCCTGCGAGAAGAAGTACTCCTGCGTGCAGCCTCCTCTTTTTCTAGAGGTGTGGTTAGGTTTTTACAGCCATACAAACGAAGTTCCCGGTTAGGTAACGGGAATTCATTTGTATAACCGACATAATAAAATATGAGAGAATTATTTGGACCATGCTTGAGTGTATGACCTTGAATAAGATAATCCTCGGTGATAAGAGAGCGGGGTGTATCAAGATAAGCAACATTAGCATCATGCAAAGCACCAACACCCGCAGCAATACGTGTAATCAACGAGGTGCACTCAATTGGTCCAGTCATTCTAAAATTTTCTAACCACTGAGAAATCATGAACATGACAGGAGCAATCTTAATTTTCTCAACCATAGCATAAAGAATTTTCAGATCATCCTCGCGCACAATCCTAATATCACTTCTAGGAAACAAGGTAATGCCAAGCCACATGTGCAACAAGCGCAAGGTAGGATGATGGATATGATTAGTTCGGGGTTTCTCACAAGTAGGAGATGCAGAAATTCTTTGCCAAAAAGCTAACTTTGAGTAACCCGGAATCGAACTATCAACATCAATGGTGCAGCGAGAATTAAAGCCGAGGCATTGACTAAGGATTTTCCATGTCAAATGATATTCCTCCCGGAAAAACCGAAAGGTGATACCGTCATCTACCACGCGTAGGGTGCATAAAAACTGTAGTGTAAGTAAGCGGGAACCCTGCTCATCTACACTTGCAAACTTATCCCACCCTATTGCTTTAAATACTCGAGAAAATTCAGCATCCATACCAATCTTTTGCAGCAGTTCCGTATCAAACGCTCGCGTAGGAGCAAATGTACGGAGTCGGAGAGCTTCGTAGGCGCCCATCTCTTCGTCGCCCACCAAGTCGAGGTCGGTGTCGACGAGAAGACGATGCTCGGTGTTGGCTTGTTCCTCCGTTGCGGCTTCATGTTGAGGGCTTGACACTTGCTCGGTGGTGGTGCGGGCGCGAGTGCGAGGTCGAGATAACAGAGCCCCTGCGAGATGAGCGTCATGATCGCTGTTGCCCAATCTGCAGAAGAAACATCGAACGTCTCTATTATGATATGGAGAGATGCTATAGGCACCATCGGGACATTGATATAAGGATTGATGACATGGAGAGCATGGCCGCGGCGGATTACTCTTTTCTCATGAGGAACATTCGAAGCATCTTTAGCATGTTGAGGAGGCATGGCATTTCGGATTAGGTTGGTCTAGTCGTTTTTCTTTTGCAATAGGGACATTGCAAGGTTTGAGTGTGGGGGATTCGCCCTTACACTTCTTAAGGTCGTTTGCTTCGATTTAGTATGGTATGAGTTAGTGTGTGAGAGTTTTCTTAGAGAGGTTTGAGATGGTGTGCTTAGTTAAGCTTTGAGGTCAAGAATGATTACAATGTCTTGAATAAAGTTAGTGTTAGTTGTCGAATCGTTGCGTTACCCCATATTCTTGATTTTGTTTTTGACGATCGTTTTGCCAATCTATTTGAGTTCATTGAATAATCGCTTGGCTTTATATCTCCACTTTTCGAAAACCCCTTCTATCATCATAAGTTGAAGCATTTAGCTGAGGATTTGATTTTGCACCTATCACACTAAGCCAAATGAGATGAGAAAAGCCTACATATAAGCCTTTTGATATGAAGACGTCTTTGTCAACTCTTTGCTCTTGATTACGACTAGGCTAGAAGGGAGAAGTTTCATTTGTTCATCTCAGTTTGCTAGCCATCTATCATCAAATTCTTTCTATCCAAAAACCGATATTTCATCGTTTCTCCCTCCTCCTTGATACAACCTACAAGCAAATGAGAAGTTTAGACAGATTTCGATTCAAAATATGCTCTGATAGCAGTCTGCAAGGAAATAAAAGAAGAAAAAGAAGAAAAAGAATTAAATTGGTCAGGTGCCGACCGGCACATCTTGTGCCGATCGGCACAAAAAGAAAAATAAAGAAAAAAGGTTAAAAAGAAAGAGAAAAGTGAATATCAGAGGAAGCAGGCTGCAGAAAGAGTTAAAATTCTTACAAGATCTGTATATACTTCAAGCTTGATCCTTTCTTAATTCTGTTTCATTCATTCTCGGTTGTTTTCTTTCCCCCTTGATCCTTGTACTTATATTCTGTATTCTCTGATTGAAAACTCCCTTTTAGAAGGCATGATTGAGCGAATTGTCGACTTAGTTGTTCTTTCGATTCAATTTGGTTATACTACTTTCCAAGATCCACCAAAGAGCCTTATACTATAGAATAGGAGAGGGAAGGAAATACATTTGAGCGATTGAGTGAAATCTGAAGCTTTTGCATTCTTCTTACATGACATGAAGGGAGACAAAAACATTTGTTTGATAAGCCTTGTGATTGATTTGGTCAACTCAAGTTTTGAGGTGAAATTGTTTTCAAAAATCGAGAGAAAGTCTTGTGGAGGGATACTAATTCGACGAGATGACTGACAAAAGCTAAGTTGAAGACTTGTGAGAGTTTTTTCTTCTTGGCATGACGAAAGCACGGTGATGATTTTCTTGATTCGTGTTGCTCGAGGACTAGCAATGATTTGAGTGTGGGGGAGCTGTTGGTGCTTTCTAGGTACTCGTTTTATACGACAAATAAGGTGTTTTTAATACCTTATTATGTCATTATTGCTGACAATTAACCCACATTATTATATATATGCGTAGTTTCTGTGTATTTGGAAGTATTTGCAGGAAACAAGTGAAGATAAGGAGACTACGAGTAAAGAGCAGCCGGAGGCCCGAAGAGCGAGGAAATTGGAGTCCGTGCCGGTCGGCACAGCCTGTGTGCCGACCGGCACCATAGAGGTCGAGCCCAAACTTGAAGCCCACTCGGAGAATATGAAGCCCAAAAGAAATATCAGAGTCGGAGTCGGTGGAATCCAGCCCACAACCTAAAGGGACTATAAAGAAGAGATCTGGGTCGCGAAGTTGGGGGGGGGGGGGGGGGGGAGACATACAGAGGTTTTGACCTAGGTTGAAGGCTGTGGCGGCGAAGACGGCGATCACCGATCATCACCACCAAAAAGGAAGATTGTGCCGACCGGCACACTGCCGTGCCGATCGGCACCTGTGGGACCACGCCAAAATCCCGCGTCCTACTGTACTCATGTTCATGTGTTACAGTATGATGCGTGAGTAGATCTCATATTCTCTCCGTGGCGAGGGAAATCTGGTTATGTAACTCTCACGCTTACAATACTCTTTTGATGTGTTCAGTCTATGTGATGCTTTGAATTCGTATCTGATCCATACGTGTTTATCACATAGTGCAAGAAACCAGTGGGGAGCTATTAACCCTTGTCGTGACAGGATCGGGGCGAACGAAACCACCATGTCTTGTAGAATACTAGACCTATCAATTGAACCATAACCTGAGTTGCATGCCAGTACCCCAAACCATAGGAGAGAATCCTTTCATAACCTTGATACAACCGCAGGCTCTTTCATCTCTAGCCGTTAACCATCCTTTCCACACATACTTTTGCTATCTTAATTTAGTAGTTTAAATAATAGTTTAAGTCCCGCTTGTTCTCTGTGGTTCGATATTAAACCTTGGAATACTCTAAGGGAAAAAGTGCTACAACTGTACACCGTCCTCTTGCGGTATATAAGTGGGTGCGTACAAACGACCAACACCTATCTAAGAATAAACAAGCACAGATTTCACACGACGTCATCTCGACGAAGGCACTCTCTCGTACTTGCATACTCCAACAATCACGAATCCCACAACAAGACTTCTACGAGCACTTACTTAACAGAATAAATAAACTAAATAGAAAAGAATTACTAAAAGAAATAAATAAAGATAAAACTAATTATTGAATAAAATAATATCTCAAAAGAGTAAGGATACAAAGAACTATACCGAACTCCGAGAATACTCCGGAAGCCCGAGAGAGCTCTCACTCTACTCTACTCTACTCTAACTCCCAAAGTTACTACTAAACTAATGAACACTTGGATGAAGTGTGATGGTGCGAGTTGCTTCGGAGGCCGAGGGGTCCAATTTATAGCTTGTGAAGGCGGTGGGAGCACCCTGGCCGAAGCTGGAGAGGCAGTGGCGACAAAGTCAGCCGGCCGGACTAGGGGGGTGGCCGGCCGGCCGTCCCTTCTGTCGGTTGGCCACCGTCTTCTGCCTGAACGCTCCAGATCATTTCCTGATGGCGGTCCGAAGGTCGGCTACTTCGTGGGGTCGGCAGAATTGAAGTGAGGGCCAAGTAAAGGCCTAAATGGCCCACCTTCTAGAATGACGGTGGAATTCTGCCGGGCTGGGCTTGAATTATGCGTTGAAGATTAGTTTCCAGCCCACTGGAGGAAGTCTGAGGCCTGCGGCCACCAGGTGGGGCCGGCCGGCCAGGGAAATTCCCTGGCTGGGCCCACTTTTCTCCATTATCCACTCCTGCATCCAAATATCCACCAAAACCTGTGGAGTAGCATTATTCCTATCTACTATGCACAAAATCTTGGTGTTATACATTTATTTACCGGTAGGGTGGCGGTCAAAACATGGTTTAACGACCGCCAACAACCTCCCCAAGCTTAAACTTTGCTCGTCCCGAGCAAACTCAACTCAGGGTACCGGCGGATCAGGAGTTACAAAAAAGCGCCCCATGGGTAATAAAGATGCAACAGCATACTCCCTAAACAGTGGTAAGTGTACGAGGGCACGAAATATTCATGAGTGTTGCAAAAATCGTGGGGCTTATAAGTTACACCTTGTCATGCAGCATTGAAGATTAGAACGACACTTTTGGACAAGTAAACAATTCTAGCAGGTATGCATCCAGAGTTTTTATGTGCTGCAAGGTAAGGCGTAAAAATTCTCCTTCGTTTTGGGTGGCACTTCTCTTACCACTCCGATGTGAGTCTTATTCCTACAAGCTTCACTCATCCTACCTTCTACCAAATGAGGCTTTGTATGTGGAGCTTGGTATGGAACGCACAAGTGCCATGCATATATTGTAAAGCTAAAGAATGAGTCTCAATCAACATAGCAACTCCATTTATTTTGGTCATAAGAGATGATGTGATGGAGGGGGAGAAAATGGACTCACACTTGTGGAAGGGGGTTTTGAAAACATTGGTCCTTTATTTTGCTCAAGATGTTTATGATAAGAACCATATAACCATTGACTTTTGTCATGCAACCATGGAGTTTTTTTTTTTTGACTACTCCATGGTGCAAAGGGCCATAATTTTTGCATGCTTCAAAGGAAACATTTTGAAATATTCTTGAGCTTTTTTGGATGGACCAAAAGTTTTGCAAACTCTGAAAAATGTTTGGTTGATTTATCCAAACATTCCCCTTTTTATTTGGTGGAAAGAAATTTTCGAAAACACACGCGAAGGAATTATGACCAAAATTAGGAGTGCTTAGTTTCAAGAGTACATCAAACCTTAACAAAACTCAATACATAAGCAAATGGCTATGGGTGGGGCTGTTTCGAATATTATGATATGGCTCTGGTAGGTAAATAAATCCTCACACTAAGAGAAGTGTGCCAAAACAGAAGGGTTTTAGGTACTTGCAGCAATTCAAGAAAAACGTCTCTGGATGAAACCATACTAAGAAATTGCAACAAGTCCTAATCATGCCATATCACAATCCACAATGCTCAGACTTGGTGTAACAAATGCAACCCACGGAAATAAGCAAGACTCATGATGTGATCATGCTCAAGCAAAAATAACACATATGTCAGGAGTAGAGGTTGCATCTATGCGACACATGGGGAGCTAATTTGTAACTCGATCATCATTTCCCTTAAGCGTAGCATAACACCAAGATTCTAGCATTTATTCGAAACAGGGAGTTTATTTATTTATTAAGAAAAGTTAGGAATACTTACCTGGGGGTCCTCCCCAAGCTTGAGTCTTTGCAAGACTCGAGCTAGTGTTGAACTCCGTCTCACCTGGGGGCCCTCCCCAAGCTTGAGTCTTTGCAAGACTTAAGCTTGATTCAGGCTCTTCCTCCTCCTTCTTGACCTGCAAAAAAGAGTGAGGATGATACAAGTGGCTAGCCCCTAATGAGCATCGCCGGGAATTCCTATTATTTTTGTTGTTTTTAAATTTTGTTTTTATGGTTTATGAAAAAAGAAAAACAAGTGCTAGGCCTAGCTAGGATAACGATTGGGATGGCCTCCCCAATCGGAGGGCTCTCATTTTTACGTCTTTGAGCTAGACGTTCTCCATGTCTTCAATTTGTTTGGACCTCGCTCGCTGGAGAATTTGGCGGGGCTGAGGTTCCGTCTTTCTTCCGCCACACTTTAGTTGTCTTCTTTGTACTTGTGGCGGCGACCTTTTCTTTATTAGGCGCCTTTGTTGTACTCTCATCGGTCGATACCGTAGCTGCCTTCTTCTTTCTTGAGCGCCTCGCTCTCCTCTTCTTAGGCGATTGTGACTCGCCTACTCCTTCTTGTGGTGGAGGAGCAAGAGGGGCTTGAGGTATGTTTGGCGGCTGAGGCATCCTCCTTGGAGTCCTCCAATAATTTGCTGGCCTTCTTGCATTCTCTCTTGCCAGATAGTTTCTCATATATGCAATGAGCTTGTCTGGCTGTGGCATGGGTGGAGTAATCTCGATCTTCTCCACTTCCCTTGGGTCCTTTCCATATATGACCCTCCTTTGCTTGCATTGTTCAACCTTAGGCTTGAAGCTGAACGTCTCTTCCCTGCCGTTGAAGTCCAAGTGGATTTCTCCCGCCCCCACGTCGATGTTGGCGTTGGTGGTGCTCAAGAACGGTCTCCCGAGGATGAGAGGGGTCTTGACATCCACTTCCTGTCGAGTACAACGAAATCGACGGGGACGAAGAGATTTCTGATCTGTACGGGGACTTCTTCGACAATCCCCAAGGGCAGGCGTAGTGACCCGTCTGCAAGCTGGAGCTTCATGATCGTTGGGGACAATGGGTGGTTTAACCCATCGTACATCGCTTTTGGCATGATGCTCACGCTCGCCCCCAAGTCACATAGTGCCCGAGCAAAACACCGGTCATTGACCAAACACGGAATGGTTGGCCATCCAGGGTCTTTTCGGATCACATCCTTGGGAAGCGCGGTCTCCACGTCGCTCTCTTCACACCTGATGGTTATTGCATTTACGCTCTCCTTGGGGCTAACTTCTGGTTGCCCCGGAAGTTTACCCGCACGAGGAGACTGCACAGCTGAAGCTATTTGCGCAATTTGCGTTTCTAGCATTTTGTTATGGCTTAGCTGATTCTGCAGGGCAGTGCTGAACGACTCTAGCTTGGCATCTATGCTCTCTAAAGCCTTGTCGGTAGTAAGAAACTTCTTACTGATGCTATCATTAATCTTGACCTGGCCGAGAACTAGATCCTTGATAGAGGGCTCAAAGCGGGAGAGATTACCATTGTTACCTCCCTGATTTTCGTTGAAGGAGAGGTCGGGCCTGGAATTCCAGCCGTAGTTGTTCTGGGAGCGGTACCCATTGCTATTGTTGAGGAAATTGCATTCCTCTCTCGCATTCGGGCAATTGATGCCCATATGCCCTGTGTTGCCGCACTCTTCACAAGTCATGCGGGAGTCCGCAGCTTGCAGGTCTTGTGGAGATTCTACCTTGCGGAGTAGCTGATCGAGCTTGATGGCGAGCATGTCCATCGTCTCCACTTGGTGCACTCCACGGGTCTTGGTGCTCGCCGCTTGGCGTTCACCATGAGTCTGGTTGGCCGCCACCTTCTCAATCAACTTCTTAGCGTTCTTCATGCTAAGAGAGAAGAAAGAGCCGCCTGCTGCGGCGTCGAGGTGCTCTCGAGCGGACGGGCTCAAACCGTGGTAGAAACTATGTATGAGGAGCCATTCCTCCATGCCATGGTGTGGGCATGAGAGAACGTACTCCTGCATCCTGTCCCAGGCTTCCGCGGTCGACTCTTCTGCGAGCTGTTGGAAGCCCGATATCTTGTTCCGCAGGGCAGTCGTCTTACCCGACGGGAAGAACTTGGCGAGGAAGGCATTAGAGCATGCCGTCCACGTGTCGAGGGACTCTTGGTTCGCGTAGAACCACTGGAGAGCCTTCCCCAACAGAGAGAATGGGAAAAGATGTAGTCGGATGGCGTCCTGAGGTGCATCCTTTATGACGAAAGTGTTGCACGTCATCAGGAACCTTTGGAGGTGAGCATTTGCATCCTCCGACGGCTTCCCACAGAAAGGACTAGCCAAGATCATGTTGATCAAGGCTGGCTTGAGCTCGTAGTCCTTGTTGGTGATGCGCGGGTTAGGTCCCATGCGGATGTTCTCTGTAGTTGGCGCGGAGAAATCGTTGATCGTCTTCTCGACTGGATCACCCATGTTGTTGTTCGTTGATGAAGATGGAGAGTGCTCGACTGTCGTCGGAAGGGATCCTTCAAGAGCCAGAACTTTCAATCGAGCGTGGGTGGGAGGAGGGGTAAGCCTGGCCCTCACCCTTCTCAAGAACTGTTCCGGATCTGGGTGGAAGTTTTCTGGTAGGTCGAAACCAGTCATGCACTGTCCTGTTTCAAATTTCCACAACAAAGAAAGACAGGACAAGGGTAAGCCCGCAAAAGTAAGTGATAATTATTCTTCTCACAAACTTCAATGCATTTATTCAGTTCCTAGCTGCTACTTCCCCGGCAACGGCGCCAGAAATGCTTGTTGGTGGTTCTTATGCGATAAAATTAAATTCATTAATTCCGCAAGCGCACGGATCACCATTGTAGCATTTCACCTTGGAGTATTCAAGGGTTATCGTATTTATATTTCCGCAGGGAAGTAGAGCAAAAGGGAGCTGAATAATAGCAATGCATTGGATAATTTGGAGAAAAGATAATGTATCAAACTATACTTGAGACGGGGGTAAGATAGGCATGATATATATGGTGGCACACACATCCTCAAATCCAAGGTAATAAAAGAAAAACTGTAGTATACATTTGGGAGAGCAACGAGATAGAGATAAGGCTACCTGTATGTTTACCTAATATTTACTCTTTCTAGTAGTCTAATCTACAAAGGTTATCTACTCTAGTTAAGATCACACACATACAAGTCATGTCGTTTCGGGGCACACACGTGCTAGGTCAACCGATGATGCTAGTTCAAACGTAGGGAACCGTATGCTATAATTAAGACCCTGCTGAGTCCAACCCGAACGTGGTGGATTACAGAGACCGGTGCAGCTGTCACATACACTCGCGGCTACCATCCTCCGTGGGGCTGGGTGCCAAACGTGCATAGGCCAAGATCTAAGCGCCACGCTTGCAACCCGCCTAGAGGAACTACTCTTGATCAACGGAGCAGTCCTATCTAAGAATAAACAAGCACAGATTTCACACGACGTCATCTCGACGAAGGCACTCTCTCGTACTTGCGTACTCCAACAATCACGAATCCCACAACAAGACTTCTACGAGCACTTACTTAACAGAATAAATAAACTAAATAGAAAAGAATTACTAAAAGAAATAAATAAAGATAAAACTAATTATTGAATAAAATAATATCTCAAAAGAGTAAGGATACAAAGAACTATACCGAACTCCGAGAATACTCCGGAAGCCCGAGAGAGCTCTCACTCTACTCTACTCTACTCTAACTCCCAAAGCTACTACTAAACTAATGAACACTTGGATGAAGTGTGATGGTGCGAGTTGCTTCGGAGGCCGAGGGGTCCAATTTATAGCTTGTGAAGGCGGTGGGAGCACCCTGGCCGAAGCTGGAGAGGCGGTGGCGACAAAGTCGGCCGGCCGGCCTAGGGGGGTGGCCGGCCGGCCGTCCCTTCTGTCGGTTGGCCACCGTCTTCTGCCTGAACGCTCCAGATCATCTCCTGATGGCGGTCCGAAGGTCGGCTACTTCGTGGGGTCGGCAGAATTGAAGTGAGGGCCAAGTAAAGGCCCAAATAGCCCACCTTCTAGAATGGCGGTGGAATTCTGCCGGACCGGGCTTGAATTATGCGTTGAAGATTAGTTTCCAGCCCACTGGAGGAAGTCTGGGGCCTGCGGCCACCAGGTGGGGCCGGTCGGCCTAAGGTGGGGCCGGCCGGCCAGGGAAATTCCCTGGCTGGGCCCACTTTTCTCCATTATCCACTCCTGCATCCAAATATCCACCAAAACCTGTGGAGTAGCATTATTCCTATCTACTATGCACAAAATCTTGGTGTTATACATTTATTTACCGGTAGGGTGGCGGTCAAAACATGGTTTAACGACCGCCAACAGTCGTTAAGCTCGAACCACCCAATCACTTAATCCACATAATAAATATCAAATGACTTTAACTCAAAAGTGTCGGGTTCAAGATATACCTTTAGTCGTTGGCCGTTCACCGTGTATGTGTTTTGCTTTCCATCCATGATGACAACAGCTCCGGAAGGAAGAACTTTATGAACAAGATACGGTCCGTCCCATTTGCTTTTCAATTTGCCTTTACCGAACAACCAAATCTTGAATTGAATAATAGCACTCTATCTCCTTCGTGAAATTCCTTTTTCAATAGCTTTTTATCATACCACTTCTTTGTTTTCTCTTTATAGATAGCTGCATTCTCGTAAGCTTTTAAGCGTATTTCCTCGAGTTCACTAATTTGAATCTTTCTTTTCACTGCGGCAGCATCTAAATCTAAATTCATCTCTTTGATCGCCCAATACGCTCTATGTTCTAATTCCACAGGCAAATGACAAGTCTTTCCATAGACGAATTGATAGGGTGTCATACCTATTGGTGTCTTGAATGCTGTGCGATAAGCCCAAAGTGCGCCATTCAACTTGTTTGACCAATCTTTCCCTTCTCTTGTAGCAATTTTCTGGAGAATTCCTTTCAACTGCTTATTAGAGGTTTCTGCTTGACCGTAGGTCCGTGGATGATAGGCCGTTCCAATTCGATGCTCAATACCCATCTTCTTCAAAGTTTTAGTAAACTCATGTCCAGTAAAGTGAGTTCCACCATCTGTTATAATAACTCTAGGGACACCATATCTTGGAAATATGTACTCATTCAACATCGTCTTGGATTCATTAGTTGTACTAGCGCGGCATGGTATTGCTTCTATCCACTTTGACACATAGTCCACAGCAACCAAAATATATTCATAGCCATTAGAATTAACAAACGGTCCCATGAAATCCATGCCCCAAACATCAAATATATCAACTTGCAGATTATACTTCAAAGGCATAGCATTACGAGCATTAACGTTTCCAATTCTTTGGCATTGGAGGCATCTAGCAACATACCTTTTCGCATCTTCATGCATCGAAGGCCAATAAAATCCACTAGCCCATACTTTTGCTTGTGTTCGAAAGTGCCCATAATGTCCACCATACTCAGACCAATGGCACTTTCCCAATATGATTTCGCGTTCCTCGCGAGGTACGCACCTTCTAACAGCTCCATTTTCACAATATCGATATAAATAAGGGTCATCCCATATGAATTTCTTCATTTCACTGACAATCCTCTTTCTTGAATTCTTGCTACAATTATTCAGCTTTCCTGTGAATCCATTTATGATATCCTGCATTCATGATTCTCGATAATCCTTAACTCGAAATAGCTGCTTTTGCGCCATAGGATCACCAATGCATCCTTCCTTGTCCTCAATCATCAAACGAGATAGATGGTCTGCTACTGAATTCTCAATCCCTTTCTTGTCTCTAATCTCCAAATCAAATTCTTGCAACATCAAAACCCAACGAAGCAATCTAGGTTTTGACTCCTTTTTAGAGACAAGATATCTAATAGCAGCATGATCCGTATAAACAATGACCTTAGAGTTGAGGATGTAAGATCTAAATTTCTCAAATGCAAATATGACAGCTAGCAACTCTTTTTCTGTTGTTGTATAGTTAATCTGGGCTTCATTAAGAGTTTTACTAGCATAGTAGATAGCATGCACTTTACCTTCTTTTCGCAGTCCAAGAACCGCTCCTACTGCATAATCTCTTGCATCGCACATAATCTCAACGGGCAAATTCCAATCCGGAGGTCGCATAATAGGCGCTGAGCATAAAGCTTCTTTCAACTTCCGGAAAGCGGTAAGTCTTTCATCATTCATCTCAAATTAAACGTCCTTTTGCAGCAATTCTGTCAATGGCTTAGCAATCTTTGAATAATCCTTGACAAATCTGCGATAAAAATTTGCATGTCCAAGAAAACTTCGAAGAGTCTTAAGATCAGTTGGTGGTGGCAACTTTTCAACTGTGGATATTTTAGCTTTGTCTACTTCAATGCCTCGGTGAAATAACATGCCCCAAGACAATCCCTTCGGTTACCATGAAGTGACATTTCTCCCAATTAAGAACTAAATCAACTTCTACGCACCTCTTGAGTACTTTCTCTAAATTTGCTAAGAAATGATCAAAATCAGTACCATGAACAGATAAATCCATCCATAAATACCTCCATAATGTCTTCAATGAATTCAGCAAATATAGCATTCATGCATCTCTGGAATGTAGCTGGTGCGTTGCAAAGGCCGAATGGCATTCGTCGATAATCATAAGTTCCATAAGGACAAGTGAAAGTGGTCTTATGCTGATCTTCAGGTCGAACAGGAATTTGAAAGAAACCACTATAACCGTCGAGATAGCAAAAATAAGAGTTCTTTGCTAACCTTTCAAGCATCTCATCAATGAATGGTAATCGATAATGGTCTTTCTTTGTAGCGGTATTCAGTTTCCTGTAATCAATGCACATTCGCCACCCTGTAACTATTCGTTGAGGGATCAACTCATTATTCTCATTTGGCACGACTGTCAGTCCTTCTTTCTTTGGTACGCAATGCATTGCGCTCACCCATTCACTATCAGCAACAGGATAAATCATTCTTGCACTAAGAAGTCTAAGCACTTCTTTCTTCACCACTTCCTTCATGCCCTCCTTCAATCGTCGCATGCCTTCAACAACTGGCTTCGCTGATTCTTCAAGATTTATCTTATGTGTGCAAAAAGCCGTGCTTATTCCTTTGATATCATCAATACTATAGCCGATGGCTCTCTTGAATTTCCTCAGAACAGCAAGCAATCGTTCTGTTTCTTCTTTATTCAAAGCACTATTGATGATGACGGGATAAGTTTTATCTTTACCTAAGTATTCATATCGTAGACCGTCAGGAAGTGGCTTCAGTTCTACTTCTGGTGCTGCACCAGGATCTAGATTACCCAAAGGCTCAAATTGAGGATTTTCGCTTCTGTGCCGGTCGGCACCATCGCTGTGCCGATCGGCACAATACGTGTGCCGGTCGGCACCGGCTTGAATTTCCACCTCTTCCCTGTCTGATTCCTCAAACAGTTTATTCAACGGATCTGAATATCCTGTACTGATTTCTTCGTCTTTTTCTGAAAAGAATTCTTGGAGAGAGGGTGGGTCTTCACTTTCTTGAATGACGGGTGGGTCTTTGAATTCAAAAAGGACTTCCTCTCCGCCCAGAGTCAATTTGAGATGACCTTTTCCAGCATCAATTACAGCTTGTACAAGCTTCAAGAAGGGTCTTCCCAAGATAATATCTTCGACTCCAACTTCACCTTTATCAAGAACAAAAATATCCACTGGTATGGCATTCTTTTTTACCTCAATGTCAATACCCTTGATAAATCCCAGTGGTTTAGTTCTCCTTCCACCCGCCATGATTAGCTCAAGCTCGGTTCCTAGCAATCTTCCTTTTATGTCATAAGGCATATCTATGAATGCTTCGTATGTCATCAAACTGACGCGGGAGCCAAAATCACATAGTGCTTTAGAAAAGCTTCTATGCCCGATTTCGCACGGTATGTAAGGATCAACTTTCGTTCCTTCTGTAAGGCCAACTGCATATACTCCGCATAATCCTTCATATGGCGACGCGACAAAACAACTATCAAATGGCTTCTTTGCTTGTTGAACCTTCATCCGGTCAATTTCCATATCATCCTTATACAATTTCCCCAATACTTCACCAATGATAACATTGTCTAGGATTTCCGAAGTTCTAGTGTATTTAGGAAAGTTATACTGAACTCCTGTAGTAGAGGCATACCTTGGGTCATATGTTCTCCTCATATTTAGCAGATTTGAGCTGAAATCTATAGGAATCCAATCCAACGGTTCAAACTCATCCAACGGTTTAGCATTGCTCAGGGTTGGATCTCCCATTGGTCTTGAAAATTTATCCATGAAGCTGTTTTCTTGCTCTTCTAATATAGCAGGCTTCATGCTGGTCGGCACAAGGATTGTGCCGATCGGCACGCTCGGCTCAAGTGTGCCGATCGGCACAGAAGCTGTGCCGATCGGCACCTCCTCAGATTTTGGTCTCTTCAGATCATCTTGCACTGGTTCTTCTGTTCTTACTGTTAATTCAATTTCAGATACTGTATAGCTTTCCGCTTCAGCTTTGAGTCCCAAAGAACCTTTGACTAGCGTCGACCTTCCAAGGGGAATTGGATCTTCTTGGAATTCTTCCCAATGTCTATGCATAGCTTCAGTCTTTGATATCTTACTCAAAAGATCCAGACCTGCAGTAGCAGTTAAGTCGAGGAAACACCCTCCAGCCGAACTATCCAGATGCATCCTGGAGGTTCCTTCAAGAGACATGTAGAATGTCTGAGCGGTCAAGTTATCATCCATGCCCAAAACGGGCCCTTGCTTCAATAAAGATTGGAAGCGCAACCATGCTTGCGTGAGGGTTTCTTCTTTCATTTGCTCGAAGTTAACCACTTCTCTTCTCAATTTCTGCACCTTCGGAAGCGGGAAGAAATGCAAACAGAAATTTCCTACAAGCTTATCCCAGTTTCCTTTAGCTTCACGGGCTGCAGATTTATACCAATCTTTAGCTCTTCCTCTAGAGAAAATGGAAATAGCAACCATCTGTACCAATTCTGAGGCACTCCTTCATGCTTAAAGGTCTGACAGAGAACTTCCAGATCTTGCAGATGTGTGTACGGGTTCTCGTCCTTCGTCTCAGAGAATTTGTTGTTCACGACCATACTGATGATGGTCGGGTTGAGAACGTATGACGAAGCAGTGACTTTCTCATCAGAAGTTTGTGGGATCAGCAATCCTGGAGACGGTAGTGAATGCTCCCTAACCGTATGAGTCGGTTCAGGAGTACCCATCCTGAAAACACAGAAAGAAAACAAAAAAACAAACTAGAAAAGAGAGGATTAGAGATTAGCAGGATAAATAAATAGTAAAAGAACTGGCTTGCTCCCCAGCAACGGCGCCAGAAACGTGCTTGTTGGTCGTTTGTACGCCCCTACTTATATACCGCAAGTGGACGGTGTACAGTTGTAGCACTTTTCCCTTAGAGTATTCCAAGGTTTAATATCGAACCACAGAGAACAAGCGGGACTTAAACTATTATTTAAACTACTAAATTAATATAGCAAAGGTGTGTGCGAAAAGAATGATTAACAACTAGAGATGAAAGAACCTGCGGTTGTAACAAGGTTATAAAAGGGATTCTCTCCTATGGTTTGGGATACTGGCATGCAACTCGAATTAATGTTCAATTGATAGGTTTAGTATTCTACAAGACATGGTGGTTTCGTTCGCCCCGATCCTGTCACGACAAGAGTTATTAGCTCCCCACTGGTTTCTTGCACTATGTGATAATCGATAGCATAACTGTTGCAACAAGCTACACTATTGGATTCATGTATTGATCAGATACAGAATAAATGCATCACATAACCAGAACACATCAAAAGAGTATCGTAAGTGTGAGAGTTACATAACCAGATTTCCCTCGTCACGGAGAGAATACGAGATCTACTCACGCATCATACTGCAACACATGAACATGGTTACAATAGAACACGGGATTTTGGCGTGGACCCACAGGTGCCGATCGGCACGGCGGTGTGCCGGTCGGCACAATCTTCCTTTTTGGTGGTGATGATCGGTGATCGCCGTCTTAGCCGCCACAACCTTTAACCTAGCTAGGTCAAAAACTCTATCTGTTCCTCCCTCTCTCTTGTTTCGCGACCAAGATCTTCTCTTTATAGTTCCTTCCAATTGTCTGCTGGATTTCACCGACTCCGACTCTGATATTTTCCTCTGGGCTTCATCTTCTCCGAGTGGGCTTCATGTTTGGGCCTTGCCCTTGTGGTGCCGGTCGGCACGGCTCTGTGCCGATCGGCACGGTCTCCAACTTCATCGTTCTTCGGGCCTTCGGTAGCGCTTTATCCGTAGTCTCTCCATTTTCACCTGTTCCTGCAAATCTTTCCGAATACACAGAAACTACGCGTATATATAATAATAAGGGTTAATTGTTAGCAATAATGACATAATAAGGTATTAAAAACACCATATTTGTCATATAAAATGGGTACATAAAAAGCACCAATAGGGCTCTATTCCCCAACACTAACGAAGCACACATGCCCAGCAGAAGTTTGTATTGCAACAAAATTTCCAATGGTTGGAACAGTTTAGACTCATTGTTGGAACAATTGATCCTTGATGCTGGAACATGCTAGAACAATTATTTAGAGTTAATGAACAAATTGCTCCAAGTTCCAGCTCCTTTTCCCAAATGAAGAGAAATTTTGTTACCTTCTTTTCCTATTTGTTCCAGGTTCTTCCCCCCTCCTCTCCTCCCCATCAAGCTTGAAGTCCTGCTATGCACCACAGCTATGGCAGGTGCAAATGCACGACCATGGCCCGCGGCAGGAGCAGGCGCGCGGCAACGGGGCACGTGGCAGTGGATGCACGATGCGGGAGATGCGCGGGCGCTGGTTCAGGGAGGAGCAGGCGCAAGGAAGAAGAAGGATCGCGACGTCAATCCTTTTTGTGTACGAATCTCAAGGTGTGTGCTTCACGAGCCGTGAGCACCCAAGTGTTGTATAAGGAATTCTACACCTGCATTCATTTTCTTTTTCTTGGCCTTTCCAGAGAACAGAAAAGTCCTATTTGCTTCCCTCAACTATCAGGGGTATCGCGGTTTGAGTCCCCCAATTACAAAACCGGTAACCGTAGTCCTCGTCAACCCGATGCAGTTTACGTCCCTGAGCGGTTTTACATGGCTATGTGGGATCCGCATGTCGAGTGTCACAGTCATTCTTTTGTCTTGTTCTATCTCTCTTCCTTTCTTCTTCCCTTTCCTGGGATGGGGAGACGAACAATGCGTAGGGGCTGGTCGGCCTGAGCTTGATCTGCACGCCGCTTGATCGGATCAATGGGCGGGGAGGCGTCAGCCGGTGGCCGAACAACACGACTGTTGGGGATCCTAGTGGACCTTTCATTAAACGAATGAAGTTCTGTTGCATCTCTGGCAAAATATAAATATGCAGTTAGTCATAGGATTCTGGAAATCCAAATGACAAGATCCTCGAAGGACAATGAATAATTCCTGTATAGAATTATCGCGACATACAAGACTCTAAGATATAATATCTTCGTGAAAGAATGATATAAGTATCACGGAGCCTCTCGCAAGAGAGAATGAATCTCACGGTGAGAATCATTTTTGGAGAATATCCTTGAAGGAAGGAGTCATGAAATGACTTGCCAATCAAATCTTGAATAATACCATCTATCCCAGAACAGAGTATAGACCCGACTATATAAGAATTATCGTACCTTAAAGGTATATGAACTCAGAAAGTACAAGCTAGCACAAGAATAATGATTTCCTACATTACCACGAAAGGTAATATTGATGATTATTATCCCCTATTGGAAAACAAGATTGATTGAAGAATTGTTCTGATCCTGAAGGATGAACATTACAGATTTGAAATGATGATTGTCATGGTTTGAAGCATGACACACTATATTCTAAAGTATAGACCATTTGCCAATTATCGCCCAGCATGTGGCATCCCAAGAATGCACTTGGATGAGAAGAAATAACATGATCATAATCTTGTCTTGAACTTTGATAGACTATAGATACTAATCATTTGAGAATGAAACTCCAAAGATTATCTTGAAGATAATACAGCTTATATTGCACAAATACAAAAGGGACATACTTAGTCAAAGGTCATGGAGCACCTTACACCAAAATTCTCATTATGCATGAAATGCATCAGAATGAAGAGATTTCGGTGACTCATACACGAAGGTATGAGAAGGCTTAGAGAAGTGTGCAGATCAGGGGGAGAACATCCCTGAGCACATAATCCCTATCACTGGAGTCTAGAAAGACAACTTAGTGAATTCCAGAAGAATTAAACATTGTACTCTTTTTTTCCCTTATTGAGTTTTTACCTAAAGGTTTCTCAAGAAGAGGTTTTTGACGAGGCAATGTGTACAATGTGAAGCTACGGTACCATGTACTCTTTCTCTATTTTTTCCCACTGGGTTTTTATGAAGGAGTTTTTAATGAGACATGGGTATCGTCGTAAAATGCCCAAGTGGGTTATGCTAATACTCTGGTTGGACAAGGAAAGGAAGTTCTGGGAGAACATATCCTACTTCAATTCCAATGTGTGGGCAATGTACCAAAGGACTCTCTCCTAGTAGGAAAGGAGACCCCCTACCCCGAGTATAAATAGTGGAACACCCCATGATGTAATTTACAAGTTTATTCAGAATAATCAAGAGAAGGCTCCACCCTACATTGTGTCTCGCCTCTTGTCTACTTTTGTTGTTGTTCTCTACCGTCGATAGCGTTAGCACAATAATTTTCACCTCATTTCCCTAAAAAAAATGGAAGAGATGTTCACCTAATTTTTTTGGTAAATTAGCGCCAATTTGTCAAAAAAGTTTTGTCATTAGACTTTATTTAATACTCTTAAATGGTAAGATTCTTTTTGATGTGACAGGACTAACGTTTAGGCCTAAAGAAATGAACCGGGGCTACGAGATGAATCTAAAGAGCCTAATTAATCTATGTTTTGATACAGTGATGCTATAGTAATCATCGTCTAATCACGGCTTAATTACCCTCATTAGATTCGTCTCGTGAATTGCTCAGGGGTTCTGTAATTAGTTTTGTAATTAGACTTTATTTAATACTCCTAAATGGCAAGATTCTCTTTGATGTGACAGGTCTAAACTTTAGCCTAAACAAAACGAACATTTCACCGGCTCCTCCCCCTACCGCACCCTCTCCTCTACATTTTTATTTTTAAAAACAAAGAGAAGTTACTGGATCAAATCCAAATCTGGCACATCTATTTTCTTAAAGAAGACAGAGCCACAACCGGAGCTAACACAGTTGCATCCCTATCAAGGAGGCTCTAACAGGTATTTTAGTCGCTAGATGTGTTGTAAGAAACAATAGATAATAAATTTGCTAAAATTCTTTTTTTGAACAAATATGTCCGTTATATATCACGTATAAGATCTGAGTATTATTTTTAAGCATTATAATTTTTAATGTTATATTGGTGATGGTAAATATCAGCAGCTTGCTAAGTAGGAGTAGGAAAGAAAAGTAGCTGATCTCGGTGATACTGACCAAGAGATCAGCGCCCCCCCCCCCCCCCCCCCCCCCGGTCGCCCTCCCAGGCGACACGGGCGGCGACCACCACCCGCCACCACTCGATCTCCTTCCTCCCTTCACCCACCTCGCCGCCGCGGGAGCTGCTAGCGTGGCACAACCTGCACATCGGCGATGATGGCGACGACGGGATCTATTTCTCCGTTTCCCCCTCCTACCCTCCTCTCTGATCGCGTTCGGTGTGGGGCGATCGATCAGACGTCTCTTCTGATGCGCTGATCCAGAGGGCAATGGCAGCTTGACGTTTCACGGCTCGCATGAGCACGGATCGACGCGACTGCTTTGGCGGCGGTGGCGTTCTTCCTCCTGTGCATGGATCAGAGGGAGTTGCGGTTGCTTCACGGTGGCAGCGATGACCCTCCTGTGCGTATCCAGGAGGCTCGTGCGAACTGCAGTTATTGCATGGCGACCTCGATGGCGCGTGGTCACCTAGCGACAGTGGTCTACGACTGTATCTTCTCGTGCGCGTGGCCAGGGGAAGTGTGCTTCTCCTCACATGAATTGAGATGGCCTTCCGCGCCTTGCTGGTGGCCTGTCATCGTCGCTCTCGGCGGCGGTGTGTAAGCCGATGTCGTCCAGGTCGCTGCCCTCTTGCAGATCTGGTGGTGTATCCTTAGAGCAACTCCAACAGCCTTGCTAAAACATGTTTTTTCTCTAAATATAGCTAGTACTATTGAAAATAACTCTCCGACAGTCTCTTCAAATCCATCTCTAAAATAGCTAACTCTTCATTCCACTTTTCCAGCTAGCAATTTTTAGCTGGGGACCTTCACTCTCTATTCCTTCTTTCCGCGGTTGCTCCATTGGCCTGATGGCATTGCGACCTGATCCTGGTGTTGGTGCATGGATCAGCTCTTCGCATCGGAGTTTATGGATCCACTCGAAAGATACCTGGCAACTTTAGCCAGTTGCGGCGATGGTGACGCCTGTGGGCGCCATGGTCTTTCCATAGTCAAGGAAACACTGATTCCAGGATCTTCAGGTGAATAACCTAGCTCATGTTGGGCGGATGACGGCGGCATCAAGGACAACGTAATCTTGCTGAAGGCGTCATTTTGGAGTGTCTCATGCTTTTCTTGGAATTTGGAATCGAATAAAAATATTTTTATTATGCTCACTCAAGGAAAGTAGATGTAGATAGGGGCTTATACCCTAAAGTAACAAAAAAAATATTTGTGTTACGTAACGAACATAGGTTATTGTCCTGTTGGTGCACCGGCCAAGAAAAGAAGAGGTGATGGAGAAGGTGGAGGGGATGATGAAGGAGCTGCAGCTCTCTGCTGCGGAGAGGAAGGGTGTCAAGATCGGGCCAGCGGTGACGGAGATGTCGCCTCAGGCAATTGGGAAGCTGATGTCGGAGAAACTCGCGTTGCTGGGGGCTTTGGAGCAGGCACTTGGCTGGATCTGGTGTCCCATCAGGGGCATCGACGTCATGGATTGGGGAGAGAATCATTTTCTCTTCACTTTCCATCGAGAGGCGGGGAAAAGGAGGGCGTTGGAGGAGGGACCCTAGATGCTGGACAATGAATTGGTGGTGTTTGCTGATTTCGATGGCTCAAAAACTTTGGAGGAGATCGACTTCTTGTTCATTCCGATCTGGATACGAGTGTTGGATCTTCCTTTGAGTATGTTGACAAGATCCACCGGCGAAATTCTGGGCCAGGAAATTGGTGAAGTACTAGAGGTGAATGTGGGGGAAAATGGAATCGCCATTGGAAGGGAACTGAGAATCAAAGTACGCATGGATATCAGGAAGCCTTTGTTGCGTGGTCTCACTATCTGTGTTGGTGAGGACAATGATGGACGATGGTGCCAGCTAACATATGAATATCTCCCTGACTTTTGCTATGTGTGCGGCATCTTGGGGCATACTGACAAAAGTTGTGGGATCAAGCTAGGCAAAGGCGAAAAGAAACAATATGGGCCAAAACTGAGATACTACGTGCAAAGGAGGAGAGGTGGTCCGGACAGTGGTGGTAGTCGTGGTAGCTTGTCGCAAAGGAGTGCTTACTCTGCGGCACGAAGTTCTTTTGGAGGTATGGGAAGTAGGGGTGGTGCTGTTCGTTCTCGCAGCGATGGCCCATCTTGGAGGAAGAGCATTGCGAATAGCGACGTAGGGAAGGTGGGGGAGAAAGGTGAGAAGGAGAATCCAAAACAGGATGTGCTTCCAAGGGAGAAAACAGAAAAAGAGAAGAACAAGATAGGAGCAGAAAGCAGCCAGGCGCTTTGTCACCACCAATGCAGAATTGGGTGAAAATGATAGTGTCCATGTGACAGTCCCATGCATCACATGCAAGTGGACATAGTGGCGCAAAAGGTTCTAGATGAAAAGAAAATTGTTGCGGCAAAGGAAAAAACGAAGGAGGAGAATAGGACCATGCGAAAGTTCAAACGCGTGGCCCGTGATGGTGAGAAAGGGAGTGGTGAAGACCAATCTGTTCTATCTGAGGGAAAACGTTCAGCTGACTTGATGGAGGAGGACATGGAGGAGGGGAGGAGTAAGAAGAGGAATGTGACGTCTGAGACAAGTAACACAAACTCTAAGGCGGGGCTGTCGGTACAGCCCTGTAAGAGGATCAATGAAGATTATTGCCTGGAACTGCCGGGGGTTGGGGAACGGCCCGACAATGCGTGGCCTTCTGAATCTTCAGAAGGCGAAGGACCCTGACATCCTATTTTTGTCCGAGACAAAGATGGATAGAAATAGGATTCAAAATTTTCGGTGGAATTGGGAATGACCAATATGGTGGTGAAAGACTGCGAGGGGAAGAGTGGTGGGCTCGCTGTCTTTTGGAAGAACGGAATAAATTTTCAGTTGAGTACAGTGTCTCGACTGTACATAGATGCTGATGTGGTAGAGAAGGATGGGTTTGTATGGCAGTTTACAGGCATATATGGTGGACCAAGGTCAGAAAATAAAGATCTTACTTTGGGTATGTTGACAAGATCCACCGGCGAGAGCATTACGTACGTTGAATGTTGCTAGAAGGAGACCATGGCTGTGTATGGGGGATTTTAATGAGATTCTTCTCAGTTGCGAGAAGGAGGTGACGAGGACATCACTCATTCGGATACAATCAACGCTCCTCTGCTGTATATGCAAAGTCCAATCACTAGAGGTCATGCGCGTCAATCGAATTTACGGGTGAGCTCGTTTCAAATGATGTCTTATTTACATGTTTTTGGTAATAAAATGCTACCTAATAATTTAATAATTGTTAGAAACCATGGAGATGACGATAAGATAGCTAGAGAGGCACTTGAAGGCGTAGTGGGCCAGCAACGGCGTCCAAGTCAAGTAGGAAGCCTAATCCAAGTCGACTTCGAGTCCGTTTCGGAGTCAAGGAGCAGTCTGCACTAAAACGGTCCCCTAAGTTGCATACGGGCTCGGATTTGGACGTTCTATATATGTACGGAAAAATAGCTTGATAATATTTCCAATGGAATTAGTCTCATGTCAAAATTCGTCCAGAATCATCGGGAATAGTTGAAACAAGTTCACATCCAGAATTTGTCTCGGTGCTGCGCCACCGTAATTTGGTCTTTAGGCTTTGTATCATATTGGAGCCCATTAGGGGTGCGTCCAGGGGGGTTGCACGCACGTAAACCCTATATCATCCGTAGCCGCCGCCCAAGTTAGGGTTGGGTTTTGCTTAGATTATTCTGTCAAGAACAGTTTCGTCGTTCATCGGTTTGTGAGACCCCAACTTGTGAGTTTAATTATATATCTGCAATTTGTTGTATTCTTTCTTGTTCTTGCTTGTGTCTTCGATTCGCATGCAAGGATTAGCCTTCTTGGCGAGGTCGACCGTGCATCGCCGGTCGATAACCTGAGGAGACGTGGTGCTGCGATTGCGAGGTTCGGAACATGTTGTTCGAAAGCCGGATCGACGTGTGTCAAGTTTCCACCATATCGATTGTTATCAGAACCTTTCGGAAGATCGGGAACCCTAGTTCACATCAAGTGGTAATCGGAGCTTCAGATATTCCGTTAGGTTCACCCTTATCCTAGTTTAATTTGATTAATTCATTCCATCCTAGAGTCCAAAAAATTGACCCATAAAAATATTTACTTGCACTTCCACTGTCTATCACCCTTTGTGCCGTTGCAAATTTTGTTTCAGTTTGCTTTTTTGAATTTCTGTCCGTCGTCACCGTCATGTTGCTGGCCGAGTTCCTGTTGTTTATCCTAGCGTGTTAAGTTGTGGAGTCGCCCTCGTTTTTTCTCTGCGCTACAAGACACCATTCTTTTGATTCATGCGCATAGTTGACAAGGAAATAAGGGTGCGTTCGGCGCATGGGGTCTAAATTTTAGAGAGTTTTTGCAACGAATATTCTAATTAAAAATAAAGTTTAATTACAAAACTAATTTCAGGACTCAACTCGAATTTGCGAGACGAATCTAATGAGGGTAATTAAGCTGTAATTAGATGATGGTTATTGTAGCATCACTGTAGCAAAATATAGATTAACTAGGCTCATTAGATTCGTCTCGCGATTTAGAGGGGGTTGTGACATAGGTTTTGTCATTAAATTAATAAAAGTAGTTTTAAATAGCAAGATTCTCTTTGATGTGATGGGTGCTAAAAATTAGAGGGGGTGCGCCGAACGCACCCTAAATCTTTTTGGGAAAGAATACGTCAGGATCCTCATATAGAAAGGGCTAGGTCTGCCATCTATAGGGAAAGAAAAAAAAGCCTGTACCAATCTTTGCGTTGAAAGTGTGTGCACACCGAAGATCTTTTTGGCATCTGATCTGATTTGCAGTTGTGCGCTCATTGCTGGTGTGCTGAAGAAAAAAAAAGAATATACAACATAGTTGCATCGGTTGTGTAGTGCATGCCCTCTTGCTTTAAAATTGGTGCGCGCTTTTTTTTGATTAGGTATTGATATTTGCCACGCACCTGCTCATCAGTTTGAATTTTTTTTTTCAAGCGTGCCAACTACAGATTGTTTTTGTAATTGTGCCGATAGCTTCTTATCCAGAGGTGTCTTGTGTTTGATTTGTATCTTGATATGCGGCACTTTCGAAAAAAAAAAGAGAAAAAGGCATCAGGTGTATAAAAAAAGGAGAAAAAGCCACACCTTGAGGGAAAAAAAGCAAGGAAAATAAAGAGAAAAAAAATGTCAGAGTGCTTACATCCTCTTTGAGTCCGGGGTATTGTGGTATATTTTCATTGCTAGCTTGGTTTAGGTCCGACGACGGATTTTAGGCCAGCAACATAGACTTATACTTTCGACTATTATTCAACTTTGCAATTTCTAATTTCGAAATTTGCTGCTCCTTGCTACTCACATATTTAGCCTATCAAGCTCCACATATATTCTTCGGAACAACACGGTTTTGACACTTGCAATCGCAGAATTCACACCCTCCAGGTATCCTTTGTTTTGCTAGTAAGAACCTTGTAGGAGCTTGGTAAGATGCTCCATTTTGCTTGTTGAGAGTCTCCAAGTTCATATTGTAGTGATAGGAAAATATACCCTTGTATTTTTTTTCTTGTTATTTCTACTAACAATGATAGGTTACACCACTCAAAATGATAAGTTGCTAAGTTCTCTAGCACAACAAGTGTTGAGTTCTCAAATGGAGAAGGCGGAGCAAAATCAATTGAACAATTTGTTCCAGACTTTTCTTTGTTGTGAAGATTCGACGTTGTCGTGTGCTCATTGATGCTGAAAGTAGCCGCAACATTGCAAGTTCTGAGTTGGTTGAGAAGTTTGTCTTCACCACACGGCCGCACCTATGTCCTTACTGCATCCAAAGAGTAAATCCTTACGATAAGATAAAGGTAATTGAAATTGCTCGGATTGAATTTTTTATTGGTTCTTACAAGAATAGTGTAGAATTTGATATAGTACCTATGCAAGCATGTCATTTGATGTTAGGTAAACCTTGGATTCATACAAATAAAGTTTTGCATAATGGAATTGCCAATAAGTACTCATTTCGATATAATGGCATCAAAATTACTCTTGAACCTTTGACTGCTATAGAAATTTTAGTAGCTGATCTAGAAAAGTTTGAGAGAAGAATGTATGAACCTTTTAGAAAAGAATGGGCGGTTTCACATGTTGCAACACTTCCATCTAAATCTGAATTGATAAAAGAGTAACATTCCTTCTGGCTCTTGTTGGAGCTAATATCTTGCAGGATAAACATAGAGAAGAGGACGATGCGAAAAAAAATGAGGTGCTCACAGCCTCATGTGAAAGTTCAAAAGGATCAGTTCATCCTGCACCTACTATCCCTCCTGAATTTGAGGGTAAAGGTAATGCCCATAGTACTACGTATACGGAAAGTGAGAATTCTATTAATGTGCTAAGTTTTTCCACTAATCATGCTAATATAGAGCAACATCTAGTGGAACTTTGCCTTAATTACCTTGGTCACAAGTTGATTTGCCTACTGGTCCTTGTGATAAAGAGGAGTCGTGTGCTAATGCTTCACTTATACGTTTGCCACAACAAGTGAATGGGAACAATACTTCTATTTTTGATTCACCTACTTGTGCTGAAATTAAATGTTTGATTCCTATTACCTCTGAAAATGATGAGCTAAAATTGTTGCCTTCTCTAAATACTTTGGGTTATATTGAATTGAACATTCTTTGTGACCTAAGTTCAATAGAGAGGAGAATATTTTCCAAATCTGAATTGCCTTTGTTGTCAAGAAACAATTTTCATACCATGGGCAAATATGATCATAATGGTGTGTTTATGATGCATAGAGTTTACATTTGTTCAGATCTGAATGCTCCATGTGTTGTGCAATTAAATGACCAACTAGAAGTCTGCCATAACAATCATATTGTCATGTCAAGTTTTGCCAATATTTCTAAGATGGCATATTTTATATGTTCACGTAAGAGTGATGATGATGTTCATGTTGTTGATCACTTTCTCATTGATATCCGCTTGTATGGTATGCATTGTACTAAGTTTTCAGATCATGATGCTACACTTTATAATGCATATACATATGAGTCGTCTCCTATGTTTGGGAAAAGTTGGACATTACACATTTTAGATTGGAGACCACACTTGGGAGAAAGAGCTGAGCTTGAGTCGAGGACGACTCAAATTCAAGAAGGGGGGGGGGGGGATAATGAGGACATCACTCCTTCAGATACAACCAACGCTTCTCCGCTGTACATGCAAAGTCCAATCACTAGAGGTCATACGCGTCCATCGAATTTACGGGTGAGCTCATTTCAAATAATGTCTTATTTACATGTTTTTGGAATAAAATGCTACCTAATGATTTAATTATTGTTAGGAACCATGGAGATGATGATAAGATAGCTGGAGAGGTACTTGGAGGCGCGGAGGGCCAGCAAGGGCGTCCAACTCAAGTTGGAAGCCCAATCCAAGTTGACTTCGAGTCCATTTCGGAGTTCAGGAGCAGTCTGCACTAAAACGATCGCCCAGGTTGCATATGGGCTCGGGAAGACGCCTACTGAGCCGCCGCCACCGAAAAAAATCTGGCCGCCTCCACTGCTGCACCACCGTAGGTCCCCCTCCCTTCCAGCCTCTGGCTACAATCGCCGGTGGCCGGAGGGGGTCGGGATCCATCTCTCCAATAAATCTTAGTGCATCGAGTCCTAATTAGGGTCAAGTCTTCTCCATGCCAAGTTATTTGGTATTGGGGATTTGGCTCCTCCTATTCCTCTCCGGCGACAGTGAGAAGGTAGGGTGGATTTAGTTTCTCCATGGCGACTCCGTTGAAGGTGATGGCAGTGGTGACATCAGCAACTTCTCGACTACATGGAGATTTAGGTTTCTGGACGACGTCATGGAGGCGGGGATGATGTCGCCGCCATGGAATAAAATTCTCCGGGCCCTTCTCCGTTTTGTCGTGATTAGATCCAATCACAATGGAGGTCTAGTGAGAACTTTGGATCTAGTTTCTCTTCTTCTTCGGTGGCAGAAGCGAGAAGGTGAGAGACATGAGAAAGAAGATGATGCTCAATTCCGCCTACATGTATATTGGCTGCCATTCATTGGGCACTTGTGGCACTACTTCTGGTTGAGCCGTCTATGGAGCACGAAGGCCACTTGCCTGTGCAGTCTTCCGTATGAACCTTCACACAGGTTTGGATTTGAGTCTTGGAGCTACATGTTGAGTGCTCTTGGTTGTAATCTCTTTGTCTTGCAGAGTGCTTGTAACTTGATGATGTACTCAACTAAATATTAATATAATTCTTCTTTCGTCTCAAAAAAAAAAGTTTGCATATGGCTCAGATTTGGACGTTCTATATATGTACGGAAAGATAATTTGATCAACTTTCCAATGGCATTGGTGTCATCGGGAATCGTTGAAACAAGTTGACGTCCAGAATCTGTCTTGATGCTGCGCCACCGTAATTTGGACGTTGGGCTTTGTATCATGTTGAAGCCCATTAGGGGCACGTCCAGGGGGGTTGAACGCCCCTAAACCCTATATCATCAGTAGCCGCCGCCCAAGTTAGGGTTGGGTTTTGCTTAGATTATTCTGTCAAGAACAGTTTCGCCGTTCATCGGTTTGTGAGACCCCAACTTGTGAGTTTAATCATATATCTATAGTTTGGTTGCATTCTTTCTTGTTCTTGCTTGTGTTCTTTGATTCGCAGGCAAGGATTAGCCTTCTTGGCGAGGTCGACCGTGCATCGTTGGTCGATAACCTGAGGAGACGTGGTGCTGCAGATTGCGGGGTTCCGAACGTGTTGTTCGGAAGCCGATCGATGTGTGTCAAGTTTCCACCAAATTAATAGTTATCAGAACATTTCGGAAGATCGGGAACCCTAGTTCACATCATGAGGGAGGTCAGGCAAGGGCACAGAGATGTATGGATCGATTTCTCAATGCGTTAGGACTGCGCGCTGTCGGACTTGGGTTTCGTAGGTGATCCTTTCACCTGGCGGAACGGTAGTCACACCAATCCCAATTACATCAGGGAGCGGCTTGACCGGGCGATTGCGGATGTTGACTGGTGTGCCCGTTTCCCAAGATTTCATGTGGTCAATGGCGAACCACGGCATTCTGACCATAGACCTGTGATTGTTGAGACGGAGAATGTTGAGCATACGGCACAGAGCAGGAGTCATGCTCTGAGTTTTCATTATGAGGCAGGCTGGATGAAGGAGGATCAGTGTGCCACAATTGTTGAAAATGCATGGCGTCTAACAGTGGATGCCAGGCAAGGGAGTGTTGAGGAGGCGATCATGAACGTTGCAGCTGATTTGTGGGACTGGAACACTAATATTCTTGGGGATCTTGAAAAGAGACTCAAGCGGGTGCGACGTGCATTGGAAGAATGCCGTCGAGGGCCAGCCAATGCAGACAGAGAGCAGATCCTGAAGTATAAATTGCAAAAACTGGAGGATCAGCATGAGATGTATTGGAGTCAGAGGGCGCATGTTCATTGGTTAGAGAAGAGGGACAGAAACACAAAATTTGTTCAAGAATATGCTTCAGAAAGGAGAAAAAGGAACATAATTTGTAAGCTGGTAAAGGATAATGGGGAGGCACTCACGGATGAAAAGTGGCATTCATAATCTAATTGTAGAATATTATCATTCTTTGTTTAAAATCAAGTATGGAGGATAGAATGGATGATCTGTTGCAACACGTTGGCCATATAGTGGCACCAGAAATGAATGAGGATCTTCTTAAGGAAGTTCACTGATGCTGAGATAAAAAATGCTCTGGATTGCATATGGGATTTAAAAGCACCGGGTGTTGATGAAATGCCGGCTCTTTTCAAGCAACACTGAAATATAGTAGGAGGAGATGTAATTAGGGAAGTAAAGAATTTCTTGTCCGGGGTGATATGCCAAATGGATGGAACAAGACTTGTGTGGTGCTGATCCCGAAGGTTGCACAACCTGAAAGAATAAAAGATCTACGCCCGATTATTCTTTGTGACGTGGTTTACGAAATAGCATCGAAGGTTTTATCGAACAGATTGAAATTAATTCTCCCCAAGATTATTTCTCTCAACCAAAGCGCGTTTGTCCCTGGGCGTCTTATTACTGATAATGTCCTGCTTGCCTATGAAATGACACACTTCATGCAGACGAAAAGAAAAGGCCTAGATGGATATGATGCTGTAAAGCTTGATATGAGTAAGGCTTACGATCGGGCAGAATGGGGTTTTCTGGAGAAGATGATGGAAAAAATGGGCTTCCAAGAAGATGGATTGATGTCATAATGAAATGTGTTTCTACGGTGACATATAATATTAAAATAAATGGTGCTTTGACACAGGAGATTATTCCAGAAAGGGGGTTGAGACAGGGCGACCCTTTGTCGCCCTATCTTTTCTTGATTGTGCTGAGGGCTTCTCTTCGCTACTAAATGCTGCTGAAGCAAGGGGTGATGTAGTGTGAAGATATGTGCACAGGCTCCGAGTGTAAACCATCTATTGTTTGCATATGATTCATTGTTACTCCTGAAAATTGATGATCGAGTGCAAATCAATTGCAGAATATTCTATCTTTGTATGAGGCATGCTCGGGGTCGGGGCAAATTATCAACAAGGAGAAATCGTCGGTAATGTTCAGCAAAAACACAAGAAATTCAGATAAGGTAGGGTTAATGGCGGCTTTGGATATTACGGTGGAGGCTCCTAATGAGAAGTACCTGGGTCTGCCAGTGTACATGGGGACATCAGAATCCCAGACCTTCGCATATTTGAAGGATCGTATATGGAAAAGAATACAAGGATGGAAAGAGAAATTGTTATCTAAAGCAGGGAAGGAGGTGCTTGTTAAGGCGGTGGCTCAGGCCACTCCTACTTATGCTATGTCCTGTTTTGATTTGACAAAGACCCTATGTGATGATATCAATTCTATGATTGGACGATTCTGGTGGCCACAACAGGACAATGAAAAGAAAGTACATTGGTTATCCTGGGAGCGTTTGTACTAGGAAGAGCAAAGGGGGTCTCGGCTATAGAGACTTGCACATGTTCAACTTGGCTATGTTGGCTCGGCAGAGTTAGAGACTATTGACGGATTCTGAGTCTCTGTGTGCTCAAGTGAAAGAGTGACCAGGTATTTCTTATTCTTGGCGTAGCATTGTCCGAGGCTTACAAGCTCTAAAACAAGGGTTAATATAGAGGGTCGGTGATGGGACTAATATTAATATTTGGTTGGATTCTTGGTTACCCCACGGTGTTACTAGGAGGCCGATTACACCTCGAGGGAAGACTGTGATCAGTCGGGTTTCTGATTTGATAAATCCGAACACTGGTGATTGGGACAAAGAACTTATTAATGATATTTTCTGGGAGGAAGATAGACATCATATCTTGGCCATACCTCTGAAACAGAATGGGGTGGATACTCTGGCTTGGCATTTTGATAATAAGGGGCTATTTTCAGTGAAGTCATCTTATCATGTTCTATAGGACGAGCACGATTTCGACAAGAAACGGAAGGGGGAAAAGGTTCTACAATGACCGGTGAAGTGCAAGGCGTGGACTGGAAGAAGCTATGGAGGTTGTCATGCATACCAAAGTTAAAACAGTTCCTATGGAGATTTGGTCACAATAGTCTACCGCTAAGGAAGAATATTGAGAGGAGAGGGATGGAGGCTGATACTCTCTGCCTCATATGTCATCGTTTGGATGAGGATGGCAGTCATTGTGTGAAAAAATGTTGGCAGCAGTTGGCCTGGAGCTTACTAGACTAGAGCTGGTCACATTACCATCTGCGAAGAAGGTGGTTCAAGTCATCCTGGATATGGAGGAGAAGAAGCAGCTGAGTGTGATTTGCTCTGCTATGGACGTGGTGGAATGCTAGAAATAAAGCTAATGCGGGCGAGAGGAAGAAGGAAACCAGGGAGATCATTCATTCAACTGCAGTGCTAACTAGTGACATGGCAAAACGATCTACAGAGGCTAAGGTGAAGATAAACAAGCCCCGGAAATATTGGTTGCCGCCATCCCAGACATTTTGAAAGAGAACATTGATCGTGCATTCATGGAAGAAAAGAAAATCGGTGCGTGGGGTTTGGTTGTGAGAGACCATGATGGCGGTGCAGTTCTGGCAAGATCTGAGAAGCTATTTGCGGTGCATGACGCGCTGTGTGTAGAAGCACAGGCAGGCCTTGCTGCTCTCCAAGCTGCGGCAGCCAGTGGTATGTCTTGTATTCAGTTGGAGACAAACTCTTCTTGTCTGAGTACGGCTCTCAACACAAATTTGTTTGATCAAGCACCAGGAGGCGTCTTTTTCAAGGAGATGAAGGAGCTTATCAATAATCAGTTTTGAGTCTGTAGAAGTATAGTTGTTTCACGCACTTGTAATTCTGTATCACACGAGATTGCTCGCTGTGGTTTGGGTTGGGACTCGGATTATTTCGTCATTTGGGATGATCCCCTCCCAGAGTTTGTAACAAACCTTGTGGGTCGCGATATGGCTGACCTGGAGTTGAATGAACAAATAGAGGGAGCTCGAAAATAAAATAAAAAAGCCAAGACCGTGATTAATATAATTTCTTATTATTTAAAAAGAAAGAAAAGTAGCTCCGATGGGAAATTTACAATTGCCTAGCCCTTTCTCTTCTGTGCGAAGGAACCACACTCCTTTCCTTCCCTTCTCCCCCCGCGACTACGCCCCCTTCTGGAAGGCTGGAACCGTCTCCTGCACCCATTTTCGTCCTTACAATTACTCCATCCACCCGCACCAAGTGACGTGTGGGCCCAGATACCTAACTGCTCGTTAGAGCCCCACCTGCCATAGGCCACCCAAAACCCCGCGAACAAATCCTCCCCCCGCTGAGGAAGAAAAGGAAGGAGCCGTTTCCTTGTTACCGTCACCGTCCAACCGGCGGCGGCAACCCCGTAAACTTTCCTTCCTCCGCGTTGCCCCTCCCTCTATCAGCACGCGCAAACTCCCTTTGCTCTGGCCAAATCCCCGAACGCGCATTCCGAGTCGGCGGCGGTTGTGGTTCCCGGAGGCGTCCGCGAACCCTAACCCTACAGCGAGGCCTCGCCGGCGGTGGGGAGGCGGCCATGTCGATGGACTCGGACAGTTCCTCCTCCTCGTTCGGCGGCGCCGACAACAGGAGCTTCCGCCAGATCACCCGAGACCGTAAGCTCCGCTTCCGTTCTCACTTACTGTAGTGCTGATTGGTTGGTGGGGATCAGGTGATCTCTGTGGCTATGCTTGTGGCTCTGGGACTCTGGGAATTGGGTGGAGTAGAGGGGATTGGTTGTTCATGCTTGGAAATGCTGATTTGTAGTTCATTTCGTCTTCTATTCTACATTTCTACTTGTGTTTGCCTGGACAATGAAGTGACGGCATATGGCGTGTTTTACTCTTTCTCGTGTTACTCGTATCACAACAAACTTTGGAATAACTCAGAAACCTTTTAGCGGCCTAAATAAATGGAATGACTTCGATTTGGGAACGGAGCCACTGACCCAGGAACTGATGTAGAGAGGAATTGTGATCGAATTGAACTGGCACAGTGAGAACACAAAACCATAGGTAAAAATGTAAGTAGTTCAACTGCCAGTTTATTTATGCCTGTATCCTAGTATGATCAGTGAGACGATAATACTTTTCCTGTTGCATACGATCAATCCAAATTTCATAGATATACCGGTAGCCAATGTTTAACTACATGGAAGGCTCACAACAAGAATGCATCTCAAACTTCGCAATGCACTATACAGTCCAACAAGAAGTGGTTGCACTCTTCCCCGGACCCTGCGCAAGCTGGAGCTACGTGGATGCCCGCCCTATATACTTGTTATATATTACCATAATGATGTTGTGTGCATAGTTAAGCTTGACCTTTGGACAAACCAACATCTTACGCCATGAGAATAGTTGAAGTGTGGGCAGCACTGGTTAATAAATGCTTTATGCAGTGGATGCTGCCAAGAGTAAACTGCAGAGATTCAAGAGAATGGTGCTACAGGCTGTTCCTAGCGTCGTGTATGTACTGAGTACTTCTGTCCGTTCGTTTGTGAATCTGATCATCTAATATACGTAAGGTGAACGATGAGGCAAAGCCATAGGAATTGTGAACCTGGTTTAATATGGTTTCGATTCATCAGGACTCGATCGTGGGCAACATGTAGAATAGTCTTGATCTAATAAGTGCAAATTTCGTGAAAACCACTTGAGGAGGTTCTTTAATGGCGGATGACTAAGAAAGAACGACTTGCCTGGAATTCTTTGTATTTTGTACTCTTTCTTCGGTCTCACAATAATTTGCCTGACTTATCTTTTTCTGATCCTGTATGTATCCATCTACATGATTTTAGTATAAGGTTTAGACGGTGCAATTGCAGTCTTTATAATTTGTAATCTACCACCTCCTTTTTTTATCGTACACATCCTGCCGGGTTCCTAATTTCAGATTTGTTTGTTTATTATTGTTGTTATTATGTAGGATTATTAATCGAGATGCTGAGATCAACTCGGAAGAGCTCAAAGTCGACATGGAAGGTATCTTCCAGTATAGATGATGTTTTGGTTTCTGATGCTTCCACTTTCTTTGTCCTTGTGAAAAGTGCTTGAGATATGTGCATCGAATTGTGCCATGGACTTTAGGTGCTTATCATGGACAAACTTACAGTCAAGATAATGTCATTTTCGTGCAAGATGGCAGATATTACAGAAGAAGGGGTTTCCTGTAAGTAGGCTCATCAAAACATAGTTTATTCTGACATTTATTTTACATAAAGCAGTTGTTGTATCCATTTGACTATTGTTTGGATCTAAAATTTTTGCATCTAAGCATGTAAGTAAATCTGTAGACTGCATCAGATATACGAGTATATTCATAATGTTCTAAAGCATTTGTTAAGAACCTAAATGTTATGCGCCATGGCCATGGGCCCACCGGCTGCCCAGGGAGTCCAGGCGGTTACTGTTCACACCCGTACTGGCGCTACAGTAACCGCGGGCCCAAAGGGGTGCCTTGCCCATTGAGTTAGATAAGTTTGCTCTAGAGTCTCCCAGATTGTAATAGATTACTTAGGGGTCAAGTTGTACCCTCTCTATATAAAGAGGGGCAGTCTATCAATAAAGGGAAGTAGAAGTTAGAGGGGTCAAACCCTAAAACTCTCTTTCTCTCTCTCAGCCGCCACCCCCCTCCCTCTCTTGCGCCGCCTCTGCTCTCTCTTGTTTGATGCACGTAACACTTACACTTATAGTAAAACAAAATATATGTCCTCTCATGCAAACCTGTGAGCTGGCACCAGATAATAATTCATGTAGCCTGACAGGGTACCATTTATACTGCAACCATGAGAATTGTATACTAACATAAATCCACAAGAATTTTGGGAACTGTACTGATGTTCTTTTTCCTTTCAAAGTATCATGTCTAAATTATTTGTTTATGCCCTTTGCTAAGTTAAAATTTCGCCACAGAAATATTGCAAATAGCTACGTGTTTTTCTCTCTCCAAGTATTACCACTTTGATGCTTTAAGCATTTGCATTTCAAAGTTGCACGACCTTAGAGTTCCTTGAAACAATTGTTTGCTTTTTGAAATATTCTTGCTACAGTCTCTTACTAGGACTAATATATATGCATACGAGTGTACAGGTTTAGAATTGACAACTCTTTTTGCAGTGGTTGAGGACCTGTACAAACGGAGGCAACCATTGCCTTCCATGGATGCAATTTATTTCATGCAGCCAACTAAAGAAAAGTAAGTAGTGTTAGCTACTCCTCGTTGACATTGCTGTTTTATGCCAGACTGTAAAGCCTCTTTTCTTCTATAGTTCTGAGACATCCCACAATCATTAATTTTGGTCCACTTCACTAAAAATATATGATTTGTTTCTCTTTAAATTATATGTCCTGATTCCTATGTCTATCTTTTCTGTTGCAACTTTACTGCATTGTGATCTGAGGTGCTTCCTTGACTTATAAAACTACTTTCTTTAGGGAATAATGCATTTTTTTACTCTTATGATGGGTTATTATTTTTAGTGCATTTCTTAAAATACCATGGTTTTTAGGTGCATAGAACCGAATTACTTATAGAAATGTATGCTCTTTAGGGAATAATGCATTTGTGATAAAAAAATTGGACACCGAATTCAGTTCCTGTGCTTAAGTTCACTGGGAGAACAGCTTTTTGTTGGGTGCCTTTCATGCCTTGAATACACAAGCAGTAGGTTGCTGTCACTAATGTACTTGGAATTTCTTTAATAGCTTTGAAATCGGTTAACAAGTTTTATAACCATTTCACTTCAATGATGATGCAGCATTCGCATATTCATGTCCGACATGTCTGGGAAAAATCCGTTGTATAAAAAGTATGTGATCAATACTATCTTTTATTATGAGCATTATATGTGGTGGAATTATTCACTGATACATTGAAAAACCTTGTGCAGAGCTTATGTCTTTTTCAGTTCTCCTGTACAGAGGGAACTGGTAGCTCATGTAAAAAAAGATTCGACTGTTCTAACACGTATCGGCGCACTCAGTGAGGTTGTGTAGCTACCATTTGTCTCCTCCATACTCATTTATTTGAATATTGCATTCTTGCAGATGAACTTTGTTACCATTTGTTACCTGACTTCTGTTCCATGCTTGCAGATGAACTTGGAATACTTTGCTATCGATAGTCAGGTATTTTTTGATGTTTTGCAAGTGTTAAGCTTTTAATATTGGATTAGTACTCCAAACAGAAGCTGAAAGTAACTTCATGTTGACCTAATTCGTTTTTAAATTTCAATGTTGTGTACAGGGCTTCCTAACTGACAATGATAACGCACTAGAAGAGTTGTTTAGTGAAAGTGCGGAAGGTTCACACAAGTACAATGCATGCCTTAACACTATGGCCACACGTATTGCTACAGTGTTTGCATCGATGAGGGTAGTTTTCCATTCTCTGCTATTTACAAAGTCTTTGATTTTAATGCGTGTATATATATATGCAATCGTGGTTTTCAATATATCAATGATAGTTGGGGTAATAGTTCTCAAATGGAGATAGTTTACAACTACCGAACAAGGAACGAGAAAACCATGCGTGTCAGGTGCAGCTTCTTAAAGCCCATTAGGGTGGGTTAGCTTATACTACCTCCGTACCTAAACATAGGGCTTTCTAGCATTCTACCACAAAAATTATCTTGAAGTTAGACTACTATACCTCTCATTTTACCTCAATCTACCCTCCACCAACTCTCTCAACAACCCCATTGTTTGTCTTATCCCTAGAACGCTCTATATTTATAGACAAATTTTGAACTTCAAAACGCCTTATATTAAGGGACGGAGGGAGGATATCATATGTTTTTTTATATTCAGATGAAATATTGTTATTTGCATTTCTTAAAGTGATAAAATTGCAATAGTTGATACGATAGGGCCAGGCTCACCTATGTTGGGATGAAACTCTCCTGGCCCCAAAAATCCTAGTGGTGTCTTTCCCTTGCTAGTTATTCCTATATCCACTCCTTACCGATGTGTCGTCCCACCCTCATTGCAGCCCCACTTTACCAAGTTATTTTTCTCTGACCCCCTCCTGTAGCCGTTTACCTTCTATCATGCATCACATGATGATTTGATATCATCTCTGGAAGGCCGATAATTTATGAAAAAAATTCAACATTCAATCAATGAGTGATGGGTTGGATTGACAGTGGTTTTGCCACCAAAAGAAACCTAGCAGTGGGGATATCGCCCTATCGGTCAAATGAATTCATTCGTTGGAGAGAATACTTCATGGAGGATGATTGATTGGAACCAAAACAAGAAAGATTGGAATATGGAAGTATTTATAGTTTTACTTTCTTGTAATTACCAAGTAATCATTTACTTCAATCTTACTGAAACAGAATATGTCTGACTATTTTAGGAGTTTCCTCGTGTGCACTACCGTGTGGCCAGGACAATCGATGCTTCCACTTTGACAACATTACGAGATTTGGTTCCCACAAAGCTTGCTGCTTCCGTGTGGAATTGTCTCGCCAGATATAAGTCTGCAATACCTGAATTTCCACAAACAGAAACGTGTGAATTGCTTATTGTTGACCGATCAATAGATCAGGTAGGATGTATACTCCCTACGAATCTTTGTTAAGTTTGTGCCGACTGCCCCATGTAATACAACTGGTTCATCCTTTGATCTCGCACATTTTCTTGAGCACTATAGGTTGCACCGATTATTCATGAGTGGACGTATGATGCAATGTGCCATGATTTACTCGGTATGGATGGCAACAAGTATGTACAAGAGGTGAGCATATCAGCAACTTGTATTGTACTCAACTGGATTACATGAAATTCAGTTCTATGCTTGAAATGTTTGATTCTTATAAATTTTACATACAATTCTAAACCAATAGGTTCCAAGTAAGAATGGTTCAGCTAATGAGAAAAAGGAGGTTTTGTTGGAGGATCACGATCCAGTGTGGCTTGAGCTTCGGCATGCACATATAGCTGATGTAAGATTATTGATTTGGTCTTTAGCTGTTCTGTATGCTTTTGGCCGTTACATGATGACATCGATATTGCAGGTTAATGAACGGTTGCATGAAAAGATGACCAATTTTGTATCGAAAAACAAAGCGGCTCAACTGCAACAGGCAAGGTTGGTTCAGGAACATTTTTCTTCTTATTCTATTTGAGGATATCTGAGTAGCTGAAGGTTATGATGCAATTATTACAATATAATTTTGCTTCCTTCTATTGAAGTGCACGTAAAATGTTTTGGTTTAAGAAACACACCATGCTTAGATGGCTCTGTTTCTTGCTGGTAGCGATTTGCACTTAGAGCTTGTTTGGTTGCTGCCTGGCCAGGCAATCAATCAGGACCTCGGCGCTCAAAATTGTGCGCCTAGCGTCACTGCCTGGTCTAGACAGATTCCTGAGGCGGCGATCCAAACAAGCCCTTAGTTATCCAACTTACTCCCTCTGTTATTTTTTGTTGGTGCTGTTTTGTTCAAATTTTGAGCTAATCAGCGTCATAAAAAAGGACAGGGAGTATTGCTACTATGAGTTGCCTACAGTATAATTAATAGGGGCAAATTATATTGTGAGTAAAATTTTAATTCCTTGTTTATTGTGCAAGCCTGCAGGGAGCTAAAATGGCCCCTGTTTGAGCTTGAGGAAAAAGCAAGTAGTTTGAGTTTAATTATGTAGTGTACATAGTTATTAAGGCGTCGCTTCATCGTCGCTTCAACGACGCCAAAGCGTCGAAGCGGTACGCTGCGGACGACTTGCAGGACGACCCGCCTTATGACGTATGTCGTCCGCCTCAGGTGTGAAGCGTCGCGAAAAGCGTCGTTCTGGCGTCTCTTCGACGCCACGGACGCGAGGCGGCCGCCAACCACAGCGACGCGTGAATCTGAGCGGGAACGCCAAAAAAATGGCGGGCTCTTGCGGGGAGAGGCGGAGAGAGAGGTGAATCGTCGGGTAAAACAGAGGGCAGCGGCAGAAATCGCTCACCAATCAACATTCGAGCGGGACCAAAACGCGCCAGGTGAAGCAGCCGCCTCGTGCGGTCCTCCCCGTACTCGCCGGCGGCCGGCGCGGCGCTCTCCTCCCTCCTGCGCTGGCACTTCTCCCTCCTGCTCCGGCGCTCCTCCCTCCAGCAGCAGGGGACCGGCTGTCTCAGGACACAACCACGCAGATACGGCCGTCCTACTCTTTCTCTGTTCTGTTCTGCTGCTCGTCATGAAATTGGGCCTCGATTCCGCCGTCGATTCCGCACTTCGGGAGATGGATTTGAGGCTGCTGGCTTGCTGCTCGCAGGGGTGGCGGCGACTGATAGCAGTTTAGGGCACGTGGGGATCAGGCTTGGTGATTAGCTTATGGGCTTGATTGGGCTGCCTTCTCCTTCCTGCCTATTGGAGTGGCCCATGGGCCTCTTATCTGCTACATGTCTGGTAGCAACGTACTACTTTATCTGATTTGTCCTTGTATCATACTCATGAACTGCCCCTTGAATTTTCAATCACTCAAGGATAGCATGATCATATGGCGTCGCCACGCTTCGCGCCTTACCGCCGTAAGGCGTAAAGCAGTAGTCCGTCGCCACGCTTCGCCTTACCGCCTTAATAACTATGGTAGTGTATGTCATTCATCGAGTCAAGGTCACAAATCTAGGAGAGCCATATCCATTGGTTATTTGTAGATATCATAGTGATGAAGGTGTCATAAAGTCAGATGTTTGCTAAATTGATAGGTTTTGAAATTTTGCTACCTGATTAAATTGTGGTCTATGCATATGTTGCTATCAATCAGGATGATCTGTTTATATTCCATGAGGCCATCAAGGCAGATGATTGCGTGCAGTATATGCTTGAGTTTCCGGTCGATTTGTTTAATGAGTTAGCTCAAGAATTTGGTCTGGTGTTGATACTCGGTTTGTTCATGTAATTGATGTGAGTCTTTTTCGTCGATGTTACTACCCCTCTTACCTTGGTCCTAGTAAGAGGTAGCACTATGGACCTATCATTTTCCCTGTCATACGAAGATACGATGCTCTCCTGCTTGTTCAAGAAAAAGAAAGAATTGACTTGTCATATTCCAATGAACATGTGATAGATATTTCGGCGAATCATTAATGAAGTTCAAAATTTTTGTAGGTCCAGTTTTTTTGGTTTAATTATCTATTTGGTGTGTTTCCAGGTCTGGTGGAGAGTTATCCACGAAACAATTGCAGAAAATGGTTCGAGCTCTTCCACAGTACAGCGATCAAATCGACAAGCTTACCCTTCATGTTGAGGTAGGGTTTTTTTTTTTCCTTATAGTGTGCTGCATGTCTGCTCCTGCAAACATATCAAAAGACTTATTTGTAACTTCTATATCGTCTATTGGTTGACTTTTGCATTTTTGGAAGGTCACCTTACTAAAATATCCCTTGAAAATTCTGTAGTTCAGATATTATTAAACATATGTTAAAGTGTCCGCCGTGTGATCTGCTGAATCATGTTTAGCATTGTTGCATTTCTTGTGCTATCCAACAATGGAATATCGTTAAGTTAGTATTACTCTCTCCATTCTTAATTGTTATCGCCGTTTGACTTTTGAGCTACGTTTGACCATTTGTCTTATTCAAAATATTAGCTCAAATATGCAAAATTGTAAGTTATGTTTCAAATTTCTTTAGTGATAAAACAATTCAAAACAAAATATATGATTTTGGCTCTGTTCGTTTCCTCCCCTCTAAATTTTAGACCCGTCACATCAAAAAGAATCTTCACATTTAAAAATATTTTGATTAGTTTAATGAAAAAAACCTTTTTCACAGATTGGTGCTATTTTCGAGACGAATCTAATGAGCCTAATTAATCTATATTTTGCTACAGTGATGCTACAGTAACCATCTTCTAATCGCTGCTTAATTACCCTTGTTAGATTCGTCTCGCGAATTAGACGGTGGGTTCTGAAATTTTGTAATTTGACTTTGTTTAGTACATATAAATGATAAGATTCTCTTTGATGTGACCCCTCTAAATTAGACCCCTGGAAACGAACACACCCTTTTTTTAAAAAAAATGGATAAGTTGAACGGTCAAACATAACTCAAAGAGTCAATGGCATCAACAATTTAAAAACGGAGGGGGTATGTTGAACAAACGAGCACATGCTAACTCACCATGTTGATTGCTAGATGAGATTATGGCCACATGGATAGGCGTTTTGAATAAGGCACCACTGGTCAAGAAATCATTAATCTGGGATCACATTGGAAGATAATAAGAGTACATGAATTATTTTTGGTTTGTTTTCTTTACTTATTTTAGTACAGATTGCAGGAAAGCTCAATAACATAATCAAAGAACAACATCTTAAAGATGTTGGACAGCTTGAGCAAGATCTTGTGTTTGGTGATGCTGGGACGAAAGAACTTATCAATTTCTTGCGGACACGCTTGGTAATTGTTATTTGAACTACAGCTAGTGAGACATTAAAACCTTTCTCGACGCCATTTAAGATCTTTTACTTACTGTAGGATGTAAGTCGAGAACATAAGCTGCGTTTACTAATGATTTACGCTTCAATCAACCCGGAGAAGTTTGAAAGTGAGAAAGGTGCAAAGCTGATGCAGGTAACGTAGCTTTTGTTTCATCTCATTTTTCATTCTGGTCGTGTATCATATGTAGAAGTAGGACCTTTTTTTTGGGCTACTTGACTTGGTTTTCTCCAGTGCATGTTGTAGCGGCACTATGCCCGTATATGTATGTGATTATGTATTGCCAAATCGTGTTTCACTTCCATATTGGATCAGTCAGATGCTGACATTTTGTGAAGTTGTGAGCAGAATGTGCTCCCCACATTTAAACTTACTTGGAGTAAGATGAAAACATGCGCATGCAGCTCTATTTTCCACTGGTACCATGGCTCGAACCACAATATTTGGTTTTCATGATTGCATGCAACAGGCAGTATTGCAAAGTTGGCAGGCTTATTGTTAGAATCTTGTAGAAGATATACAAGAAACCTTCAAGCAAGCGTGCTGATCACACTGGTGTTTTTTCGTTACTAGATTATGGATTTGTTATCTTGGCTTCAACTTAGTTGCTTAGAAACTTCAGCACCGATAAGCAAAACCATGTCTGTTTGGCAGTTTTGTTTAGAAGTTATTATTTATGGCTGTCAAACTTCCAAAGTGCTAGTTCAGATAGACTTCCATCTGTTCTTGTAATTAAAACAATATCTAGTTTTATCGGGTATCTTTTATCTAGAGTGGCCAATTGGAAGTTATATGTGAGGACATATATGCCAGATACAGCTCTTTAGAAATACTCCCATCGACTCGTTTCGTAGATTATTTGGTCTGTGCATATGAATTGGTTGTATGCAATTACTAGGAGATTACAATATTACCCTTCAATCAGTCCCAAACATAGAGCCCTTTTTACCTAAATGCAAGCAATATTTTACTCCAATTGTAAGTCTAGTGTAGTGGGATCTGAGCCTAGCTTAGTTGGTTGACATTTACACGCAGGCTTTGTCTGCTATAAACTTGGTTAGTCTGCGTACAACCGAATTACTAGCCGATCTTTTTACACCAGATTTAGCACTGTTAGTAAGAGTTGGGTATTCTGCCTTTGATTTCAAAAAACAGGGTAAAGTCACAAACCTTAAAAAGTAGGGGTAAAATCACAATTGGGAGGCAAATTAGTGGTAAGAACATAATTGCCCCCTTTTTTTAATGCCGATATCGAAGACGAATTGAATTTGTGCTATATATATACATGATTTTTTGTTGGGGACTTTTTTTTGAATGTTGAATTACATATTTTCGCTATTAGGGCCGTCAAAACCCTTTGTCACGATGAATTCCCCAAATTACAAATAATCACAAATATGGGGCTTCTGATCACGTAGTATAAATCGAGCAAGTGGTCTTTTACTGTATTGCAATTTTCTTTTCTATTTTTATTTCTCAATTTTTTTATTTGCCTCCTTTTGGGTTTCATCACGTGCCTATCTCAACTTTCTTTGGATAAAGGTTTTGTGGTGGTTTCTGCTGCTGTTGTTATTCATTTCCTTTCACAGCTTGCAGGCTTATCTGCTGATGACATGATTGCGGTAAATAATATGCGCTGCTTATGTGGACCTGATATTAAAAAGTCTTCTTCAGTTGCAGGCTTTTCTCTGAAATTTGATCTTTATAAGGTAATGTCGTTGTGAAGTTTACTAGTGTTTTAGTTTGTTTCAAGTTCTATAGCCTTCAAGTTAGAGCTAACTCAATTCCATGAATATCAGAAAAAGCATGGTATTAGAAAGGACCGGATTGGGGAGGAGTCAACATGGATGCTATCCCGATTTTATCCCATCCTCGAGGTTTGAACAAATCCCAGAACTATAAAGTCTTATTAGTCATCTCTATACGATTAATATTAGCACAAATTTAATCGTAGTATGTGCTCTTTGCTTCTTTTTTTTTGTAGGATTTAATCGAGAAACTTAGTAAGGGTGAGCTACCAAAAGATGAATACCACTGCATGAATGACCCCAGTCCTAGTTTCCGTGGAATTCCAGGCAGTGCATCTGCCCGAACAAGCCCAGCTCATCAGCCAGCTCAATCCATGAGATCTAGGCGAATAGGTGGCACATGGGCTAGACCTCGGAACTCTGACGACGGCTATTCAAGGTTAGTGATGACAACTCTTGGCCTTCATTATCTTCTCTGCCTGCATTTCTGCTTACCATCCTGATGGACATGCCCAAAGTGACCTATTTTCTTAGCCTGATGAGGTGCTATTGGGATGTGTTTTCCATTTTTTTGTATTTTTATTGTTTGACTGTATATATAGCTAGAGCAGGAGTTTCCCTGCACCCATAAAGGGACAATATGTTAGCTTGTTCAGATTACGAACTTATCGACCCAAATTGTGCAGCTTATTTGAGGTGCTTAAATTCTGTTCTCTGTTGGTTGTACTTCTGAATGTATTAGTTATTCATTTACATTAGGAAGGTCCACTACGGATTGAGACTGTTCAAATTTGCTGCGAAGTCAAATGTTATTCGCCAAACTTGATATGGAATTTGGTGGAGTGAAAGCTGTCCATTTTATTCCCTCTTCTTTCTATCAGGAAAGGTGCTATGGTAAAATATTCAGTGTGACCACTCACTCAGAGGAACCGTGAAAACTGAATACCCCTTTGCAAAAACATATTTACAAATTTTCAAAAGTTATTAAACAGATCACACATGTAGATGAAAGGGTTAACATGTATATAAAGTTTGAAGTCTAGGCTTATTTTCGTCGTAACTGCCTTAGGTATTGGACCCACCCTTTGGGCCTCTTGGCAGCGTGTTGGGCCCTAGGCCATACCTGGCCCGTAACAACAAGCCTCAGAGTCGGTGCAGGAATAACAAATTAATGTATTAACATGTGCCGTTTTCTGGGTATATAAACTATGATATGCACTCATTGAACAACAAAGCTATCATGCAGTTTTTGAATGTTTGCATATATTCAAACAAATGACATTTTTCATCAAACATGCACAGATTGACTATCTTTTTAAGGAAATATGAACCTTTTTATAAAATACGAACAATACACTCTCCTTAATCATATCTCAAACATGAATAACTCCTGGTCACGTCAAATATGTAGTCAAGTGGGTGTGATAAAAGTTTAGATCACAACCATTTCTGAAATGACTAACATGGATTCTTACAGCGACTCTGTGCTTAAGCATGCATCAAGTGACTTCAGAAAGCTGGGTCAGCGTTTATTTGTGTTTGTAATTGGGGGTGCTACTCGATCTGAGGTATGTTTGTCCCACTGTCCTTTTTTTAATTTTTTTCTTTAAAAATATGAGGCATATAATATAACTTAAGAACTCAAAATAATGATTTTTTTTCACATTCTCAATCCGTATGTCTTGTGAATGACAGTTACGCTCCGCTCACAAGCTAACTGGCAAACTAAAGAGAGAAATCATTCTTGGCTCCACTAGTCTTGATGATCCACCACAGTTCATCACTGTAAGATAGTCTGTCCTAGTCGCCTTTCAATTCACTAGTTGTACTTGTCAACTTGACGGGTCATGTCATATTTGCAGAAATTAAAGATGTTATCAACTGAGGAATTATCACTGGATGATCTACAAATATAACAGTATCAAGGGCATGGAATACATCTTCAGCTGTTACATTCTCCGCTGTAATTATTTACTGGTATATTTCCGGCAGCCCTTGTTATACTCGTTTAACCATGTATCAAACCACAGGCAAAGGGTGGCGTGATTTATATTAAGGAGTGCAGACCATCGCTTGATCACACGATCTTCTGTACATAACAGTGGCCAGAAAGTGTAGTATATGTGATAACATTATTAGATTGGTGAATGAGATGTTCATTGTTGTGGTAGTCATTTCCTCCAGAGTGTACTGTTCTTTTGCATGAATGAACTATTCTTGAGAAGAAATATCTTTTTCATGAATTTATGTGTATTTGCGGCTTAGACCTAGAAAGATGTCAAAGGCACCGTAAATATTCTAGGAGTGCAGTGCAGTTCATTTTTTTTCTTTTTGTTTCACACTAGTTATTTGCCCGTGCATTGCCACGGGACTGCAAAGTTATACCAGATAACGCTGCCGGTGAGTGAAGCTAATGTAAAATGATAATAAGAAAACCTGTCCATGCATATATAAATAACAAAATAATAGCACTGAAATAGTTTCATAGCACATGCAGTGAAAATTAAAACTTCGGTCTTTCCAACAAACATAAGTGAACACACGATTGTAATATAGAAACTTCATTCCAGCACACTCAGCAGTACTTCTCTCGGTCGCATCCTGTTATTTTTCAAAGGCCATAGACTAATCACTTCACCATTGATTCAATGCACGCCTTGTACCGGACTTTCCCTTCTTCCCATAGTTCTTGCCAGTCTCTAGGGACACGCCAGGTCCTTCTAACTAAAATTCTTCCCAGTAAATCATCTTCATCTAAACACTCCATTGTCTGCAATTTTTATCACCAGTGCTGGTATTAGCTATGAATTGTATCTGCTCATACTGACGCATATGTCATGTCCCAACAAAGCCACCAAAGCTACTGATGCAATCCTAAAATTTATTTTAAGCTAGTTAAATTATGATAAAGAAAACTATTACTGGCCTGTTATCCACACATACTACTATTTGACCAATCAATTTCATTTTTTACAAAGCATTTTGGAAAGCTAACTCATAAAGCAATGTTTATAAAACACATAACCTGTTTGGCAGAACAAATAATGCTAACTGTATGCTCGGTCCTTTGTTTCTAAAGCACCTCGCTTATGGAAATTAAAAAAGGCGGCCGAAAGTTCATTTGCTTGCAGCAACAGTCACCGAAACATGGAACTAATTAAACAGCAAGGACCTTGCCATAAGATAATTAATGCCAGATGATCTATATCACAGCAACGTTGACAGCAGACTACCTTGTTGACAGATCAAATCATTTTCAGTCATGAGAAACAACCGGAAGCTAATGCAACAATTTAGATATGATGGACTAAATGATTATATTCTCACAATTGATAATAGGAATATAGGCGCCTTTTATCCAATAATACAAATTTAAACAATGAATAAATGCAATTTCATCAGAACAGAAACATTTAGTCCAGTAATGGTGTCCTTTTCTTGCACTGCTGCAGTCCCAGTTAACAACGATTCACAGAAAAATTATATTCAGAACTTGACGGGGAATTTGAACAAACAAAGAAATTTGAAAAGAAAACTAATAATTTTGCACACTGCTGATCCTGCTGAATCTACAGAGAAATCGGCAGATGGGAGTCAATAACGGAGGCAAAGCAGTACGGTTAGTGATGTGATGATTAGAGACCTGGGGCATTGAGAAGCATTAAGGATGCCTGCGACACCAGCAATGGCAGGGAAGGAAACTTCAGATGAACATGAGCATACCAAGACCAATCCGGACTACCAATCCAGGGCGGTGATGACAGCGCAAGCCCGGAGCGGCAGGTACCCCTTTAACTAACGATCTTGATGGCGACGGTGCTTCCAATGACCTTCTGGATGCCTGCGCCGACAATGGCGACCTCAGCCATGCATGAGCCTGAGCGAGCGGTGCGTCCACTCAGGGTACTCGTCTCGGCAGAGCTCGGCGAGGCGCGTCCGAACCCATAGTGGACGGGCCAGCGTGCCGACTTCCTCCTCCTCCTCGCATCACTCCCCGTCATGGTCCTCCGTAATCCGCACCTCCTGGCACAGGTGCACCCCACCAAACTCCTTTTAACCATGGTCCTCCGTAATCCGCACCTCCTGGCACAGGTGCACCCCACCAAACTCCTTTTAACCATCTGATGGCAAGTCCAAGCCAATGCAGGAGGAAGTTGATGTCATCGCTGTCGTTTTCATCCATATCGACTCGCCCTTCCAGCGCCGCCTCTGCTTGTCTGGTCATCTGGTATCCACCATGAGTCCGCAACTCCCACCGGCCATGATCCGAGGAGTGGAGACCGACAGCATGGCGGAAGTCCTCAGGTGAGCCGATGAGTGCAGGCCGGCGGTACGGAGGACATCATCAGCTGCTGCAATAGGTCGAGGACGACGACAACCTTCCGCGGCTCCTTCATCAAATCATGATCAATTGCCGATCCGGTGGAGGAGCTGACTGTCACGACTAGCACTGATTTTTTTTTTTTTTTGAGATTAACGACTAGCACTGATGCTAGCGTGCCAGAGCAGCTACAGGCAAGCCCGGCAACAGAAGATAGCGCTGGCGGGAGCGCTGAAGGAAAAGGCGGGAAAGGCCCAGCTACAAGCAACGACGGTCCAGCCCACATTGGCCCAGGGGAGACGACCATATAGCGTGAGGCGTTGGCTACTTGCACGTCAAGTTGATTGTAATCGAGATCTCACCTGCTCCCTCTGTTCTCTCTGAACCTGCCCTCGTTGCTTCTCTTCTACCCCTAAATTTCTGCTACCTCTATGTATCTCTGATCTTCGGATCCTATCGGAACTTGAGTTCAATATATCCACAAACTATCCCATCTCTTGTGTCGAGTTTGATTGTTTGGTTTTACGGAGAATTTGGTTGTTGATTTCTGTTGTAATCTTCGTGCGAGTCTGTTGGATTACACTGACGTGACGTAGGGAACGCAAAGAAGGAAAGAATTATTTTCGGGGGCCGGAATCATGGAGAACGATCGATTTGGCTGGTGGGAAAGAAGAAAGAAACGGCATCGTGCGATTCGGGGAGGCAGAGGGACCAAAGAACACCGAATCAGTTACATTACGAAAACAAAGGCAATGCAGAGCCAAACTCAAAGGCAGGCAGAGGGACGAAACGAAAAATCAGACGACACAGATCGTGCGGCTGGCGCTGCATACGGCAACATCCTACAGTCCAAAGAAGGCAGACCTAAAACTGGGCAAACATGTCACGCAAACCAAACTTATTAAGTAGTAAGACTAGTAAAAAAAGGCCTAATACGACACATATTTTTTTACAGTAGTAGCGGACACCTTTCTATCCGTCACTGCTAGCTCGGCGCGAGTACTGTAGCAGCTAGCAGTGGCGGACACGATGACATCAGCGAAGCTGCAGTATTTGGAGCTCTTATCAATGGCGGACGTCGTGACGTCAGTGTTGTGCGCCACTGAAAATGGGCAGTAATGGCGGGCATAGTTTCGTCATATATACAGCAGTGGCGGACAGGCCCAATTTCGACCCGCCTCGGCCCGAACCGTCGACCTGCTACATAAACAAAACGCATCGCAACCCTAATCCCCGGTCATCCCTCCGCGCCGCACTCCACGTTTTCTCTACCGCGCCGCGCTCTCTCCTCACTTCCGCACCCCGCGACGCCCCTCCTCCTTCGTGTAACACTCCCGTTTCTCACAAAAATCTAGTTATGCCCTAACCTTCTGGATTAGTGCAAAACAATGACAAATTCAGTTGTTCGTATTTGAAATCCCAAATCAAAGCAATTAATTCAAAAATGGTGAAACTACGAGCTTGAACAAAAACACCAAAAACTTTCATAAAAGTGGGGCCGAGTGATAACTTATTTTGGTTCTAAGGGTCAAGATAGAATTCTGGAGAATTTTTTTTCTCATAATTTTATGAAACTCATATGTTTTTTTTAAATAAATCAAGCCCTTAAATCATTTCCTATCTTCTAGGAATTTTTATTCAAAATTCTTTTCGAATTTGGAAAACTTCCAGCAGCAAAAATTGTTCCAACAGAGTTGACCCTGAAGTCTGCAATTTTCCAGATTTTTCCAACCCTTGGAAGGACGTGTTTGGACCATTGCAAACCAGCACGTTTGAAATCCTTTTGAAAAATCAAAACGTACTGCGGGACCCACCTGTTCATCTCTCTCTCACGCTCTGCCTCTGCTTCGCTCCCCATACTGCACGCTGTGGCAATCGTCATGCCGCTGCGGAACCACGCGCGTGCGCGCTCGAGAGCCCAAGGCCAGCACGCCAACGTCGAGCTTATCCTCTCCTCTCGCCAGCAGAGTCAAGTCGTCGCGCTCCCGTTTCTCTTTCTCCCTCCCCCGGCCAAGTGCCATTGATGCTCGGGAGTGAAGCAGCCGCGCTGCCGCGACAGTCCCTCCCCGGCCAAGCTACCTTGCCCCGAGCTGCGCCAGGGACAAATCAAGATCCTTCCCAACTCCAATCCCAACCTATCGCGCTGTAGGCCGAGATCGACGCGACATTTCCTCCATGGCCGCCGGTTGAGGAAGCTCGACGCCGTCGTCGATTTTTCTCTCCTCGGTAAGCCACCCTTCGATTCTGCGTGCAATAAGCTTCTAATCTCACTCCCGCACGTCCCTAATATGTTTTTCTCCAGCCTTCTCCGACGAGCTCGCCGGGAAAACGGTTGTCACCGCCGCCGTCCGCCGGGCCGGCCACCTCGCCGACGAGCTCCCCCCTCTGCTGCTCCCCGTCATCTACACGTTGTGCGATGAGCTCCACCCTGATCTCGCGGTGCTCTCGCTCGCTCGTTTCTGGCCAGACGACCACTCCATCGACCGGAACAGTCCCCGCCTCGCCGCGAAATTGCTCCAAATATGTGAGCCGCTGTTCTCTTGCTCGCGGTTGAAGCTAGCTCAATCTCTTGCGCCTTCATTTGACCCGTCTCCCATGCAGTTCGTCGCCCAAGCTTGCTGGATTCGGAGTTTTTTCCTCCGCCGTTCACCGCGCTGAGCAACGCCATGGACGAGTTGCTTCTGTTGCTGCTACAGTAAAAGGCAGGGGAAGCTAGTTTCATCGTTGTACGTATTGCTACATTCCTGCTATAAACTTTCAAAAATCATACAGAAATAAATATAACTCAGAAAAATGTGAAACAAATTTTGTTGGGTTCCTTGTGAACAGATCTATCCATTGGTACAACATAAACATCTGAAATCATTTTATTTAAGTTTCTAAAATTCAGATTAGGGAAACTGAAAATCATTTAATTAAAAGTATTTACTCAGGCAAAAAACTCTGAAATTTGGCACACACACTCCTTATAGGTTCAGAGAACAGATCACCAAGTGGTTCCTTGAAATGCACCCTATTGTTGGAGTAATTTCAGTTTCAACTTTCTAAGAAAATGATTTTTACCATTTTACTCCTGCACATTTTGGCACCAAATTTTGGGTATGTTTCTGTTCATAGGAGTATGTTGCTAAATAAAAATATAAACTTAATTATAGATCTTCCATAAACATTTTAAGGAATTTAGAAGAAAATCCTTTGTACGCACCTAAACAATTACTAAATCGGAAACAATCTATGTAAATCTTTGGACACCTATGTACCAAAATCATGTTAATGATTCTGCAAGCACGTCATATTATGCATAACAACATCAGCATGACATATTTATCAATAAAGTTCCATGAACCCTTTTGTTGACTTCGTGCATCGCAATGCATTCATTTAGGAACCGATGCCGGAACTGAGTACGTGGAAATCATCGCCGAGGATCTTGGTGCTGCTACTAACATATTGGAATGTGCTAACATTGCTCAAACCCAAGGCAAGCCCCGGTGCATCTCAACCCTTTTCGACAAAATTTTGCTTTCTCACATGTATGCGAGTTATGTGATGTGCATTAGGTGTTTAGGAGTTGAATGAAACCTTAGTTGCATATATCCCTAGGTAATCCTATGGGTTGGTATGCTCAGCCATTCGTTGCTTTGTGCTATGCTTAAGTTGAGTCATCGGTAGAAGTCGAGTGGTGCGGAACACTACTCGCGAGCTATAGGACTCTTTTCGGGAGAATTATTATTCTAGTTGCTATCTCACATGATTATGATAATTGGAGACCGGACGGAGATATGTAGGTTGCAGCAGGACATAGAGGTCTTGTGTGCGGTAGCCCCGTCTGTGTCGATTGAGGACCTTCGTTGTGGCCCTGTTGAGCAAGTTTGAACGTACCGGATGCATGCTAGTGGATGGGGACTAGTAAACCGATGTAGCTCGATTACTGTATTGTTGGACGGTGCTCCCCCTCTCTTCTGGTGATGAAGATGGTCACGGTGGTTCACGGGTATGTGTAGGAAGGGAGGGCACACGGGCTAACCACGGATAGCTTCGGCGTGAGTATCGCGTGGAGGACGTGTGTCCGGGAGAGGGGAAATCGGCCCGGCTTTATGGGGTCTTGCGAAAGGTTGCCGTGCGTGACTCTTTGGAGTGTGCGTACGTCGTGTCGTCCGGGTTTTCCCTGCAGGTGTAAATCGATTCGAATCGCCGTCCCTCGCGGTAATTGAGTACTGCTTGTTCACTGAGTCACCTCGTAGTAAGAAATGCACCTTATGATGTATATATGTTGTATTGATACTTTAAATATTGAATTGCAACCATGTATTGCTTAGTATAGGTGCTCACCTTTATGTTTATGCAAGAACCTTTTTAATTTGGCTAAAATTTGAAAGAAGGACCAACTTTTAGTGCCATATTTATGCAATTTATTCCCTCACTTTGGTCAGCCCCCTGCATACTAGAAGTCGGTCTTAGAAGGCCAATTTTGACGGGTAAGTCTTGCTGAGTATTAGTTGCTCAGGGTTTGTTGTTTAAATCTTTGTTGCAGGTAATCTTTGGTCGGAGGAGAATGAAGCATGTTTACGGGCTGAATATGCTTCATATTAGGGTAATGACGTCGAGTTGTATATCGATCGCTTCCGCTACGTTTTTTGAACTCTTTTTGTAACCCGAATCGGAATTTAAGTTGTAATAACTAAATTTCATTCGAACTCTATTTTATTGATGCTCATATGTGTGTACTTTTGGACTCTTGCGTCGTCAAGTGTCACCCGATCTCGATCCTGTTAAGCTAACCCCTCATTATTTGAGGCGGGATGCTACACTTCGTCCCACGACGAGCTCGCCGCAGCGGCGGCGACCCACCCTCATACGCCGCCGCACCCATCCACTCCCAGCTCGCCCGCCGCCCTCCACTCCCATCTCGCTCGCCGCGTGGCCCTCTTCCCATCCATCCGCGCGTCGACAGTGGCCAGGGTTGAGGCGAGTCTACGACGACCTCGAGCTTGAGGCGGAGGGGATGGTGCAGATCCACGGCGACCTCGACCTCGAGGCGGAGGTGGCGGAGCGGATCTACGGCACGGCGACCTCGAGGCGGCCGGCGCGGTGCTCGTGTCCGTGGCAGGCTGCGGCGTATCCGGCAGGCGTGCGGCTGCGCGGACCCGGCGTGGCGGCGACGAAGGGCCCCTCCCCTCCTCCGCGCGGTGCGGCGGCGCTCCTCTCCTCGCACCAGATTTGGGCGATGCGGCCTATCTCGAGGCCGTCCAGATCTGGGCGGCGCGGCGACGGATCCACGCGGAGGCAGCGCGACGGCGACGGCGAGGCGAGGTGCTGCGGATGGCGGCGGCTAGGGTTGGGCAGTTGACGGGCTGTGGCGGGCCATGCGAGCCTGCCATAGCCCGGCTGCCTTTTTTTTGGTCTTCTCTGTTCTCTACAGTGGCGGGCGGTTCTGCCTGTCACTGCTATTTTTCTTTAGCAGTGGCGGATGCATTGTCCGTCACTACAGGCTCCATTTGCCCGTCACTGAAGGGCTATTTTGTACTAGTATCAGTTTTGTATGGTTTTGTTTCTCTTGTCCTTGTGAGTTTTATCTCTAGCCTACCCTACCTGCTTGGGACAAAATCTATGTTGTTGTTGTTGTTGTTTCAGTATCAATATCGGAAAGTCTGTCGCGCGTATGGTCCCGCTGAGATCAGAGCGCGCGTCCCTGTGGCCCGTGGCCTTGCCCACGCGAACGGTTGATTTTTTTGTGGCTGTCATTTTGTCTGGTAGCAGGCCTACGGCCCGGTGGAAGGAGCGGATGGCTTGATGACCTGAGCAAAGAAAGCCTATGCTGACGTGCGCATTAACTACTTGTTTTAAAACTTTAAAAGATATAACTTCTTTATATGAGTTCCGTTTTCGATTTCATTTTCACCGTTGTGTTCTACGCGATGAGACGAACAAAACTAGACCTCACTTCTATATGTTTAGCAAAAGTTTACATCAAGTAGTAACTTGTGTTTTATGTTTAAGCAGCATCTTTTGTAGGTAAGTTTAGTAATTTAAGTTATCTGACATATTAACTTATGCAAATATAGTGATAGAAACGTAAACTAAATGGTAACATATCTTTTAAGTTGTCACACGTATACATATTACTCACTATCAAATAAAACCAAAAGTTAAACTTGTATAATAACTCTCACATATGTGATGATTATGTTCTCATCATTATGCTTTACAAACAAAACTAGATTCAATTGCATATGTGTTGAACAAATTTTATTTAAAGCAACGACTCATGTATTATGAACAGTAGCAAAATGTATAGATAAAACATGTTATTAAGATTGCAGCAAATTTCGGTACATACGAGCAGTAACTTATTGAGACTACTAACGAAAAAGCTATAGCAAATATGAATTTACTATGATTTAGAAACTCAAGAATACATTGTGTAACAGAAATTACTTTGGCTTTGGATCATATAACGACTTTACTTAATGCAGGAGTAGTAACTTGTATATAGCGACTGTGTAACAATTTAAACTTGTACAGTAAATTTCGTGTAGCAAATTATGTTATAAGCATGATAGCAACTTCTGTGATAAAAAGAAATCTTTAAAATATATGCAAGTGAGATCTAGTTTTGTTCGTCTCATTGCATAGAACACAACGGTGAAAACAAAATCGAAAACGGAACTCGTATAAAGACGTTATATCATTTTAAAGATTTCAAATCGCATATTTAATGCGCTGAGGGCAGCACAACAGAATCTCTCTCACGGCATGCTCTCTAATCCAGCTACTGATTGACACGTGGGCTACTTTTACGGTGGTAGTGCAACGATTCAGATTTTCAGACCACGCGCTGTCTGAAAAGAGCGACCAGACGCGCGCTCGGCTAATGCGCGACCGGACGCGCGATAACTGCTCCCTTTCAATATGGCTCCATGCGTTTTTTTGGAAATTTTCTACTCATATTTATTAATCAATATCTGGCACAATCAAAACATACATTTTAAATTGGTGAAGCTGATCCTTGCAAACTAGATTAGAGCGTGAACAGATGGAGAATTGGCTCGGTCAATTTGCTAGTCACCAGGTTTGTGGTTGAAAACAAATATTTGTTGAATAAAAAGATTCATATTTGTTGCTTGACTCGGTTCTCCTATATTTCTTTTTTTTTTCTCGAACGCATGAGAGTTGTGGTCATTAGAGAGAAAACAAAGGACAAAGTAACCGAGGAGGGAAAACTCCCCTCTGGAAAAACAGAAAAAATACACTCAAAATTCCACGACATACTAAAACACGACCCTAACTCCCTTGCTTAGAGTGCACTCCTGCAAGTCCCAAAGGACCCGTGGCTCCCTTGACTAGATCTACATGTTGTCATGAATTTGCTGGCGTCGTCGTCGCCATCACCTTCATCGGAACCACCACGGAGAAACCAAATCCACCCTACCTCCTCGCCGTCGCCGGAGAGGAATAGGAGGAACCAAATCTCCAATACCAGTAACTTGGTATGGAGAAAACTTAACCCTAATTTAGGACTCGATCTACTAAAATTATTGGATAGACGGGTCCCCACTCCCTCCGGTCGCTAGCGACTTGCCAGAGGCGGGAAGGGACAGGGGCCAACGATGGTGGAGGCGAAAGTGTAATATCAATGAACCTAGATCATAGCTCATAGGTTTTGGTGATTGATGTCAACATGGTCAATGGGACTAACAAGGTTTGTTAATGTGCAAGATGTTTAGTCTTATGGATGTGGTGATACACTATTGGAGTGCCAACACCTCAAATGTCGCAAGGAAGTTGATAAAGAGAAGAAGTGAACGTGAGGACTACTCTACGAGGTGACTACTACGCACATGAGGTAAGAGACAAGGTAGTATGTCATGTGTCCTTCTATGTATCTTATACCTTGACATACTCTTAATCATCATGTTTGTCTTGCCTTATATCCTATACTATGATGATCTTGTTTCTTATGTGATGGTGTTATTGTGCTAGTTCTTTATTACATATCATATGCACATTATATGATGCTTCGATCGGGTTGTCCTTTGTGACAACTTGATCATTGTGACTAACATCTTTAGATGTAGGAAAGGTCTTCATACATATTCTTTAGGTCACATGAAGAAGCTTCGTTGATGGATGACGACAAGGATCAAGGACTTGATGGAGGTCGCGGTTGAGGAGATTGATCAAGGCTAAGGACATGCTAGATCCAAGCAAGAGTTGGCTTGGTACAGATGTAGGCTTGAGTCTATAGGAAAAATCGGACTATCCAGGGGGATTGAGTCGTTTCTCTTAGGTCACACTAGTGGTAGAGGTGAGTGAATGCTCAGAGAGTCTTTCAGGCACTAGGGTGACAGCAGAGGAGAAGAGGAGCCAAGTTTGGTGAAGTTGGAAGCAAGTATCGAGAAGATGATCAAGTTTCAGCTGCAGAAAAGTCACCGTACGATACAGTGGTAGTCACCGTATGATACGGTGAGCACCGTATAATTTCCAGAGAATGAGGAGTTCCGAGAAGCTATAGAGATTAAGTCACCGTAATATACGGTGGTACTCACCGTATGATACGGTGAGCACCGTATGATATCCAGAGAAGAAGGAGTTCCTGTGAAGCTGAAGAGATGAAGTCACCGTATGATACGGTGATGGTCACCGTATAATACGATGGTCAAGATGGCCGAATTTGGAGATCCAACCAATATTAAAGTTCTGGAGAATTTCAAGAGCTTTCCGTGCATATGTGGAACACCTTCATCGAAGTTCGGAGCTAAGATTTATGGCCGAAATACTATGTGCTGTTTCAAGAGTCATCGCATGCTAAGGTGACGACCACCGTATGATACGGTGGTCATATCAGATTGAAGATGACAGAATTTGAAGACTGGTCCAAAAGGAAAGTTGTGGAGAATTTCAAGAGCTTTCCATTGATATGTAGAACACCCCAATCTAAGTTCGGAGCAGGGAGTTATAGTCGATTTACTGCAGCCTATCTGGGAGCACCGTATGATACAGTGAGCTATGCTTGGATCATACGGTGACTATAGTTTCTGGGCACTTTTGGACCAACGGTTAGTTTATGGATGTAGGCCTATAAATAACTGGTTGCTTGGCCCTTTTGGATGCCTTTGGCCATTGTTACAGTGGAAACATGGTGGGAGCCAAGAGGAAGAAAGAGAGACACTTGGGGAAGATTTGGAGAGGAATCTTAGTGCTTGAAGATTGAGAAAAAGAAGAAGAAGCTTAGTGCTTGAGAGGGTTGAGAGCATCTATCTACCTTTAGAACTAGTGTGGTCATAGGGAGACGGTCTTGGTTTGTTATCCTTGGTCTATGGCAAGGCCTAGACCGGTTAGGCGTCAGTGTTAAGCTTGCCAAAGAGAGTGTGGAAGTCAACACAAGTTTATACACGGTCTTGAAGCTTCCCGTGCGAAAGAAGCATCACTAGTGGAGCTCCTTTTGACACGCATCAAGTGCGGAGCCTTATCTTCGGAGGAGTACCCGGGAGAAGCCCGGCGGGACGTGCCCGCGACTTCGCTCAAGGAGTGGTGGATGGTCCCATGAAGGAGAGCATTGCCGGTGTGCGGCGAGGTGAAGCCCGTGACTTCACTCGAGGAGTGAAGCGTGCTCTTGGGGAACATCACCGACTTGAGGAGTGGAGTGTGCTCTATAGGGGATCGCCACGAGCGGAGGGACGGGGTCGAAACTCCGGCGGGAGTGACCTAACGTGGACTAGAGGAAGGCGCCATCCTTCCGATACCACGGGAAAAATCGATGAGCAGTCTCTTACTCTTATTCTATACTACATGCACTTATTATCTTGTTTATCTTATATGCATGTAGTAGACCTTCTGCTTATCATATGATTGCTTGGTGATTGTTTTCGTGTGCTAGCTCTATGTTATCTCTAGTGATATGCGCTTTCTTTATGTGTACCTACTTGCTCATGGCTCATACACTTGTTTGACACCATCTAGTGATCTTGTTATGCTTATGTTGTATCTATCTTGTTATCATGATCACTAGCTTGAGCTTCCCCATGTGTTACCTATATGCATGCTAGATTGCTTGATTGTCTTTACCTTATACACTAGCACGTGTAGGATTTGTTGAGTGTATTATTTTATACTTGGTTGTTCTTATATGCTCATGTATGCCTTGCTTCTAGCATGTACAAGTCCTAGCACATGGTTATCCATGCTTGATCACTATCACATAGTGCACATGTACTCTCTAGTTATGCATCCTTTACTTGTGTAATTAGAAAACGTTGCTAAAAGTGTAAAAAATTATAGTTAATGGAATGCCCGATTCACCTCTCTTCTCGGTCACACGATCCTTACAGAAAGCCACGGCGGCGGACTAGAGAACAAGCACGCCGCAGGAATGCAGGAAGCACACAGGCCACAAGAAACTCGATCCACTAGCGGCTAACCAGGCACACATGCCCAGCAGAAGTTTGTATTGCAACAAAATTTTAACGGTTGAAACAATTTTGACTTATTGTTGGAACAATTTATCCTTGATGCTGGAACATTTGTTCCGAATATCTGGAACAAGTGTTACTACATGCTAGAACAATTGTTTAGAGTTACTGAAACAATTGTTCCGAGTTCCAGCTCCTTTTCCCAAATGAAGAGAAATTTTGTTACCTCCTTTTCCTATTTGTACCGGGTCTCTTCCCCCCCCCCCCCCCCCCCCTCCTCTCCTCCCCATCAAGCTTGAAGTCCTGCTCCGCTCAACGGCTATGGCGGTGCGAATGCACGACCATGGCCCGCGGCAGGAGCAGGTGCGCGGCAGCGGGCGCACTGCGGTGAGTGCATGGTGCGGGAGATGAGCGGGCGCCGGGTCCAGGGAGGAGCAGGCGCAAGAAAGAAGAAGGATCGCGCCGTCTGATCCTATTTTTGTACGAATCTCAAAGTGGGTGCTCCATGAGCTGTTAGCACCCAAGTGTTGTACAAGGAATCCTGCACATGCATCCATTTTCTTTTTCTTGGCCTTTCGAGAGAAGAGAAAAGTCCTATTTGCCTCCCTCAACTATCAGGGTATCGCGGTTTGGGTTCCCAAATTACGAAACCTGGTAGCGGTAGTCCTCGTCAACTCGGTGCAGTTTACCTCCCTAAGCGGTTTTGTCCTACATGGCTATGTGGGATTGTTGGTCGTTTATACGCACCTATTTATATACCGCAAGTGGACGATGTACATTGTAGCTTTTTCCCTCAGAGTATTCCAAGGTTTATATCGAATCCATAAGGATCAGCAAGAGAACCGTGTAAGGTCTTCTACGTCGTCTAACGAATCAATCATAGCATGAAGTACTTATTGCACATATGAAAGCTTTTCATGTTCGCAGATTGGCTTAGAGAAAACTGACAGGAAAGCATACACATAACCAAAGAGGAACACCTGGAGTTAGCCTGTATGCATCTGGTGGTCGGAGAAAGGATGTGCCGAGCGGCACAACGGGTGTGCCGGTCGGCACTGAAGCAGCAACAATGTGATATCTATAGTCCTAACTTACTTGGCACTTTAAACAGCTAGTGAACATTGAAGATCGGTAGGAAGCAAACCCTTTCTGATGAGCCCTGTCACGACCTGTTCACCTTAATCGGTAGCCGTTTCCTACTCTACACATCGTCTCAAGGATCTCGCATATTCCAGCGCGTTGAGGTACAGAGACAATATGCAATTATGGCGCATTACAAGGTCCGGATATTATCTTAACCACAATGGAGATAGTGAGAGATTGAATCTCTCACCTCTTATTGCCACCACAATTAAGATAACATCTAATTACTTAGCCGTCATTACTAAGCATTGGAACAAGCATATGTAAGACCATAAAATCCAGACGAACACAACCGCAGCCAAGGGTAGAATTTAGACAAACACATAGATAAATATAAGAATTATACCTTTATTCATCACCGTCAGAGAGGTGCCGATCGGCACAAGATTGTGCCGGTCGGCACCGTCTTGGTGCACCGTTGACGACTCCTGAGATACATGGCCCTACTTCTCCTAAGCTCCGGTGTAGTACAACCACGCAGAGCGACTACCCAACTAGACTACATCTCTCAATATGGTGGCTCTTCAACTCCGGCGGCCTCCCGGCGATGTGCAGAGGCTTCCTAAACCCTAAAGATGTCAACTCTCGTGCCCCCTGTCCTCGGGGCGTCCCATGAGTTATATATACAGTGGGGAGGCGTCTGGAGCCGAAAGGAAACAAATCTAGGTCGGTGCCAGTCGGCGCCAAAGGTGTGCCGATCGGACTTGATTCTTTCTTTTCGCAGCTTCGTCTTCCATAAATCATATCTCCACCGTCCGGAGTCCAAATGAGGCAATCTTGGATCTATCTCGTAGCCCTCGAGAAGATCTACAACTTTGGTATTCAATGGATCTCCAGATTCGGCCGTCTTGGTTCCCAAATATGCGATGCCAAAATATCTGTCCTGATTCGGACTCCTCTGCGCAGGTCTCCTTACGGGGCCCATATCTCCTAGCTCCAGAGTCCAAACGGGATAATCATATATATTCCGGAAAGCATCGACGAGATCTACAACTTTCCTGTATATTGGATTCCCATTAGGGCACGTCTTGAACTCCAAATCTGCGTGATAATACAGTGTTGTTTCTGGACCGCGAATTGATCTTTCTTTTCGGATAAACCTTCTAGAAATCCTTAGGCATTGGGCCACGACCTTGGGCTTGCATGTTGGGTTCCATGGACGTCCAGAGGTGCCTTGGATGCGTCATGGGCTAGTGGAAAGCCCTCCTTGCATGGCGAGTCGGGCTTCATGTCGATACTTCTCATATAAGAGCCATTTTGTCATCTTTTCACATGTTTCTGCAATATAGCACTAAAACGACACTACATGTGGAATTCGTTAAGGTTAGAGGTAAAACACATGATTATGATGAGAATATGGTACGACGTTGGTGGTTTTGGGCATATAAAAAGGGTATTTAGAAACCACCAACAGGGATCTATATGTCAGGTGTCACAGTCATTCTTTTTTCTTGTTATATATCTCTCTCTCTCTCTCTCTTCCTCTCTTCTTCCCCTTCCTGGGAGGGGAGACGGACCACGCGTAGGGGTTGGTCAGTCTGAGCCTGATCTGCACGCCGCTTGATCGGATCGATGAGCGGGGAGGCGTCAACCGGTGGCGAACAACAGGCCCTCCACCATCGAGCTCGGCCCGGCATGCGCTGTGAACGACGATAGTGTGTGCCTGCGTAGGCACCTACGGCACACCACGAGCGCCATATCATGCCCCGCCACGCGACACTCGAACCTAACCGTGGGCAGCTCTATGCTCCGCTGCCGCCGCGCCCACAAGAACCACGCACCGGCGAGCTCCAACCTAAGTGCGAGCCTCGCTCCCGAACGTGACGTAGAGGACGGATCCCTCCAGCTAAGCATCGAGCCAACGCGCGATCTCACCATCATCGCTGTCGTTTTCGGCTTCGTGCTGCGGGGCGAGCATGCCGGCGGGGAGCGTGGGCAATCGGAGGACGTAGACGGGGGCAGGGCAAAGCGGGCCATCGAACTCATCGGCGCGGTCTCCTGGAATTGACCGGAGGCGGTGGGACGTCGTGCTTATCGATGATGGGCGGGAGTCAGTGGTGCGCTAGTCGACGGGGATCCAGTCGGGCTTGTTGGTGCCGTCACCGTAGGAGCAGAGCTCGACGACGAAGCCGGAGGAGCGAGGGGAGAGGCCGTCGAAGGCCACCTCGACTCGGCGCCGTCGGGGAGAAAAAGAAGAAGAGAGGAAGAGAGAAAAAGAAAACTAAATGTCGTGGCACCTGATATGTGGGTCCTAGATAGCCACGTAAGACAAAACTACTATCAAAACTAGCGAGAGAGGTAAATTACACCGGGTTGATGAGTTCAGAGACTCCAATTACCCTATTTTGTAATTGGAAGGCCCAAACCGAGATACCCTAATATAGTTGGGCGACAAGTAAGACTTTTCTCTGCAGAGAAGCCTCTGCTCGTTTTGTCGAAAGCCTTGTTGGTCCACTTGCACAATCATGTGATAAATTGAAATTGGGGGAAGCCGTGACCACTACGTTTGACCATTGTGAGCCGGCCTTCCTATTAATCAAAGAAGATCGACTTCCAAGCCGGCAAATAATCAGCAACCTTAGCGATTAATGTTAAGAGCTCCGCCTTAGTATGCTTCCGGATTGAGAGAGGAGACCCAAATAAGTACAAAGGAACTCCTTGATAACACAAGGCAACCAGCTGGATATGATGGCCAATTTGTTATTTCTTTTTGAAATACGAAGCACTCACACACACGAGTACCCACCTTTATAAACACATGAACGCAACATTTACCCTTGTGAGCGTCTCCGAAAGACTGAGGCGGCTTATCTTGCAATTCATGAAATCACCACGAGTGTCTCGTTGTCGACGGAAGGTCACCTCCCACAAAAGGATAAATAGCTGTAAAGTGCAACATCGATGAGTTAGTTCCACCACGAAGAACCTAACCACAGAGCTACGGTCCCTCTGCTATATTTCTGTGGAAACCCAAAGCCTTCCCAAAAACTTGCAAAATCTATGTCATGAGCAAGATTGATGAAATATGCAAATCACAGGGGCTCAGTGCAAATCACAGGTCGCTCTGCTATATTCACGGTGGCATTGAGCACCAAACAGATACAGATTTTGGGATTGTGCAAAATTCATTCCAAGTACAATATTTATGCATGTACATGCATGATGCAAATTACTTTAGGGATGAATAATCCGTATCTTTATATTGATTACATGTTTTCCTTTCTCCTTCATGCATATATATCTTGCTCCAATTTAAAAATATGTGGACGAGAGACTGCCAACGTCATAACAAGAAGTGAAAAAGAACGTGCAGCCAGTGTGTTTTAGTGAGTATATTTAGACTGCACAAATGTCGCACAAATATAAGTAAATGTTGCATATCGTCACAACAGTTGCCTCCGTAGCATAGTGGTAGTGCGTTCGCTTCGTAAGCGAAAGGTCGCGAGTTCGATCCTCGCCGGGGGCTATTTCTATTCTTAATTTTATTATTAGTTTGTTATGTTCATCAACAGCCCATAATAGGACCTTTTTGCTTCAGAGCACACCATCGCTTCATCGTATTAGCAAGTCAGTCATGTGTAGTATACCAGTATTACCTGTGTTAGTATTGGCCAATCTTTCAGTGTTGTATGTTGCTTGAGCAGGTTTCTGAAGTGCTTACTTTCCCTACCTCATAAAAATCCTTTCCATGGCCTCTTACAGACAAACAACGATTTTGGGTGAATGAGGTTGGTGAACTCTTGCGATCTCGTCCCTTAAATACCTCATAAAAATACAAATGACTATTTTATCCTGATATGAAATAAATTTTATTTTTAAGAAAACATTATTGAATGTGACTATTATTTTACTGGTTGGTTTATATTTAAAAATTTTGTATCTCGGATTGTTTTAAAATTTAAAATTAATCAATTGAGCATTGTTTTTGCATTCAAATTTCATAATTGGACGAAGAGGTGAATTGAAGCTTACTCCCTCCGTTTCCGTTTAAATGTCATTCTAGCACCATACATTTTTTCTAAAATAAGTGTGATTCTCACTTTCTGATGCAGGTTTCTCTCTATCTCTCTCCTTCACTGCTCGTCGTTTTCACGCTCTCTACTCTTTTATCTCTCCTTAACTTCCGTACCTAAGGCTAGAATGACACTTATTTCATATTAAGGGTAAAATAGTCTTTTTACCCTCCACTTAACACCGTCAAGTGCTAAAATTGATGAAAAGGTGACGGAAGGAAACCAAAAAATGATTTTGATCCTATGGCAGAGAAGTTTTATTTGAAAAAGGTCAAGAAAGGAAGCATCATCTTTTTTAAGGCTAAGAAAGGAATTTTCTAGAAAATCAGTTCTAACATGTGAAACCTTGAGACTTACTGGAGCGAAGAATTCTAGGTAGTTTTGAGAAGAGTGACGAAAGCTTTGTATTTACACTGATCTCGATCAAACTTTTGCAACATCATGTCGGAAAGGGTCGGTCGGCTCTCTCGTCAGCATATGCCTCGCTGTCAGCATATCCGTTTGATCGTCAGAGATGAGGATGACAGTTTTGGATGGTGAGATGACCGTGTTGGTTCATATCGGAGTTCTCATACATGGCATGTCCGTTTGGGATGTGAAAGTTGTCTAGAGGGGGGTGAATAGGCATGCTAAGAACTTCTGGAATTTAAGACTTAATCAAACTGTCAGCACGCTGGATAGTCCAGTACACTGCCGGATACTCGGGGCCTAGAACTGCCAGAGTATCCGGTACTGTGTTGAACAGTCCGGCCCTGGGATTAAAATCTGCGGAATTTGAAAAACTACAGAGTTTCTAGCAATTCTACTTGAATAAAAAAATTGTATATATATGCTAAGAAGTAAATCTACACAATATATGCAGATGTAAATATGTACACAAGTAGATCAAAGCGAATTAGTGATATATGAATAAAAACAACAAGAACAAGTATGAACTACAAGAACAATCGAAATAAGCACAAGTGACACAAGATTTGTTCCCGAAGTTCAGGCCCACAAAGTGCCCTCCGTCTCCGTCGAGGAGTCCACAAAGGACCGAGTCTCTTTCAACTCTTTTCCTCACTTAAGCGATCACAAAGATCAAGCTCGTGTTGCTCACCATCAAATCCTCTTGCAAGAAGGGCAATACAAACTTCCCGGAGCTTCACCACACGAACTGGGAGCTCCCGGGCAACCTCTAGCTGTCTAGGAGCACAAAGCTCCAAGAGTAACAAATAAAACAAGTGAGAATGATGCCAAAAGAAGCTCAAGAGTGGAATGCTTGCTCTCAACACGAATCTCTTGGTCTCTCACACTTGAATACACAAATTGCACTCAACATGAATCTCTTGGTCTTTCACACTCCCTATAGTGAATACACAAATCGTTGGCTTTGGTGTGAGTAGAGATGTGAAAAGGAAAGTTAGGGTTGTGTTCTTGTGAGCTGAGACGGGAGAGTGAGCCGTTGGAGGTGAATGGGTATTTATAGAGCCTCTCAAAATCGAACCGTTATGCGGCTGACTTAGGTCTTACCGGATACTCCGGCACATAGCCGGACAGTCCGGTAGGATTTAGGTTTGCCTGAGACTGGGTTTCACCGGACACTCCGACACATAGCTGGATACTCCTGTGGGGGGTTTCTGTAACCTCGGTTTTAGCTCTACCGGACACTTCGGCATACTACCAGATAGTTCGGTGGGGTGTTTCCGTACCCTAGGTTTCCCATTCACTCACGCTCCTTTTTGATTGGTTTTGATTCTCCAAAAACTCTTGTAACATCAATAGACACATGATTAGGCCTCCTTTGGAACGCAGGAATTTCACAGGAATAGCACAGGAATTTCACAGGAAACAGTTGAATTTCACAGGAAAAACGTCCAGGCCTTTCCCTCTTGATAGTACGTCATTCCTATACTCAATGAAAATATAAAAGAGTGATATTTCCGTCCATTGAGCACTTCATGCCATTTCTTTTCAACATAATAAAGGATTACATCTAAATGTATCTTTTCGATCTCCATTGAAGGACCTAACTGAATGTATTCTCAATGCAAAAATTAGTAATTTTGGATCCTAAACAGTGAAATTGCGTCTCTTTTAAGGATTCTTGTCTCTGAACAATGAAGTTCGAGTTGTTTGGCTGTTTTTTAACTCAAAAATGCTCGAGTTTAAATAGTCGTTGAGAATTTACTTCTTTTTTAAGGAAAGGAAAAAAAAGTTCTTCGCGGCCGGTCTAAAGTCCAAACCAAGGTTCTCCTTACCGCGGTGAACTAGACCGTTTTTTAAAAAAACTAGAAAACCGGTCCGGTCCAGTCCAGTTTACCCGGTAAACCGGTTTTTGTTTTTAAATTTCTAAAAAATATGAAATTTGCAGCGCAATAGTGGAAGAACACGATAATTCGATGGTTTGATAAGTCAAAATAACCATGCAAGATTCCTGGGTAGAAAAAGAAAGGAAAAAAAAGAGAAAACTTTTTTTCTGAACGAGCAACCTTCTTCGATTTTTTTAGCCAAGCAAACGATCGAATTTTCATGTTGTTGTTGTATCATTGAGCTGAGAATTGCATATAGTTTTTTTTACATATTTTATTTTTTCAAATGTTCATTTTTTTTTGCATTTTCCGGTTTGAACCGGTTTTTAGAAATTTCGCTTGGTTTTCCGGAAATTTTGACCGGTTGTCCGGTAAACCCGTTTGGTTTATCGAAAATTTTGAAACTTTTTAATTCAAAATTCGATTTTTAATTTCGTTCTGTTGCCGGCTGGTTTTTCTGGTTTATCGGAAAACCGGGATTTCAGTGGGCGTTCGGATTTTTTCGGTAGAATCAAAATTGTAAACCTTGGTCCAAACTCGCGAACTGTTCACCGATTGAGAGAAAGGTTGAGATTTGCTCGTCCCGCCAAACAAAGGTGTCTAGGGTTTTCAGTTCTAAAAATAAAAGGTTTCTAGGATTTTGGAAGAATCTCTACGCATCCTCCTCCGTCGCTTCCCATTCAAATCGCGCCACCAAACCCTAGACTTCTGGGGCCATCGCCCCCGTCCCGGCGACGATGAGCTACGCGGCGTACAAGATGATGCACTGGCCCACCGGCGTCGACCACTGCGCCGCCGGCTTCATCACCTACTCCCCCTCCGCCGCCGCCGCCTTCTCCACCCCCTCGTCCGCCGGCGGGGAGGCCACCCCCGGGCCTGACGGTGACATCGACTCCGCGGCGGCGAAGGCGCCGAGGCGCGTGGGCCCTACCCCCAATCTGGTGGTGGCAGCGGCCAATGTGCTCGAGGTGTACGCGGTGAGGGCTGACGCCGCGGCAGCCGAGGATGGGGCTGGTGGCGCGCAGCCATCATCATCGCCCGGCTCCGTCCTGGACGGGTTATGCGGGGCTCGACTGGAGCTGATGTGCCATTACAGGTTCGGTCGGCGCCACCTAGCTCTCGCTTTTCTGGATGTATCTATAGTTCTAGATTTTAGGCAGTGATGAGTCTTGGCCTCTGGTGAACTAATTCTCTGAATTTGGCATTTAGGCTCCATGGGAACATTGAGTCAATGGCTGTGCTTTCAGATGGCACGGAGAATAGACGAGACTCCATCGCTCTTGCGTTTAAAGATGCAAAAATTACAGTTTTGGAGTTCGATGACAGTATCTATGGCCTCCGAGCAAGGTATGAACGTGACACATGCTTTCTCATCTATCGAGGAATGTATAAATTTTCTCCTTTGCCATAGATGGGGATAGAAGGGGACCCTGGCGCAGCGGTAAAGCTGTTGCCTTGTGACCATGAGGTTCGGTTCAAGTCCTGGAAACAAGCCTCTTGCAGAAATGCAGGGACAGGCTACGTACAAAGACCCAAATTGGCCGGACCCTTCCCTGGACCTGCGCAAGTGGGAGCTACGTGCACCGGTCTGCCATAGATGGTTGACACTTTATATGTATATAGCGGGTAAATGTAATTACAAGGCATCATGTGCTTAATAGAATTTCCACATTGGAAAATCTTTCAAATGAGATGAGAAAATTGCAACTTTACCAAGTTACTAGGATAGGACCCCAGGTAAAAGGACCATTAACTGCAAAACTTACTGCACTGGCGCCCCATTTTTTTTCAACAAATAAATAAAATTATAAAGTAGCACTGTTCTGTTCCTTCTCACTTTCTGATGCACACTAAACCAGACCATCATTCTTTTTAGCTGGACCAGTTTGCTGTCTTGCCTTGCTATAATTGACACAGTGTAGCCTGTGGGTAACACACTATCATTCTGGATTTTGCAGCTCAATGCATTGCTTTGAAGGTCCTGAATGGCAGCATCTGAAAAGGGGAAGGGAGTCGTTTGCCTGGGGTCCTGTAATAAAAGCGGATCCTCAAGGCAGATGTGGTGCTGCACTTATCTATGAAATGCAGATGATAATTCTGAAAGCTGCTCAGGTGGAATTTCCTTGTTTTGGTCGCATGCTTTCATCCTCAAGTGATTATTATCTGTTTCTTCTATCTTATTACCTTGTTTCATTTAACCTTTTCTTTTCAATAACTTGCTTTTAGAATAGGGATCCATAAAATTACTGTTAGTGTGGTATTTCATCATTACTTTCTGATAAAAAAGAATTATTAAGATTTCACTTTCCTCACATAATATATAAATTAATTTGCAGATTTTTTTTCGTATTAGGTTGGGCACAGCTTAGTTGGAGATGATGAACCTGCACGTGGGTTGAGTTCAACTGCTGTTCGGGTTGAGTCTTCATATTTGATTGACTTGCGTGTTTTAAATGTGAATCACATCAAAGATTTTACATTTGTGCATGGTGAGATAAGATTTATTTTCACACTCATCTATATGGGCCCTGTATCAAAGCTTATATTTTCAATATGTATTTTCATGCTTTCTAACCTCTGTTGAACTTTCGACATGTATATTATTGTGACATAATGACTGGTTTTATTGCCACCTTTTGAAAGTTGTCTTGGGGTTATTTTTCTTTTTTTTCGTTAGTATGTTGTGGTGTCATACTAAGTTTGATTATTATCGATAAGGATGCTTGTTTGTACACTTCAACGTTGGTAGCATAAACTTCCACAAAAAAAAAAAGAAAGAAAAAAAGTAGATGGTAGAATGACCAGGTGAGGACATAAAGCAATACAGAAACATGAAGGAGCCATTCCATCTAGTCGAAACCTCCTTACGGCCCTGTTTGGGGGAGCGTCTTCTTTTCCGCTTCTGCCAAAAGCGCCTATTTGTAAAAGTCAATATTTGCTTCCCCACAAAGCCGATTCCTGGAGAAGCCAAGACTCCTGTTTGGCGTTCGCTTTTGAGCATCAGGCATAGCAGCAATCGATAGCAGAGGATGGGCGAGCGCGTGCGAGGCAAAGGCTGGGAGCGCGCGCGTGAGCCACGCCGGCGGCCCGGAGCTCTCGCGCGGGAGGCGCAGCAGCAGCCGGTGCGCGCGGGGGAGGGGGCAACGCCGGGCGGCGAGCTTGATGCGGTCACGAAAGGGACAAGGGGAAGGCAGCGAGCTTGGAGCCTTCAGCTTTGCCTGGCCGCAGACCCCTGCGGCGCACTCGTGTGACCGCCATCGAGGAAGAGGAGCATGGCAGTGAGCTCGGCGCCGTCCGCTTCGCCTCGCGGCAGACCGCGGATGAGCCGCGGCCTGCGCGGTGCGTGATGTCGCCGCCGCCTCGTCGTGGACCTGCACGATGCGGGATGAGCTCTATTCGACGGAGGACGAGCTCGATTCGTGGACCCCTGCGGCACGGCACAACGTATGGGTGGAGCAAGCTCGGCTACTCGTGAAGACTGGAGTGATGATGTTCGGGGAGAGGACAATGGGATGCGGACGAGTTGGGAGAGGATGACGGGAGGCGCGAGGATGATGCGCCGGGAGGAAGAACGGGTCGGGGACTCGAGGGGCGATGAGGAAAAGCTCGGGAACGGACCAGCCCGTCGCTCTGCTTTTAGTTCAACCACTGCTTCTGCAGCTTTTATCGGCTTGGAGAAGCGACCCTGTTTGGGGGAGCTTTTCGCTCTTGGAGCTTCCTTGGGAAGCAAAAGCTGAAAAAAGCTCCCCCAAACAGGGCCTACATCTGTCTTGTGTCTGCACATGGAGTTCCCATCTACCTATTTGCCCCTTCGCCTGCAGTCATAGACGCACAGATGATTAGTTGAGTCCTTAATTTCCAAACATGATGTTGGAGCATCAGTCCTAGCCACCTCTGGTGCTTTGAATTGTTGGTGACACCGCACCACTTTTTTGGTTAAATCTTTAGTTGGATAATTATTGATTGGTTTTGTGGCCTACATACATCTTGAATGGGCATTCATTTATTTCGTAGAAAAAACCTATGGTTTGATACCTATTTCACACAAAAAAATATGAAATCTGTGAATTAAGGAATTGATAGACTGAAATCGTGAAGTTTTTCCCTTAAAGGGTCTTGCCGCTGTATGATTGATTCCATAGAACCTTCTTTGATATCCAACTTTCAAGAGTTCAAACCCTGAGATTGATCTCATGTTATGGTCTGTGAAGGAGTGCTTATTGCTACAATTTCTACATGTTCGTGTGTAGTTTGTATCGCTGAATCGCCTCTTTTTTGTCCTAATCCTGTGTTTCTAGTTCACATCTGATTCTACTGCAGGCAATAACTTGGTGACGATTAATGTGAACTGAGGATTTTTAATGGCTTTCTTCTTTGTTCTGCTGCTGTTTCTGCATATCATGAGTTATTTTTCTTGTCGAACTTGTTCATAAATAAATAAATATTCATTGTTAGCCATGCTGCTTCACATATTCAGATCTGTTCTATTCATGCCATCTTCATTTAATGATTACTTCAGGTTATATTGAGCCTGTGTTGGTCATACTTCACGAGCAAGAGCCTACCTGGGCTGGGCGTATCTCATCAAAGCACCACACGTGCATGATATCTGCATTTAGCATAAGCATGAGTTTAAAGCAACACCCAATGATATGGTCTGCTGCTGTAAGTATGCAAGATTTTGTTGTGAGCTTAATCATTTCTTGTCTTCTGTTATGTATCTGCATAACAGTACATTCCATTAGCAAACATTAGTAGTAATGTAACATATTTATGTGTATTGGGTAATCCAATAAGCATAAACATTGATCAAATATATGTTTACTAAAATATACTGGATTTCTTTTCTAAGGTTAAGTGCTTTGAGTTTGGGTAAATTATCGATGTTTGTGCAGCTGTATCTGAACTAATCCTAAATCTCTTAAACTTAGGCCACGATGCTTATTGTACCTTATCCTATATACTGTTTGCTGGATTTGTTTAAATGTTTGGGCCATCATGTAGATTATGTTTACTGTTTCTTCTTGTATGGAGCCATGCTCTAAAGCATCGCATGATGAGCCCGCATTGTTTAGTACAATAGCTATCAAAACAACCTCACGGAACATTTGGAACATGACACACACTCCATTGCGCACCTTAATTTTGAATAGAATGCATTTATATGATCTATTGACAAGATTGCGAAAGTGTTTTTCATTTTTCAAAACTTCATATGTGCAGATTATTTTGTTCCCATGATTTTCACCTTTTAACTAAATTTAACCGGATCTTGTGTTAGGTGCTGGACATCAGCTAGCAAGTTAGCAAACTGAGGCACTACATTACAATGCACACTAGGTGCTATTTATAGTACATGTGGGAGCTGGCTGGCTGCTACTACTACAAGCTTCCAGAACATGCCAGCAGCTACAGTAGATTGGTGCTACAGTAGCACTTCCACGGGTTTCCGGAACATACTCTACTAGACTCCGGAAACACTCTACCAGCTTCTTCTACAATATTCCTATTAGCACACAGCCACTACTGCTACTAAGCACACACTCTGTGCTTCACGAACTGATCAGTTTGCTTCACTCGCAAAACTGATCAACACTGGGGCACTACACTCCTCCCCCTTCTCCCTTGCTTCACTAATCACTTCCTACATGCAAGGCACAATCCTATTTGCATGCAGATCACCACTAACAGATGCACACACACAGCACTGACACAACTCAAACAAACAGCCAACAAGGATTACACTAACATCAATTATTTGTGTCTGGGGGCAGTATATAACATCAATCTATCTGAGTTGAATAACCTGGTTGAAGCATACAATTATTTCTTTTCCTTATATTCTGCTTGTAAATTCATATTGATTTTCTCCAATTCATATGGTACAAGACCTTTATATTTTTCAATGTTATTTGCTCAGTTTCTTTTTTCTGCCTAAATTTTAGTGGGATTGCATAAGTTGTGTAATCTCTAGATGTTTTGCAGTTCCTTTGTAATGGTTGCTGTGGTATTCTTGTTTCAAATTGTGCTTAGCAATTTAGCATAGCTTTTACCTTGGTAGCCTTTGAGTTTATAATGTATCTTTCCTTTTGTTGAAGCATTAATATTAATTCATTTTCTTTTATTTAATACAAACATTACACTTTTCTTCACAATCATGCTTTCCAGGACCTCCCATATGATGCATACCAACTTCTTGCAGTGCCTCCACCTATCAGCGGTGTTCTTGTGATCTGTGCGAATTCAATTCATTATCATAGCCAGGTTTTTGCTACTTAAATACTAATGCCATTTTTTCGATTGGCTGATCTGTAGTAATTAATCCGCAATTTTTCTCTGTTGTTGCAGTCCACATCTTGTTCACTTGCTTTAAACAGTTTCGCGTCTCAGCCTGATGGCAGGTATGATCTTGCGATAAATATTTTAGCACCTTGCATTCCTACGTGAATAACGCTATGCGATGATGCCCTTTAGACTATTATATTCATGAACAGACCACACATCTTAGACTAAAATGAAATAAAATTTCCCTTAAGGATGCAGAGTCTGCTCAGTTTGAAGCTTGGGTACAAGAAAGCTAATTTAAGTAACAATCAAGATAAGTTTAATATTCTAGTTGGTTGCATATTTTATGACCATTGGTGTATACCTGAAAGGCTGAAACGAAGAAACTATCTTGCATAGTTGAATGCTGAACATGTTATGAAAATCGTGTGTAACACTAAATAATGTTTGGATCACCTATGCTGATATTACCAGCTGGGCAGTTGCTCTGAAAATATGGAAGTTTTTGCATTTAACAGGGAGGCATTGCTGCTGCAGCTCAAATGCATAAATAAATATGGTACATATATTGCGGATATGTAATTGGGTTCGTTTTGAGTTCATAAGTAAAAACAGTTAATATCTTGTAATACGAATATGTCATTGTGTTTGATATATAATATTTGTCACTTTGGTCCATCCATGATTTGCTATCATAGATTGCCATTGCTTAGATTTTTCCCTCTTCATTAGGAGGTTTTCATGGTGATTTTATGTTTCTTTACTGATCTTGCAGTCCGGAAATTCCTAAAGCAAGTTTCCATGTGGAGCTTGATGTTGCTAAGGCAACATGGTTATCCCATGACATTGTAATGTTTTCATCAAAGAACGGAGAAATACTTTTGTTAACAGTCGTTTACGATGGGCGGTATGATACTTATTTTTTTAGTCAAATCTTTGGAGTTTGTAGGAATACTTGAGTTGACTTTTATCTGTTTTTCTTTATTTCCAGAGCTGTGCAAAGATTAGATCTTATGAAATCAAAGGCATCTGCCCTCAGTTCGGTTGGTTACCTAGACTTCTTGTGCTCGTATCCCTTTGTTTACTTTTGTATTATTACTTGACTCGAGGGATGATGGGATTTTTTGCATTTTCACTGACCTGTTTGGCATAGGGTGTGACAACTCTTGGAAGTTCGTTCTTCTTTCTTGGTAGTCGTCTGGCAGACAGCCTTCTTGTGCAATTTTCCCGTGGAGTGCCAGCATCTGCTTTGCAAAGTCTGAATGAGGAGGTTAGTTTTGAGATCTCTCATGTAAAACTATATGCTAAGAAAATTGCCCTGCTAACTTCGAAATCTGCCACTCGGGAAAATATTTATCGTATATGGTCGTTCGCCATTATGTGTTATTTTTCCTTATTTCTTATCGTCATTGTTCCTTCCTGTGCCATTTATTTTGTCCCTTCTTAGACTGGTGGGGAAACAGCCTCTTGCAGAAATGCAGGGAAAGGCTGCGTACAAAAGACCCAAAGTGGTCAGACCCTTCCCCGGACCCTGCGCAAGCTGGAGCTACATGAACCGGGCTGCCATTTTTTTAGACTGGTGTTTCTATGGGTCGTCTGCTAGTTGGCCCAGACCCTGTCAAAATGAACTCATGGCTCTGGACGCGTGCACTCGCTCGTGTAGGTAAAAGATGACACATGATTGGCAGCAGTGCTAACTTAGGGCTTCTATTTACCTTATTGTCGACCCAAACTATGACAAGATGTATAAACATGTAAGTACTGACCACTTGTTGAGATGCTCATGGCACCATTCCTTCCACCACTTGTATGGACTGATTCCTGTGGCAGTCCATTGCCTAGATGTATGAACACTATGAAGTACCGAGACTACTCAGGACCTATACGAGATTACTAATTCTGAACTAAATTCTTGCAAAGACCAACTCTACATGAACTCACAGCGACATTGTGCACTCTTGCATGATACCATGCACGCGTTAGCGCATCCAGCGTGTAACAAAATGCAAGACAAGAAGATTTATTTAACACTGCCATCCCCAAACCTGTGTCGGTATCTGGTCAACTTTGGTATACTATATCACAACACCTACTTTGTCTGTTTGTGTATTGTGTTGACTGCTCATGCGCTCCTTTAGGGAATGGGGACCTGCATAGTCATGAAATTAACTAGAAAACAAAATTCAGGCATCAAGGTTATTGGTATTACAAGTTTGCAATGGCCTTACATTTCTGCTAACTTATGTTTTCAGAGTAAACATTCACAAAGTAGAAGATACTAGAATCTGGTGTAGCAATTTCATCTATGTCCACATGCTAGAAATATAGTGCAGTAAAAAGTACTTTCGATGTGTGTTTCTTATTTTCTGCCTAGTTTCTATACTAATATTGCTGATTGAATCTAACTTTGGTTGGTGCCAGCTTTTCTTATGCATATTTTTGAGATTTTTATGTGTATTTGATAAAACTGTAGTCAATAAAGTGTTGCCAAAGCGTTTTGCTTGGTTCTCTTAACAGTTTCGGACAGTTATGACTCATCTGCTTCCTGTACATGTTTCAAATTATGCATGAATGTGTCACACGTGTAGTGACAAGTTTGGGATAGGATACTAAATTGAATCTTTTTCTGGAACATTGATTACTGATATCTTTGATAGTCTGCTGATACTGAAGGTGACATGCCTTTCTCAAAGCGCTTAAAGAGGGCTCCCTCTGATGTTTTACAAGATGTGACCAGTGTTGAGGAACTTTCTTTTCATAATAATATGGTGCCAAACAGTCCAGATTCAGCACAGGTCTGAACCTTACAAGTTTCATGGTTACTATTTATTTCTATCTAATTTCTGTATGACAGTTCCATTTGATTTCTATTGTAACAATATGAAGCTACTAGATAATTGATTTTCTAGACTGTTGGTTACCGGTTCAGCTACTTTCTTTTCTGTAACAAAGCAAAAAATGATTAGTTTCCTGCTGCTCAAAGAATAGTAGCTGCTTGCCAGTTTTTCTTTCCTATTGCTAATTTGTTTTACTTGGAACTTTACAGAATATCTCATTCATCGTGAGAGATGCTCTGATCAATGTTGGTCCTCTGAAAGATTTTGCATATGGTTTAAGACCTAATTCAGATCCCAATGCTGCTGGAATTGCAAAGCAAAGCAATTATGAGTTGGTAAGTTTTGTGCCACTCTTACCTTTTAATTTGTTAGTTATAATAAGTCCTCTTGCTCAGGTTTAGAAAATTTATTGCCTGATGGGTACATGTAGTTCATTATTTATGTTCATTATATATCTTTTAAAGATGGGTTCCACATGTTTGTCCTAAGTGGTAAGTTACAGAATCCCAGTGGTTTATAAGATAACCAGCAGACTAGCTGAATTGAGATGCTATATGCTATACTTTTTTCCTAATATGATGCCATGGTCAAGGTAACATATTAAAAATAAGGACAAAGAGATTAAGAAAAAGCTTACTAAAATCTACCAAGAGACATGGTGGTGATCAGTTTTCCTGCATCTTCCTGATTATTACCAGAATGGGTTAAATGAATCTGATGTTACGATATATAACATTTGAAAGGATTAATATATATATATATATATATATATATATATATATATATATATATATATATATATAATACTTTGAAGTTTTAAAGACAAATGATCTATGTTCGGCAGCTGTAGGTTCTTCTCTCTCATTTTACTACATATACTACATTCCAGTAATTTTCTGTAATGTGTGTTATGAACTGGGAAACACCACCAGGAAGAAAGCCGGTTTGTGCCGGCTGCCTTTTGTTGACGAGGAAATGGGTGTTCGAAGTACTGCCATGGCCTTATTACAGCCAGATAGGACCAGCCCCAACAAATTCAATCTTGATGCTAACTTATTGATCTAGTCCAAACTGTATACTTGTGTTGAAGTAGCTAAAACTTAGAGATGATGTATTTGTTGCTGGCAGCATGGCCCATGTTGCTAGCCTGATTGCTGATATGAGCCTGCTGATGCGCATACTGGGATGGATCTATGGCCGTGCAAGAAGAGATCGGGTCCAGAATGACGATATACTTGACCGAGTTGGGGTAAAACTGATTGAAAAGAAGTTTCAACATTGTTTGAGATGGTTTGGACTTCGGACATATCAAACACAGCTCCCCAGAAGCAGTGGTGCATAGTGGAAGTTTACAGTGCGCTACCATTTTAAGAGAGGTCAGGGCCCATACTTAACACAGGAGGAGTCTGTGAGGAGGGGGACTTGAAAGAGTGGGATATCACCAAACAACTAAGCCATGGACAGGGGAGCATGGAAGTCAGCTAGCCACGTGATGGAAACATGACTAAGCTAACCCTTTGGGTTTCATCTCTGCCTACCCCAACTTGTTTGAAACTGAAAGGATTTGTTGTTGTGGTTATTGTTGATGATGTTGCATTAGAGTTTTACTTTCTGTTGCCATTTCTCGCATCAAATCTCTATTGCACTTGTAGAACCATGTAATGAAACCAATAATCTGTTCGACATGGTCGCCCTTAGTTCTTATTTTATTTAATTACTGAGGTATATGAGTTTTGTTGTTCTTCATTTCAGTTTCTTCAGTTATGACAATGTTGGCTTTTTTAGGTGTGTTGCTCTGGTCATGGAAAGAATGGAACGCTTTCTGCTCTTCAGCAGTCTATTCGTCCAGATTTAATTACAGAGGTGCATAAATTTTATTCCAGATTAAATCATCTTCCACCACTCTTGGATAAAAGATGTGCTTTGTTATGCAATTCTCTTTCTTTGTTAATGTGATGCTACTTTGACGGTTTGGATTAATTGCTGATCAACACGCGTTCGGTCTCATTTACATTTGTAAACGTTAGGAATGTTCACAATCTGATAGGGTTGTTATTATGTGTAACTTTGATATTTGGAATACATATGGCAGTCACTTCTCGTTGGACTCTGGGGATGCCATTGTAATCCTATTGGCTAGTCATCCAGTTGCAACTTTTACATGAGTGAGCGGTTCACTGTAAGGAAACCTAAAGGGAGCATGCTGAAATATGATCGCTCTTTTTTTTTCCTTGAACATGCAGGAGAGCTGCGCATCTTTGTATTGATAGAGAGGAAAAAACGGTCCCTTACGAACACCGCTACCTCATTCCGGACCGAGCCATGAGGGGCTGTAACATACAAAAGATGTAAAAACCGATTAAGAAACTACTAGAGATGGGATCTGACCCAACTAAGTTGCCTCAACTGCCTGTCCTAAATCTAGTGCACGGAGACCATGTGCACCAGCAAGGCACCAAAGGTGGTGTTCATCCTTGAAGGCTCTAAGCAACTCATTCATACATGGATTTCCCCCCTCAAAAACGTATGAGTTGTGGTGCTTCCATATCATCCAAGCTCCCATAATGATCATCAAATTCAGACCTTTCCGTTGCACTTTCGGCACCTTCTTGCCCCGCTTCCTCCACCAATTCACAAAGGACGTCTCGTGTTGTCCCGGCACACATCTCTGCAAGTTCAGCGGATTAAATATTTTGAACCAAAATTCCCGGGCGAAATATGATTTACTCTTATTATCATATAATAGAAGAGTGGGTTCTGTCACTGCCTCACTGGGTCATATCTAACGAAGTTCTACCTTCTTTCTTATTTTTGTTTTCTGTCAATATAACTGTGCCTCTTGCTTTTTGTTTCTTGGAAAGTTGTAAAAGAGAATCCTATGACTCAACGTTATTCAAACTTCCGTCACAAATCATCTACAAACTTAACAAGACCTTTTGCGAGACAATATCTCTTTCACTCCTGTCCCCATCTACTCCCGCACAATTTCTCACAACATCATGCGTGTTTGTTGCTATAAGTGCAGAACACCTTCCACCTCCAGATCATGGCGTAGGCGGGGATGCATGCCTGAGTAGTTGCATAACCTTGGGTGTGCATTACTCATTGTGCATGCTAGAAAACTGTGTGTTTGTGGCAAAAGAAGGAAAGGTTCATAGTAGTGAAGGATTCGTTTAGCCACTAGGAAAGACAATGGATGATGTAGGTGGCAGATGTGAGCTGTTGGTGTATACTAACAAAGCTGCATCACAGTAAGCAGCGTCGTTCCATTGCTTGCCTAGTCATTTAGTCGATCTAATCATTATTATTAAGTTAGTTGGAGGTTTAGCCTTATTGTTATGCTAAAAGTAGCGATAATCATCAATAAAGACAAGCAGGAATTATTCCTAATCCTTTCCTCTCCATGCTTAAGCTATGAACAAGTGCCATATCAGGCGTTCCTCCACCTCTGCTCCATGATCATCAACAAGAAGAATAAGACCAAGTCCGATGATGTTGACGACGACTACGACAACGACATTGTTCAAGGCCTTGCTTGCCAAGCTTGACCTCCTCGACATCGCTGAGTCACACCATTTGATCACCAGGCCGCCATCACAGAGACGAACACGGAGATGACCCCGGTCAACCGAGTCTTTCCACCCAACCTTGACGCCCACGCACGCAACGCACTCTTCTGCGACCGTGTGCGTGATGGAAGAAGAAAAATACATGACTATTGAGCAGGATGGGACCACCTTTGTGCTTTACCGAGCTCCTCAATCTCGGTTTTGGGCTGCCTCTAAGCGGTCTCCGGCCGCCCATGGGCCTCTATTTCCACCGATGAATTTTCAATCCTTACCGTTGACGAACTACATGAACTGCATGCAAGCTACACAGTGCCAAGTTCTTTTTCAAGCTCGATCATCATCAAAATGATGCATGAGTACCTCTACAGATTCCTTGTCATTCCGTTTGGCCTCACCATCACCCCTGCATCTTTGACCAGGATGGATGATGTGTTGCGGTCCTTGCTCCACCAGTCCTTGATATATAACCCGGGATGCGTCTTCGACAGACTCCGCGTCAACCTTGGGCATGGCCATGGATGGTGTGAAAGTGCAAGGTACTGGCCTATGATGTTGAAGGAGGGAAAGGTTCCAGTTGACACCTGAGGTGGGAGGAGCTGGATGTCGTGCTCACGACGAATGGGGCTCAACTTGCCGGACTTCACCATGGTGTTCACCTGAGTTTGATGCATCATGAATTTATGATCTGGCTTCGGTGCAGTACCACATCAGGGTGTCAGCCCAATTGCCTTCTTCAATAAGCCGATCGTGACGCGCCGCCAAGCCCTCACCACCTAGGAACACAAAATAATCAGCCAGTCCACGCCTTGCGACTTTGGTGGTCATGGGGCAGCCGGTTCATGGTGAAGATAGTTAATTACGGTCGAAAGCTGCCACAATCCCCATCATCGTCAGGTAAGCAAGTTATTAGGTTTTAATTTACTGTTGTGTACAAGCCAGGACGTGCCAACACCATCGCCGCACGCTGCAACGCCAACTAGGGTACCTTGTTCGCCATTTCGTCCCAGGTTTCGACATCCGAGGTGGTTGCGGTCTACGACCCCGCATCGGGGGCATGCTGAACCAGATCACAAAGGGCTCCGGCGGTGAGTTGTGGACACTCATTGATAGGCTTGTGCCATTCCAATGTTGAGTCCACATCTTTCCTGCTCGACTTTGTTTCCACATCATGGCTGTCGAAGCACGCCCACTTCATCCCCTTGGCGCACCCATGCACGTGTTAGCCGAGATCGTTCGCATGCGTGGCATTCGACGTTCACATTAGCGTTCTGGCAAGCCCTCTTTGGCGCTGTAGGCTCCAAGCTCCACATAAGTTCCGCCTTCCATCCTGTCAGGTGGCTAACAAGATGATTGGTATGACGAGATCACCGAGATCACCCAATCAGTTGAGTGCGCTCGCTTCCATGCGTAGTACACATACAACACGACACTCAACACCGCTCTATAGGCTACTCCATTTCTTATGGTGTCTGTCAGATCTGGTGATGTCCGTCTCGTTGTGGTGGCAGACGCTTTCCTAGAAGACGTTCGCTTCCACCTATGGACAAGTTGCACCGCGATGTGGAGAACAACAGCGTGACAAGTAGTAGCCTTGCTTCTTCGGGTCGTACTGAATCTTGAATCTTCGATAGAATCAATGAGGTGGTCTATCACCTAGAAGGGAAAGGCTGCGTAAGAGAAAGAAGAGGGTGAAAAGTTTAAAAGACCAAAGGATTAAGGTAAAAGGGGGGGAAATCAAGGTTCCGGCACGTGGATTGCTTGATTCCACTCTCCTATCCATGGCTAGCTCCTCAGCAATATTTCGATCCTTCACATTTTGGAACGTTGGTCAACCTTTGCCTCTCCTCATTTTCGGAACTTTGTATTATCCTACTACGTAAAGGCGCCTCCTCATGTCTTCGTTGAACATGTCCAAACCATCTCAAACGATGTTGTACAATCTTTTCCTCAATTAGTGCCCCCTAATCTCTCTGTCTCGTATGTTGTCGTTCCAGACTCATCTCTTCTTGTGTGGCCACATGTCCATCACAACGTATGCCTCTCTGCTACACTTAGTTGTTGGATATGTCGTCTTTTAGTGGGCCAACATTCTGCTCCATATAGCATAGCAGGTCGGATCAGTGTCCTGTAGAATTTGCCTTTTAGCTTTTCTGGCACCCTAGTGTCGCAAAGGACACCTGAAGTTTGACACCACTACATCCATCCAACTTTAATTTTGTGATTGACATCTTCATCGACATCTCCATCCTTATGTAGCATCGATCCCAAGTAACGAAAAGTGTCTTTCTTGGGTACTACTTGACCATCAAGGCTGACATCGCCGACCTCATGCCCCGTAACACTGAAATTACACTTCATATACTCTGTTTTAGACCTATATAAGAGAGGCGATAATCATCAATAAAGCAAGCAGGAATCATTCTGAATCCTCTCCTCTCTATGCTTAAGTTGTAGGGTGAGCAAGAGCCCTAGTCCCCATAACAGAGGGCTTTGTAAAGGTTGTCAGCATCTCAGCTATTGTACAATTGAGTGCTCACTGATGTCTGTCATGTCGAAAAGGTGAGGGCTTTCCTTCACAATTGGTGATGTAGATGATGGTATTGCAACCAGGCTGCAACAGTCAATGTCTAGTTGAAAGTTGAAATAAAAAAAGGTGCAGAATGTGATGAAGAATTAGGGTGTAAGCAGTGTACCAAAACGAATTATATGTGTGAAATCAGCAATGGTGACGAATTACTTGGTGACTTCAATATTGTTTCCTTTTTTTGGGGGGTAAAAATTACAGTTTGATATCTACTTATGTTTGTTCATAACTTGTCTAGGTGGAACTACCAAGTTGCACAGGTATTTGGACAGTCTACTATAAGAGTTCTCGTGGAAATACAACAGAAGATAATGAATATCATGCTTATTTGATAATAAGCCTAGAGAGCCGGACAATGGTAACATTAATTTGATTTGTTCTTTTTTCGCTGGTGACATACTATATTGATATTCTTTATAATCTATATAATTTTTGTTGTCAATTACTCAAGTGGTACTAAGATAAGGATATTTTAAGTGTTCGTAAAATATGGAAGGTTTTCAGACCTTAGTAGACCTTTCTGAAGAACAAACTTTTGAATGTTTTCTTGCTTTCACATCTCTGTGGTGATTATAGACCAAATGGAAACAGGCAATGCAAAGTATCAGCAGTAAATTAAATTAAAATTAAAAAAAGCATAATGTGCCACTTAATAACTGCATAATTAACAACAGGCCACTCATTATGAGGTTGACTTATGGGCACTAGAACAATCAATAGCATGTGATCAACGTACGAGTTATCAAGTGGGATATAGTAAATCGTTCCAAAACTAAACATGATTATTTTCTGTCCCTAGCTAGATATATCTAGCATAACATGTGTTTCGCATGCTTTTTTTTTTTTTGAAGCAACAGGAGGGGAAAGCCCCCCGACTGATTTCGTATGCTTAGCTGCCTCCCTGTCTTGTATCATGTCTAAAACAATTAGTTCACATTTGATAATGTTGTATGGATGTATGATGTGAGTGACCTGAAGTCAGCTTTGTTTGGAGGATAATTGATTTTCTGTTGAATGAATATATTGCTACCTTTGGGCTTGATCCTCTAATTTCTATTTAATGAAATATTTGCTACTTTTATTTATTATTTATCTATGTTTATTTGAGTTATTTTGGGCTTGGTCCTCTATTCTTTTGATGATGATGGTTACTGTGTTATCTTGCTTCAATTTGGCTTGATACTCTTGTTTTGTTTGACAATTTGATAACTAAGTATACAACGTTTGTCGATTACATTAGGTACTTCAGACAGGTGATGATCTAGGAGAAGTTACTGAAACAGTTGACTATAATGTTCAAGCAAGCACAATCGCTGCTGGTAACTTGTTTGGGAGGTACGCCCCTGCTAACCCTTATTATTTTGTTTTAGCAATTTGTATATGTTGTGGTTGGTGAGTAGTAGGGTTTATGATCCCCTAGAAGCTTCAGAGTTGAGAGAGATATATTGAGATTGGTTCCTGATAACTCGCGGGCTACGGTGCCGCTGTGTAAGGGTAGGGCAGGGGTTTGGTGGTTTTCTCAGCCTGCTTGAGAAGGTCTTCTCTCGTAAAATTAAGCCCAGGGCCGTCATACCCCCTGCAGGTCGAGTGTTTTCTCTTATATAGAGAAGCAGCCTGACAAATCTGCTAACAATTCTGAACTCAATAACAACCAATTGTAAACAACCTCTAACTGAAAAGCCTGAACTTGACTACGCAAGCAATGGCAGTCGATGGCTTACTCCTCGCACTTCTGTTTGGATCACCTGGAGTAGTGTTGTCCACACACAACAGTATCGCGTTGTCTTGTACAAGTTTTGTATTATTTGTATTTAGTCTGGATGCATTAGGTCAACTTATGATAATAATTAGTATATTCTTTTGGCATCCTGGACATCAATTTTGAGATTATCAAACTGCTCCCTCCGTCCCTTGATATAAAGGATTGTAGCCTTCGAAATTTATCCGCAAATATAAGGGATCTAGAGATAGGACAAATTTTGAGCAATCAATTTGGTGTTGGATGGTTCGTGAGCAAGGCTAAAATGGTGGGCAAGATGGTAACTTCCTTCCTTGACTATTTTGAAATTTGAATGCCTCATTCCATTATATAAAGGGATAGAGGGAGTATTCTGTTGTATCATCAATTTCTGTGACTTCTGGTAATCTGAAGCGGCTACAAAACAACAGTTCTCTAGATAACAACAAACATAACATGCTTCCAAAGTAAAACATAATTTACCCTCTTCTAGTCTTTCGTCTTCACTTGGTGCATCCATCACTTATTGGGTCTGGGAATCAACTTCTTAGGCAGCCCCAAAATTCCTACCTGTCTCTGCCTAAAGATAAACCTGCAAGTCGCCCTCCTTCTGTTGGATCTGACATGTCCAATGATTTATTCTGATCTGCTTAACCCTTGAGTGCAAGCAATCCACGTGCTGGAATCTTGAGTTCCCCTTTTTTTAACCCTTTGTTTTTTTTTTAACCTTTTTCACCCTCTTCGCTCTCTCTCCTTTCTCTTTTCCCCTGTTTTGCCCTTTCTTTTTTGGTTGGTTTGCATCTCCTGTTGGTTTGCATCTCTTGTTGGTTTTGCCTCTCTTGTGGTTCCTGCAGGTTTCATCTCTAGCCTACCCTAACTTGCTTGGGATAAAAAGGCTTTGTTGTTGCTGTTAACCCTTGAGTATACCCTTGCCCTCTTTAAATAGAGGAGACTAGCCTAGGGACCCTAACCCTAACCAATGCTACAGTAGCAGGCTGCTGCAGTACCTCGCCAGCCCACAAGGCCCAGCTGACTGCCCATAATAGATGTGGAGCATAGTCACCGTGTACCCGGTTCGACAGGGTCGGGAGATGGGTTCGCGGGACGCGGGACGAAGCCTTAGAAAAATTAGGTACGAAGGGGGTATACCTCCTCGGGGCGATAATATAGGACATGGTACGTGAACCCAAGGATTCCAGTTCACTGAACCCGAAATCGGACCTTGTTCCTCTTGACACTATGGATGTACTCTAGTTTCTCTCAGTTGACGAGCTACTAATTGGCTGAGATAAGACTTTCTGTGCAATTTCTAAATCATGTGCGCCGTCGGGTCGTGATCCATCCTGGCCTGCATCGCATCCCCCCTAATCACCTGCAGGAACGGGGACACAATTCATCCCTAATCGGGACAGCGGACTCGTCCCCGACTCCGAATAGGGACGACGAACCCAGTTCGCCCCCTCGAACCCGAATCCGGTGACTGATGTGGAGTATGAAAGCAGTTCTCACTTTTTCAGATCATGTGGGATATAGTTATGTTTAGTAGTCGTGGAATGTAGCTTTTCATTTCTTTTCCTGTTTTGCTTCTAAGTACAGTATGCTGGAACCTTCGCGCATAGACTGATTTTGTTAAGTCTGATCATGAAAATATCAAATTCTGTCTTTTGTCATCCCCTTACTATTTTAATTTTTTTAGGCGGCGCGTCATACAGGTTTATGCCAAGGGTGCTCGTGTGCTTGATGGTTCCTTCATGACACAAGAGCTGAACTTTAGCACACATACATCAGAATCATCATTGAGTTCTGAGCCTCTTGCAGCATATGCTTCGATTGCAGATCCATATGTTCTTTTGAAGATGGTTGATGGAACTATTCGACTTCTTGTAGGAGGTATACTACATCCACTAGTCTCCGTATTTTGCTTTTGTGCCCTGTTTGTTGTGGACATGTCTAAAACCAGTTTAACTGTACCAAGATAATTGGTTGTTGGGAGATGATAATGCATTTCTTGTTCTGGTGCAGATAATTCTAATTGTACAATTTCTGTCAGAACTCCTGGCATCTTTGCAAGCTCAAGTGAGCGAATAGCTTCTTGTACACTTTACAGTGACAGAGGTCCCGAGCCATGGCTAAGAAACGCACGCACTGATGCATGGCTATCTAGTGGTATTGCAGATGCTGTTGATGGCAATGATAGTTCATCTCATGACCAGTCTGATATATATTGCATCATCTGCTATGAAAGCGGTAAACTGGAAATTTTTGAAGTGCCCAGTTTCAAATCTGTTTTCTGTGTGGAAAATTTTGTTTCTGGACCTGCTCTTTTGTTTGATACGTTCGCCCATACTTCCACTAAGGGTACTGCAACAGGAAGTCAAGATGCTACTAAAGTATTTGTGAAGAAAGAAGAAGCAAATAACATTAAAATTGTTGAACTTGCCATGCATAGATGGTCTGGTCAGTTCAGTCGGCCTTTTCTCTTTGGACTATTGAATGATGGTACATTGTTGTGTTACCATGCATATTGTTATGATGCCTTGGAAAGCAACACACAATGCTTTCCCATGTCAACTCATGGTTCTACTGATCTCAGCAATGACAGTGATTTGCGACTTAGAAATTTGAGATTTCGGAGAATTTCGATTGATATGACATCACGTGACGACATATCAAGTCTTGTACGACCAAGAATAACAATTTTCAGCAACATTGGTGGTTATGAGGGATTATTTCTTAGTGGCCCAAGGCCAACCTGGGTTATGGTTTGTCGTCAGCGATTTCGAGTGCATCCACAGGTATGCAAGTGTTACGTTTAGGGAGCAATGCCATGCTCTTATTGAGTGTTTCATGTGCAATTTCGTATTTTCATTCTAAAGGTCATTGAAAAACTTCCTTACAATTTTTCAAGTTGATGCTCCTATTTTTTGAAATCCATAGGTTATATAGCAATGGCTCTTACATGCAACTTCAACTATTCCTGTATTTTATCCTTAATATTTAAATTTTGCAGTTATGTGATGGTCCCATTGTAGCCTTTACAGTACTCCACAATATTAATTGTTGCCGTGGGCTTATATATGTTACGTCACAGGTAAAATTGCTCAGATGCACATTTCTTTTCTATTGTAGTGTTGTTTAGACCCTTGTACTCTTTTGGTTTGAAAATTGATATTCATGGATTTTTGGTGCAGGGCTTTCTGAAGATATGTCAGTTACCATCAGCGTATAATTATGACAACCACTGGCCAGTTCAAAAGGTAAAATTAGTTTCTATGTACACATAAGCTATACCATAACTTGATTTGCAAGCTTGTTTTTCATTCTTATATCAGATCTTTTATATTTTGCATTTTGTAGGTTCCTCTGCATGGCACCCCACATCAGGTCACATATTACGCAGAGCAGTCCCTGTATCCACTAATTGTGTCTGTTCCTGTAAGTACTATAACTGCAACTATTTCAATTATAAATGGATTGTGGTTGTCCGTCTGTCAAATATATTGATAAAATTGTCTTAGTGTCAGATTCTCAAGTTCCTTTGCTGCAGGTTATTCGCCCCCTAAATCAAGTCCTCTCTTCTATGGCGGATCAAGAACAGGGTATGCACATTGAGAGCGAAGTTACAAGTGGTGATGACCTGCAAAAGGTTTATACTGTTGATGAATTTGAGGTTCGTATTATGGAGTTGGAGAAACTCAGTGGATGTTGGGAGACAAGATTCACCATTCCGATGCAGCCATTTGAAAACACTCTAACAGTACGTATTGTTACCTTACAGGTATGTATCTCATCTCCCCTCATATTGATTTTGTTATAAACAAAAATACTATTTACGATGGTTGTTTATTTATACCTCAGAACACAACCACAAAGGAAAATGAAACCCTGATGGCCATTGGAACTGCTTATGTCCAAGGGGAAGATGTTGCTGCCCGAGGACGGGTGCTTCTGTTCTCTTTTATTAAAAGTGAAAATTCTCAAAATCTGGTAATTGTGTGGAGCATTGTTCTTATGTAGAAAGAAATTATCACTGACACTAAATAACTACAATGTGTAATATGTCGGGATTAATTTCAGGTCACAGAAGTCTACTCAAAAGAAATTAAGGGTGCTGTATCTGCTGTTGCTTCTCTTCAAGGCCATCTGCTGATAGCTTCTGGTCCTAAGATCACACTGAACAAATGGACCGGTTCTGAATTGACTGCCGTTGCGTTCTATGATGCCCCATTGCATGTCGTGAGCCTGAATATTGTGAGTATAGTCACAAGAGGCGGTGAAGAACCTAACTTTTGTAGTCATAAGAATAATTGCTACCAAATTACTCTTTTTTTTTCTGATGCATTTATATGTGCTGAATCTGAATTGGCTTGTGTTAGAGGTCCCAGTATCCCCAGTAGAGAATACCATGATCCAGCATTTGCAATGTTTAAAAATCTGTAAAATATCTTGGATGTAGTACACATGAAGTTAGGTAAAACCTCCAAAATTCAGTTTCAAATCGATATTCAGAGAACATAAGTGGTACTGTTAGCACATTTGTTTTTCACCTGCAAAAGTAAATTTATTTGGCATGTTGAAATCTGGCATTAACCATAGTTTTTTTTAAACCAATTTTCAAATATTTCCATATTCGTCTCATTGCCCTGACTTTTCTTCATCTTCGATAATCCTCATATACCAACCTTGTGATTTCGCTTAGATTCAAAGTTTGAGTAAATACTATGGAAACAGTAATGTTTTCAACTTATAAAAGAATCCAGCCCATCTGCTAGTTGTATTGAACTTAAGATAACAAAAAATTCCTTGTACTTTCCGTGTTATCTCGCTGATCTTAAAAGCACTTATGTTTCAACAGTTTCAGATATATTGACTGTTCGATGGCCTCTTTTGAAAGTTTTAGAAATGTTTTCCGAGAGCTGTGAGTTCGGCCGTCATATATGGCATGATGGACAATAAATTGCAAATTCTGACTGACCTGTGCGATATGAGAACTTGTACTGACCAACTTAAGATATCTTGGCCTACTTCCATTGCTGTCCTTCCTGTATTTCTTTACGATCAGTTATTTTTGAAAGCTTTACATCTTTCATAATGATCATATCCTGATTCTTAGATTTGATTACTTTATCATGTTTCATAGTTTGGTTTCATGTCCTTACAATGATGATGTCATGCTGCTGTTGGCTTATTGCTGTTCTGAAGAAAAATTAAATTAATTCATAGCAACCTTTTATATACATTCTTTCATTTCCTGACAGGTCAAAAACTTTGTTTTGTTTGGTGATATTCACAAAAGCATATATTTTCTGAGTTGGAAGGAACAAGGTTCTCAATTAAGTCTGCTAGCAAAAGATTTTGGATCACTTGATTGTTTTGCAACTGAGTTCTTGATTGATGGGAGCACCTTGAGCCTTGTAGTTTCTGATTCTGATAAGAATGTGCAGGTAATTTCTATCTCGTAATCCATAATGATACTTTTTATCGAACACAATCTATAATATATAATGATATTCAGCAGTAGATTCCGTTATTATTCTTTTTATTCAATGGTCACTTGCTCTTTATCCATCTACCAGTTAATTTCATAGCAAAATATACATGTCGATGATACTAATTTGAAAATGCATTTACAGCTTGAAGCTTCCTATTTGCACTTTGTACTAAAATGCGTTCCATAGCAAATAACAAAAACCTAGGATGAAATTGTAAGTAAGAACAAATAAGCACCCAATTTGGCATCAAAGAGGGCCCAAACTTGGGCTCTAGGTATGCATCCACACCCTTAGCCGATTGAGATAGGAGGAATTAGGTGATTCAAGTCTAAGAAGAAACGGGCACATTATTTTTAGCTGAAATGACAATTGACAAACAAAAAAGATGTAATCAGTATTCAAGAATGAAAGTACTACGTTAGGTCAGGCACCACTTAGATGGCTGGCTTGGGATCCCATGTGCATTTTGGTCTGTCGATTAAGATTTTGTTGACTTTTACAATGTCTGCTTTGATTTCCTTATATAGCTGTTCTTACTGGCCACAACTGATTGAGGGAACTTTACATGTAATTAATTGTTACGTTTCACTACACTAATAAATGGCACGTGCAGATTTTCTACTATGCTCCCAAAATGGTGGAGAGTTGGAAAGGGCAAAAACTCCTTTCTAGAGCAGAATTTCATGTTGGGGCCCATGTGTCGAAGTTTTTGAGACTGCAGATGCTGCCCACGCAGGGATTGGCTTCTGAAAAGACAAATCGCTTTGCTCTTGTATTTGCGACATTGGATGGTGGCATCGGATGCATTGCACCTGTTGATGAATTGACATTTCGTCGGCTCCAGAGCTTACAGAGAAAGCTCGTAGATGTTGTCCCCCACGTGTGTGGTTTGAACCCGAGATCATTTAGGCAGTTTAAATCCAACGGAAAGGCGCATCGACCTGGACCGGACAACATCATTGACTTCGAGCTTCTTTCCGAGTAAGTTAAATCATCGACATATCTGCTTGTCATCTTACTTACATCCAGTTCAAAATAGATTTTACACGGTTCTTCAAAGCAAAATTCTGTAGAATGGCTTATACCAAGTCAACTAGGAATAATTTGATTAGATTGCTGGAGAAGCCTTAAATCTGTCCAGGAGTCTGGCCTTAAAAATCTTTTTTTTTCTAATTCAAAAATGCTCTTTTCTGGTTTACCTCTATTGCAGCTATGAGATGTTATCTTTGGAGGAGCAGCTTGAGATTGCGCAGCAGATTGGAACCACCCGCTCGCAGATTCTTTCCAATTTTAGTGACTTTTCCCTGGGCACTAGTTTCTTGTAACTTATCGTGGTTCAGTTGACCTGGCGCCGGTAGAGCAGCAGGTTGTTTTTCGCAGTTCCTAGATGCAGTGTTGTGGCCAACATAGCCAGCTTTATTACAAAGATGGCTGCTGGATTAGTACTTTTATAACGGTGCAAAAGGAACTATCATTATCTGAACAGTTGGATACTTCTCAGCTGATGGAGACCACCGTTTTTCGCTGGCCTGTTATTATGAGATCAAGTATGTGAAAGGACTTAGCACGTTAGCCTCAAGTTATTGGGCTCAAGTTCAGCTCTTAGTATCAGATTACATTGAGTTCATCAGCTGTAGGGCAACTCATTTTTTGTAAAATAGCTTAACCGGCTAGAACTAACAAAATCAGCATGACAACAAAAAATTCTTCCTGGCTCTACTTTTTTTTTTTTTTTGATTGGGCTCTACTTTATTAGAAAGGAGGTGAACGAGTTTCCATGGGATTAGAAATCCGGGGTCGTTTGGCAGAGCTTCTCAAGCAGCTTCTGCTTATTGCATAAAACTGCCAAACAGGCAAAAGTGAAAGCAGCTTTTGAGGTACATGCAGTCAGAATCCGTTTTGCAATTAAACTGAGAAGCTAAAGCTAAAAATTGTAGCTTTTCACGGCTCACGCTCTCCTCCCGCAGGCCCCACTAGGGGTGAAAATTAGCGACCCTTATGGGTCGCTTTCGACCCTCTTTAGCTCATTTTAGAAATCTACTTTATTTGTTTGAACTAAAGAAGGTCGAAAGTTACCTTTAGAGGCATCTATTTACACTCTGCCCCACCAAAAAGTTGCTCACAGATTACCCAGCTGCCCCCTCGTCTTTCTCGTGCCAGAGCTTCCGTGCCTGGGCGTCGTCGCCTCGCCTACGCTCGAGCAGCCTAGCCGTGCTGATGCGCCTCTGCGGCGCCCGCCTCGCACCCACAGGAGCAGGCCTGCGGCATCGAAGATTCCAGCAAGAAGAAGCTTTGCGGCGCAACTCCCTCGACAAAGCAACGACGCGTGGGGGAGCATAACGAAGACATCAATCGCGGGCGACATGAGCTCATCTTGGACACGTGCTTGAGTGGTGCCGTACAGGTTACCAGCGCATATTCAATCGAGGTCATCTTATCGTCCTCCACGACAGAAGCTTGCCCTCAACTATCCTTTGCATCTTCTGCAAATTTCGATGCCTTCAACTAAAATCCGGCTTGCTTGTGCGCTGAATGGATACGATCTAGTGATTTTCATGGTCAATTTGGTGTATCCATGGCTTTTTGGAACGTGTGGATTTGCTATGAGGAATGGAGGGGCTTCGCGGTGGCCGCGCGAAGGAGAACTAGAGATATAGAACAGGATTATTTTGGTTTTATATCGTTTGTAAAAACTAAATTTCATCTCAAAATAGAGGCAATGTGCAAAGTGTTGAAAAAGTAAGGCAATGATGCAAAGGGTACTGCAGTCATTTGCCATGTTCATTTTAGAAAAAAAAAAGTGAATTAAGTTATTTTGCCAAACGGCTTGACAAGACAAGTTGTTTGGACAGATAATTCAGAATAAGCTAGAGAAGTTGTTTTGCTTCAAAATACAGTATCAAAACTGTTTGTTTTTATAATTCAAAGCCTGTGTCGGCGTTCAGTAACCGGCCGACGAGTAGATTTGTGCGCAGCTCGACGGCGATCAGAATGTTTGTGTTTGACACAGTGGGTTATACTGGTTCAGGCAAGGAAAGCCCTACGTCCAGTTTGTGGTTTTTGCTCGTGTTGCTCGTAGTAGGGGTTACAAGCTGTGGCGAGAGAGGGATTCGCTCCCAAGTCTCTGTCTTTGCGTTGTGTGTGCGTGTGTGTGTGAAAAGAGCTTTCTGCAAGCCAAAAAAAAACTCTCCTCCTCTCCTGGGCCCAATCCTTCCTTTTATACGACAAGGGAGAACGGTACAGATGGAGGAAAGAAGAATAAGAAAAGAAAGTAAGGATAAGCGGAAAGGCGGTGGAGATGGAGTCGGTCCGTCTTCGCTGGTTCCGGTGCCCTCCGCCGCCGGGTAATGTGATGAGGTCATCCGTATCCTGTCTGGGCACTGTGGAGCGCCCATTCCCTGATCCGCACTGTTATTCACTGTGGGGGCGCTGTAGGTACCTGTGGAGTTGGGCGACGGTCATTCCGCGCACAGTTACCACTGTGTTGCGTACTTGGTGCATGCATTCTCCGTTCCACGCCTGATCCGGATGCGACGCCCCCACTCCGCCGTACGCCAGGCATAGTGCACTTTCGCACCGTCCAGGAGTGGATATGGAGCGTCTTCTTATCCGAATCTGACCGGCCGTACACCTGAGTTTGACCAATGCCCCCATGCCGCTCCCGAGCTCACTTCCCGGCCGCGGTGGTCGGGTTTGCTTCGGGTCGAGGCCCTCCGTCGATCCCGACCACTGCCGAGGCATGTTGGCGGCGGACGGCGGCTGGCCGGGGTTTGGTCGGAGGAGTCGCTCGACTCCGTGGCGCCCGACTCCCGCCGCGGGGAGTCGGGCTCATTGCCACTCCCGAGCCGGGCTCTTCTAACGCTGGACCAATCGTAGTCCTGGGTGGAGGGCTGTGCCCATGCGGCCATGTGTGCCCTAGGCCTATAGCAGGCCGTGAGGGTTGGAGGTTTTGTGGGCCAAAGGCCATTGTTGCGCCCTCCGCCCGGCTGGGCCACCACACAGGCGCAGCTTTCCGTCATTTAGCTATATGCAAGGCCTCTTGTCCTCGGCCAACTTCCATGCTTCGTTATTCCGTATGTATATTGTATAGGGTACCTAGAAAATGGGTACCCGACAGCCTGCCAAACCAGATCTACATCATTAGTGCTCGAACAGCCATGCAATGCAACGAGCTAAACTATTTCGTGGAAATCCCTCTCTTTTCTTTGCTTCCTCACTCGTGTAACTTTTCCCCACCATTCGTCAGGACCAAGGGAGCTGGCGGCTCACTCTTGCAATGCCATTAGACTGACTCCAACTCATGACCCATATAGCCACTTATACCTAAAATAAACTGTAAAACGGTAAAAACACATCTCCAACCTATGACCCAAAATCGCCTCTCTCCAGGACGAGCGCGCGTGAAAGGATCAAGGGCACCGAGAGGGGGGGGGGGGCTGAATCGGTGTGTCAACAATTTCTCCCAAACGTACTTTAGGCGTGAAGCTAGCAAGACTAGATATGGTGATAACAAAAGCAAGCGATGCGCGCACACAATCTAGTCTATGCAACAAGCAACACCCTAGCAAGCAATTCTACCAAGTAGTAAAGAGACAACCTACCAAGCAATTCTACTAGCACAAGAAGTAAATGCGGAAACGTAAATGCTAGTATGTAAAGGAGATAGGGATAGGAATGCTCATGATTTTTCCCGTGGTCTCGGAAGGATGGCGCCTTCCCCTACTCCACGTTGGGTCACTCCCGCCGGAGTCTCGACCCCGTCCCTCCGCTCGATGGCGATCCCTCCTAGAGCACACTTCACCCTCCGAGTGAAGTCGCGGGCACGTCCCGCCGGGCTCGATCCCGGGTACTCTTCCGGAGGTAAGGCTCCGCACGTGATGCGTGCCAAAGGGCGCTCCACTAGTGATGCTTCTTTCGCACGGGAAGCTCCAAGACCGTGTACAAACTTGTGTTAGCTTCCACAATCTCCTTGGACAGCTCAACACCAACGCCTAACCGGTCTAGGCCTTGCCATAGACCAAGAGTAACAGCTCAACTTGACTCTCTCAAGCACTCCCTAGCCTAGAGATCAATGGATGCAACTTGTTACTCTCTCAAGCACTAGGATCACTCCAAATCCTTCTCAAGTGCTTCCTCTTCTTGCTCTTGGCTTCTCCCTGTCTTCCTCAACTATTCCAGTGGCCAAGAGACCCTCAAAGGGGTAGGTAACCAGCTATATATAGGCCTCCAACCTCAAACTAGCCGTTACCAAAAAGCAGTCTGTCGATACAGTCACCGTAGTAATCACCGTATGATACGGTGACTGTAGCACCGTATCATACGGTGACTCCTTTCTCACCTGCCAGAGCAACTCCATTCTCTGGTCTTCATTTTCTTGGGTTCACCGTATCATACGGTGACACCCACCGTATCATACGGTGACTCCTTCTCTTCAGCTTCCAGCCAACTGCCAAGTCTCTGGAAATCATACGGTGACCACCGTATCATACGGTGACCACCTCACCGTATCATACGGTGACTCCATCTTCTCTGCCAGGTCATCACCTCATCTGGACTTCTCTCCTTGCAGTCACCGTATCATACGGTGACTGGCACCGTATCATACGGTGGCTTCTGCTGAAGCTGATCTTGATCTCCTCTTCGATCCTCGACTCCAACTTCATCCTTCTTGGTTCCTTCACTTTTTCTCTTCTACTCCAAGTGTCCGAGAGACTCACATTTGCATCCAAAGATCTCTACACTATTGAGTACCTAAGAGAACCAACTTGAACCCTCTTGATAGTCCGGTTTTTCCTATGGACTCAAGCTATCATCTAACCAAGCAACACTCGCTTGGTCTAGCATGTCCTTAGCCTTGATCCATATCTTCTCCGCGACTCCATCAAGTCCGTTCTTGCGTAGATGAAGGCAACCAATCATCCTTGACGTTTGAATTAGGGTGTGTCGGCGTACACCACCAACGGACGGAGCTTTCTTCATATGTGACCATTGATCAATATCCTACATGGAAATGTTAGTCACATACACAAGGGTCATCCAATCACCAAAACATTCATACCTTTGGGGTTTCCAAACACTCCAATGGCCATGAAGCTTACAATCTCCCCCTTTTTGGTGATTGGTGACAACATGAATGTAAGACATCAAAAGATGTAAAGGATAAGGAAATAAAGCGCAAGGATTGATCGAGATGAAAGGATATGAGATTAAGCACAAGGTAGACCGCTCATAAATAGAACATGGAGAACGCAAGAGCAAAGCGGCATCTACTATGCATCATGATATAAGATAGATAAAGCAAAGATCATGATGAATAGAGAAAGCGTGGGTCATAGCTCAAGAAAAGTATCGCCTGCAAAAATAGAGTTAGTGCACAGTAGGTGATAACTAAGGAATAAGCCAAGTGAGCTATGACTAACACCCCTGCAATGATATGATAAAAGATAAGTCCTGCAGAAGCAAGTTAGTGCACATATCATCACAGGAACTCAAGAATACACAAGAACATCTCAGGCATATATAAATATAGATATAACAGGAACTGAGTAGTAAATGAAACCAAGTGCATTCTTAATGTGCTAAACACCGAGACAAAGAAATCCAAGCACATTAAGAACCACGAACTCCAAAAGAATATACAATAGAAACACCAGACTCCCCCTGAATACAAAAACAATCTCGATCAAGTCTCACTCCCAACTCCCCCTAGACACATTCTCTCCCCCTTTGGCACCAAGGACCAAAAAGATCATAGAGAAGAAGATATACGCTATCCTACGCGCCGGTGTCTGGAGGTGGTGCAGTGGCAGCAGGTGCTGAAGAACTGGCAGTAGTCTGAGCACTGTCCTGCTGCTGCTGAGAAGGTGGCACTGGAGGTGTCCAAGTCCAAGTCCGCGGCATCCCTAAAGACTCCTGAGGCTGAAAGAGTGGCGTGTACGGCACAAGCTGTCTATAAGCTATCCCAGGAGAGTCTGTCTGAAGAAGGGTCTGCTCAAGCTGTACTGCATACTGGACTACCTCATCATCAGAAGCTGAGTGAACTGACGGAGAAGGAGAGCGACTGGGAGTCCAAGTGAAGCTGCCAGAAGGTGAGAGTGTCCTGCGTGGAGGATCCTGTCTGGTAGCGAGAGCTGCATCTATCTCCTCACGAGTATAGCCAAAGTCTGTGATGTCGAAAGTCCCGGTCATCTCCTCAGACACTGCAACCGTAGTAGTGACCACTGCCTCTGTAGTAGTAGAAAGAGGAGCTGAAACTGAGGCTGTCTGGGCTGAGACTGGAACTGTCTCTATCTCACTGAAGTCTAGTGAACGTGCAGCTAGCGGAGAAGAGAGCTGAGCAGCTGAAGTAACAAGTCCCTGCCCACGAACTGGAGTGGTACTCATCAAGAAAGCAGATGGTGTCATGTACTGCCCTGGTGACAGGAAAGGAAACGAAGACGGTCCTGCCTGAGAGGGACCAGCCTGAGAAGGTCCTGCCATCCCTGTCACTCCAGCGAAGGTCGAGCTCATCAAACCCTGAGAAGTCTGGCCAGAAGGTGTAGCTGGGGCTGAGAGCATCGAAGCAAAGAGACCTGGTGCTGCTGGAGGCTGCTGCAACTGAAAAGCTGGAGGAGGTATCATCGACGATAGTGGCACTGGTGGGAAAGAAGGCATCCCTGGAATGAACTGGCCCACATACCCGAAAGCTGCAGCAAAAGAACCGAAGATGGTCTGGTTGGTCAGCTGAGTGGCCCTGAGAGTGTCAGCAACCTGCCTGGTCAACTCTAAGTGTGCGGCATCTCTCTGCTCCTGCTGAGCTCTCCACCTGTCCTGCTCCTCAACCCTCCGTCTGAGATGCTCAAGCTGTGCAAGTATGGAGGGGTCAGTGGCTGCTGCTGCTGGAGCTGAGTGTGGTGCTGTCACTGGAACCTCTGGTATTGCCTCTGGTATATCATGATAAGGCGCAGGTGAGGCGTGTGAGAAGTCCTGGCCTGTCTCCTCTGTAGCTCCGCTGCCACCAGCTCCATCCCCTGCTGTGGACTGAGAAGCACTACCCTGTGAAGCAGTAGCCCTCCTGAGGACTCGTCTGTCTGTGGGGGGTAGGAGCACGTACTCAGAAGTAACCTCAGGAAGTGTAGAGTACGTCTCATGGGACATGTAGCCAGTCATCCAGAGAAGATAGCAAATATACGGACCAAAAGGAAGAACTCTGGAGCCCACTCTCTCTGCAAGGATATCCTCCATCTGGCTCAGAATCAGGTCAACAAGATCAAAGGGAATGTGACTGATCAGTGAAAGAATACCCCACTGGAATAAACAAGAGATCCTGTCCTGGTATCCACCTCTGGGAATGATGGTCCTGCTGAGAAGTGCCCTGATAGCTCTAGCCTCATGTGTCAATCTGTTGGGCATCCTGCTGTAGTTCTCCGGATACGGAGGAGGAAAAGCAACTGACATGTCAGCATCTGGAGGCTCAATTCCTCCTACCGGTCTGCGAGGTGGCCTGACTCCCTCATTAGCGAGCCCGTGGAGGGTCCGCTCAAACGTGTCTGCATTCAGGGCTGCCCTGATCTCCTCTCTGGTCCACCTGCAAGGCTGTCCATTATACATGAACCACACCTCTGACCTGTCCTCAGCAATCCAAAGAGTGGAGTAAAACTCTCTGACAATGTTGCTCCTGTACCTCATCGGAGTAGTCAGCAAGGTCTGAAGTCCTCTCATGAAGCTCAAAGACTGTGACATGTCCTTCCCTGCAGCCAAGGAGAGACGAGCTGCTGTAACGTGAGAGTGCTTGGCATACAGCTTGTCCCCCTTGGTGGTCTCCCTCCTGTGATAGGCCTCGCCTATCCTCCTCTGCAGCACTGTCCAGTACCTGGGGCCAGCCTCTGGATCTCTAGCAACTGGTGCCCAAGTCATCCTGTCAACCTGTCTGGCTGCCTTGATGGTCTCCCCCTTGATCTTGAGCATGTCTGACTGAAGAAGAGCCGGGTAGCCTGAAGCTCTCAGAGCTGCCATCTCTGCTCTCTCTGCCCTCTTCTTCAGAACCTCTGGATCCTGGTCAGGAGGAGTGTCTCTGTAGAATCCTCCAGAGCCCTGACTGTCTGAGCTGGAGGTGGAGCTGGAGCTGGAGCTGTCCTCTGCGGGTACAGCCTGCTGCTGCGCAGTCCTCGACGGACCAACCTCAGGGATGGCCGGAGTCTGCTGCGGTGCACCTCTCCGTCTGGTGGACCTCCTCAGGGGTGTGTGCTCCCCCTGGACTGTACCAGCTCCCTCTCTGATCTGGAAACCTGTGCTCCTGCCAGTGGGTATGTCCACTGATGCTGTCCTGAGAGCCTGGTCCCACTCACGATCACCTGTCTTCTGCTTCTTCTTGGGCGGTGGATCTGGAGCCTTGCCCTTTCCTCTGTCCTGATCACCTCTGCCTCTGCCTCTGCCTCTGTCTCTAGCCATAGCTGCCAACTATCAAGCTGCCGCTGACAAGATAGGGCGAGTGAGCTTGGCCCACCAACCCGTCCACTGACAAGCTGACTGCCACAAAGATAGGATCAAGGGCTTGGCCCTAAATCCGTCCACTGAGAACTCTGCACTGCCAACTGTCACTGTCCTCTGGGCTGCTCAACTGACAACTGCCACTGCACGATAGGAGATAGACAGGGTATATGAGTATAGAATAACCTAATATGATCTACAAGCAAGAATCATAGGCAAGCGCGTAAAAGTCTATGTGAAACCCTAGCGCTGAGGTGAAGGACACAATGCCGGCAATTAAATGCAATGGGGAACTACGGCATTGTCGATTATGGGTGGCGATCAACTAGTGCACATATAGCTAAGCAAATGAATCAATGTGACACTAATTGAGGATCAATAGCTAGTGACATGATTAAGTAGATGACAAAAAGCTCGATCATGACACTAGAGCCTACATGCCGTAATAAAAGATTGAACTTTACGACAATTACGACATATAGACTGGAAATTCAACTAAACTAGCTGCAAGTATAAGCAAGAGTGCTAAACATGCTAGAATTAGATGAATTTTTAAGCAATTATGGGCAAATCACCGATGAATAGGTAGAATGGCTCAACATGCCCTAGGTATGGACTCCTGCTACTGTGCATTGCGAACAATTGAGTCAATTTCGCCGAAAAAGGCTTTGATTTTGGTCGGTGACCTCACCGGAGCGGAGAGTGAGACGACGTCGACGAAGTAGAGCTCGGCTCTAGGCTCCTTCCCTGCGCGCGAGCAACAGCTCTGGCGGCACACAGAGGAGGTCGTCGGCGACGACGGCGCAGAAGGTTGCGGCGGCTCGGCGAGGTGGTGCGGCGACTCGGCGGCTCGGCGAGGTAGTGCGGCGGCGCGCGGCGAGGTGGAGGAGCGGCTGCGCGGGCGCGTGGAGTAGAGGAGTGCGAGCTAGGGCGAGGTGGAGCGAGGAGCTGCTGGTGGTGGAGGGCGAGCTCGTCGGCGGCGAGAGGGCGCGGCGGCGTACGGGCGGAGGCGCGCGTGAGGAACGGCGGCGGCGACGATGATGCACAGTAACAGGGAAAAGATTACGGTGGGTTAGGGTAAAACAGAACGGACGGCCGAGATTGATTTGAGTTTGAATCAACGGCTCAGATCGAAAAGAATAACGGTCAATGCGTAGGTCACCGTATGATGCGACGATAGGCACCGTAGGATGCGGTGATCTCCAGGAGCTGGGCGCAGAAACCACGGTCACCGTATCATACGGTGACTGGCACCGCATGATACGGTGACAGTAAATGCCAGCTCTCAAAAGGTCAGAGGCAGAAGCCTCACCGCATATTACGGTGACTACCACCGTATGATACGGTGAACACCAGAAAAGCTGATTTCTAGGAATTTCTTTCTAAGTCCATACATCTCACACAAAAACCAAATAAACACCATGCATGGACTAGAAAGGGAACACTCAAACACTCCTTTGAAAATAGACCAATATAGGTTGCGCATAGGCTTATAGTAATTTTTCAATCGGCAAATAAGATGCAACCAATGAGATCCAAAAGAGATAAAACCAAAGGAGGGGTATGTATGAGTCCTTTGCCTATGATCCGTGCAAGTAGATTTAACCTTGAGGATCATTTAGCAAGACTCAATGGGCATGAAGCGCAATTCTTTTCTTTAGTCACACTTTTATGAGATGTGAGATCATATTACGAATGAAGCACTTCCTCATAGTGTGACAACTCCTTTGTGATTTCCTATATGCAATGCATGAGACAAGCATATCGTACAAATGCAAGAGAAAGTAAATATGCCATGTGATATGCAAGCAAAGTTAAGACAACGCATAAAGGAAACCTACTCAAGGTCAAGTTTGAACCTCTCTCAAGCTTACTCACTATGAGCCAAACCTTGCCTTGAGTCCATCGGTCCACCAACTCAAGCATCCCCCATGCTCATAGCTATCTTGAGAAAGTTAGACCTTGAACTAATTTTTTTTTGTTCTTTTCTTTTAGTTATTAACATATGCATGAATGCAAACATACTAGTTCACAAAGGAGCACCTAGCTACCATGCAAGCAATGCAAGAAAAGAAACTACTATGATACAAGTTACCTCCTTGAAGAGTAGATTTGTCGATGAAGCACTCGAAGCTTGTGGTGGACGTTCATGAATTTGACGTTGCGGCGCACGGTCCACCACCATCACCCTTCTAGGTCTTGTTCTTGGGAGCCCACTCGCACTTGGTCGGCCTCTCAAGGTCAACTATGCATTTGGGCACCCAAATCTTCCTCATCATCCTCCTCTTGTCGGGCGATCCAAGAGCCTTTGCCTTCACCTTGCCCCGCTTGTCCCTAAAGAGCTTGTAGTGTATATTTCCATGGAACAAGTTAGCGTTAGGCAAAACTTTGGAACTTCTCACCTTGGGACAATTCTTGCTAGTGTGCCCGTCACGGCAACACTTCTCACAATAGTAGTCGTCCGCCATGAGAGGGACTACCCAAGGTGGAATGTCCTCGTCCTTGCCGATGAGGTTGATGGCGGCGGGGTAGGAGCCGAGTCCCTTGTGCCCGGGGTTGTTCACAAGGTTCCGACCAAGTATCTCCTTATGGATGGTCCTTCCCCTTGTGAGCCTCTCAAAGCCGTCCATCACCGAAGCTCTCTCCTCCTTGAGTTGATGATATTCCTTCAAGATTTTCTCATCAAGAGAGATGCTCTCAAGAGAGGGAGTTAGTCCATCACAAGTAATATATGAAGAATCGGAAATAGATGAACTAGAAGAAGAAGTGTTACTCTTTTCGAGGATGGATTGATGTTCCTTCTCAAGAACCTTGAACTTGTCGTTGAGCCTCTTGTGATCAACCTTGAGCTTGTCATAGCTCTCATCCAAGGTTATGAGAGAGGTGGAAAGGTGCTTGAGCTCATCCTCTAGTAACTTGGACTTCTCCTTGAGCTTCATGTGGTCTTCCTCAAGCTTGTCATAGTCCTCATCAAGAGCCTTGTGAGAGATGGATAAGTCCCTAAGTTCACCCTCAAGTTGACGGACCCGGAAAGCGGCCACTTCATGTTCCTTCTCCAACCGAGCAATGGTCTTGTCCTTCTTCATGATCATCTTGCCGGTTAGGAGAATGCTATCCAAGAGTTCCTCATATGTGGGCTTATCCTCCTCACCAAACTCTTCATCGGACTCGCTCTTCTCATCTTCACTACTATCATCATCTTTGGCCATCAAGCAAGTAGGTGGTGGAGGTAGAGTCTCGGAGATGTTGGTGAGAGCTATGCCGGCCATCTTCTTTCCCTTGGAGGATGAGTCATCACTTTCTTCTTCATCACTATCATCATCCGAAACCCACTCTCCAACATAGAGTCCCTTGCGAGATGATCTTCTCTTGTCTTTGCCTCTAGAGCTTTCCTTCTTGACAAACCTCTTCCTTGTCTTGTACTTGCTTCTAGGGTCTTCTTCTTCATCATCGCTTGACTCTTGAGTCTTCTTCTTGCTCTTCTTGATTGGCTTCGGGCATTCCTTGGCAAAGTGACCCTTCTCCCCACAATTGTAGCACTCGGCATCTTTCTTGTTGATGAATCTTCTCTTGAAGAAGTTGCTTCTCTTCATGAGGAGTGCTAGATCATTGGGATGAAGTTGCAACAAGTCTTCAACGTCTTCTTCAAGCTCTTCATCACTTGAATCTTGAGTCACCACCTTCTTCATCTTCTTGCTTGACCCCTCGGAGGCAAAAGCAAGATTCTTGGAGGGCTTCTCATCAAGCTTCTTGTCGAGGTTGTAGCTCTCGAAGGCGGTGATCTTCCCAAGTAGCTTGTGGGTGGTGAGGTGTTGAATGTCGGTGTTGAAGAGGCATGTGATGAGTGCTCCATATTTCTCCCTTGGAAGAATCCTCAAGATCTTCCGCACAAGGTCACCATCATCAATCTTGTCCTTCACACCGAGAGAGTTGATATCCTCTACAAGCACATTCAAGCGAGAGTAAGTATCATTGATTAGCTCATTTGAAGACATGGCAAAGTCATCATATTTGTTCTTTAGCACATAGTATCTTTCCTCTTTCACGTCCATGGAACCCTCATGAATTTGTTGAATTTGGTTCCACACTTCATGAGCGGTACCCGCGGACTTGACTCGAGCAAAGACCTCCTTAGTGATAGCTTCAAACAAGGCATTTTTAGCTTTAGCATTTGCCTTTGCAAGATTCACATCAAGAGTACCAATGGGAGTTCTTAGAGAGACACCAGAACTTATCACGTCCCATGCGAGAGGATCGAGAGCCTCGAGGTAAGCTTGCATGCGAGCTTTCCAATAGGCATAGTCGGTCCCATCGAACGGGGGCGGTCCCCTTTCACTTCCTCTCGGCATCCTTACTCAAGGCGGTTAAGCCCTATTTGAGCAACGAGGCTCTGATACCACTTGAAAGGATCAAGGGCACCGAGAGGGGGGGGTGAATCGGTGTGTCAACAATTTCTCCCAAACGTACTTTAGGCGTGAAGCTAGCAAGACTAGATATGGTGATAACAAAAGCAAGCGATGCGCGCACACAATCTAGTCTATGCAACAAGCAACACCCTAGCAAGCAATTCTACCAAGTAGTAAAGAGACAACCTACCAAGCAATTCTACTAGCACAAGAAGTAAATGCGGAAACGTAAATGCTAGTATGTAAAGGAGATAGGGATAGGAATGCTCATGATTTTTCCCGTGGTCTCGGAAGGATGGCGCCTTCCCCTACTCCACGTTGGGTCACTCCCGCCGGAGTCTCGACCCCGTCCCTCCGCTCGATGGCGATCCCTCCTAGAGCACACTTCACCCTCCGAGTGAAGTCGCGGGCACGTCCCGCCGGGCTCGATCCCGGGTACTCTTCCGGAGGTAAGGCTCCGCACGTGATGCGTGCCAAAGGGCGCTCCACTAGTGATGCTTCTTTCGCACGGGAAGCTCCAAGACCGTGTACAAACTTGTGTTAGCTTCCACAATCTCCTTGGACAGCTCAACACCAACGCCTAACCGGTCTAGGCCTTGCCATAGACCAAGAGTAACAGCTCAACTTGACTCTCTCAAGCACTCCCTAGCCTAGAGATCAATGGATGCAACTTGTTACTCTCTCAAGCACTAGGATCACTCCAAATCCTTCTCAAGTGCTTCCTCTTCTTGCTCTTGGCTTCTCCCTGTCTTCCTCAACTATTCCAGTGGCCAAGAGACCCTCAAAGGGGTAGGTAACCAGCTATATATAGGCCTCCAACCTCAAACTAGCCGTTACCAAAAAGCAGTCTGTCGATACAGTCACCGTAGTAATCACCGTATGATACGGTGACTGTAGCACCGTATCATACGGTGACTCCTTTCTCACCTGCCAGAGCAACTCCATTCTCTGGTCTTCATTTTCTTGGGTTCACCGTATCATACGGTGACACCCACCGTATCATACGGTGACTCCTTCTCTTCAGCTTCCAGCCAACTGCCAAGTCTCTGGAAATCATACGGTGACCACCGTATCATACGGTGACCACCTCACCGTATCATACGGTGACTCCATCTTCTCTGCCAGGTCATCACCTCATCTGGACTTCTCTCCTTGCAGTCACCGTATCATACGGTGACTGGCACCGTATCATACGGTGGCTTCTGCTGAAGCTGATCTTGATCTCCTCTTCGATCCTCGACTCCAACTTCATCCTTCTTGGTTCCTTCACTTTTTCTCTTCTACTCCAAGTGTCCGAGAGACTCACATTTGCATCCAAAGATCTCTACACTATTGAGTACCTAAGAGAACCAACTTGAACCCTCTTGATAGTCCGGTTTTTCCTATGGACTCAAGCTATCATCTAACCAAGCAACACTCGCTTGGTCTAGCATGTCCTTAGCCTTGATCCATATCTTCTCCGCGACTCCATCAAGTCCGTTCTTGCGTAGATGAAGGCAACCAATCATCCTTGACGTTTGAATTAGGGTGTGTCGGCGTACACCACCAACGGACGGAGCTTTCTTCATATGTGACCATTGATCAATATCCTACATGGAAATGTTAGTCACATACACAAGGGTCATCCAATCACCAAAACATTCATACCTTTGGGGTTTCCAAACACTCCAATGGCCATGAAGCTTACAACGCGGCTGCGGGGCGCGGGGTGGCGCGGGAGGCGGGGGAGGCGGCGGCGGCGAGGGGCGGGGGCGGCCCGGGGCGGCGACGCGGCGGCGCGGGGAGGCGGCAAGAGCAGAATCAGGGTACCATGGCACCGGCAACGCCCTCCTCCTCTTCCTCCCGGCGACGCCCTCCTCCTCTTCCTCCCTGCCCGCCGTCGACTCCGACGCCGGGGACGTCGACCGCCTGTCCTCGCGCTCTCCCTACCCGCCGTCGACTCCGACGCCTCCTCCCCGGAAATCGTCGTGGGGGACGCCCCCACCTCCTCGCCGCCCTCTGGCGTCGCGGTGCGAGGCGGGGGCGTTGGCGCGGGGCGGTTGCGGCGGCGCGGCGTGAGGGCGGCGGCGCGTGGCGGTGGGAGCGCAGAGAGGAAGAAGAAGGTCGGATGTGGCAGTGGTTGCTCAACCCACTGTTGTGGCGTTACACAGCCATGTGTCCGCCTTCGAGACCTAATTATCAGTGCCGGAGCCAACTGGGTGTTCTGGTATGCCCAGGCCTATCCAACCTAATATTATTTCCTCCTAGCATGACTAAAATTTGTATCATCCATTAATTACTTCTCTACACAACCCGTCGCAACATTCCGGCTCCACTACTGTTGTTTGCAAGCACGTGCCGCGTGCACCTTTTCTCGACTCTAGTTTAGAGAGTGCACATACAATTGGATTCCTATATAATTTCCTTTATCAAATGTAAGAAAAGAAGTTGGTTGGCCAATAATCTTTTAGGTAAACGAGCCAAACTCTGTTAATTCATCCGATCAAACCCTAGTTGTGCTAAAGAAATTTTTTTTGAGGTTTCCGTATTTGTCAGAAAAACGTAGTCGCACAGAATTTGTACCCATTATTGAAAAACTCTTATGAAGCGTGGAAAATAATTGGTTGAAGATATAGTTCTGAACTATTTTTTACCTATATATAGGAGTGGCTTGCTTGTGCCTTATTTGCAACTCATAATTCTTTATCGTAGTCATAAGGAAGTTACATTATTTTTTTCAAGGTGATCACATTATTTACTCTCTCTCTCTTCATGAATGAAAGTGGGATGTTACAATATGAAGAAATACAGACCGAAGACTCCGAAAGATGACTAAAACACATAAAAAAAAGCATTTAAGTATTTCACTCATCTTCAACACCACTTTGATTAATCTCGCTGAAGTTGTGGAACCAAACCAAAGCTATTGCCTCTCCAATTGCAGATTAGAGATGCCAACTTTGTTCAAGCCGCAAGATCCACCGCCCTATAACTTATTGTCAAGACGGATCTAATTACTGAACGAGAATGAGCCACATCCACCAGTGGGAAGAGAGAAAGATCTCATCTCACTAGTCATTCATCGTAGCCGAATCGAGCCACGACAAGATGGAGAAAGGGCCAAAGAACCTTATTCCACGGCGGCAACATTGTCTCCGCCACGCCGTCGTCGTCGGGACACATAATTCTCCATGTCCTCTTGCCGAGAAGGGTGCTTCCGTCGCCACCACCGTCGTCACCTTCACCGGAACTATCACGAGAAAACCAACTTTGCCAAACATCTCCAAAGAGGAAGGAACATTGAGATCCCAACACAGAATGATACAGCATGCATGGCCATATTCAAACCCTAACTTAGGACTCAAACTACCAGCACTACTACTAGCTAGAGAGACGGGACTCTGCTCTCTCTTGCCGCCGGGGAGAGAGAGAGAGAGAGAGAGAGAGAGAGAGAGAGAGGCGGGAAGGCGAAGGAGGGGCGGCGGCGAGCCCTAGGGCAAAGAGAGCTGGAGGTGACGGCTGCGTTTGGCAATCCCTCTCGTGAACATTATTTACTTATCCGGGAAAATCAATGTGTTCAGTATATGGTATCATCTAAAAAGTGTATGAAATATATGTTGTTACAAAAAAATTTAGAGCAAGTATTAAAGGTAACTATTACTCCTTTCCCTTCAAAGAGTGTCGCTTTTGACTTTTAGATACCACATTTGATCGTTCGTTTTATTTAAATATTTTAGACAAATAGTATTTATTTTTAGATTTACCGATGAATGATCACGATTATACATTTCTAGCTACTTTTTACATTTTCTAGCTTGGATCTACAAAATAGGATCATGATCCTTCGCAATCGGAGCACGTAGCGCCTTTTTCTTTTACAACTTTTTGACATTTCTATCTTGAAACATTTACAGATACCCCCAAAATTTGATCAACAGAAAAGTTCTAGAAGGCAATCTCAAAACCAGGGTACCTTTAGGGGGTATCTGCAGTTTTGTCTGACCTCTTTGACTCACGTGTGTACAGGACCACAGTCCACTACCCGGAGCTTACCGAGGAAGCTTCCCAGTTCCCCACGAGGCCACCACTCCCCTCCCTCCCTTACCGGTGTGTGCTTAATTAACACGAGACGAGCCATTTCCACTCACCGCACAATCCCCTCTCACAGCTCACTTAAGCTCTGAAAACCCCAACCCCCCAACCGAACCTCACCGACCACCCGCCATGGACGACGGCGACGAGCCCCTGGTCCAGGAATCCGCCGCCGAGATCATCTCCGGCGCCGGCTCCTCCATCCGATTGGCGTTTTTCCTGCTTCCCCGCGCGGACGCCGCCCGTCCCCCTTCCCTGCCGTCCCAGCCCCGCGACCCCGGCCCAGCTCTTGATGTCGAGCTCAGGGCGGAATTCAAGGGCTGGGCGGGCTCCCCGAAGCTCTGGCGGCGGTGGGTCGCCAAGCTCCGGCCGCGGCACCAGCGCCTGTGGCGGGAAGTCGGGATCTTGGGCGCCATCCTCGCCACCACGCGGCGGGTGCGCCGGGACGAGGCGGCCCTGCTCCAGCTCGCGGCGTTCTGGTCGGCCGGCACCAACACCTTCATCTTCCCCTGGGGCGAGGCCACGGTCACGCTCGAGGACGTCGCCGCGCTCGCCGGCCTGCCCCTCGTCGGCTGCCCCGTGCGCGCGGCGCTGCCGTACGAGCTGCAGAGGGAGGTGAGCGCGCTCCAGGCCGTCCGGTCCGTGCTGAACCGCAGCACGGGGAGGAAGCCCACTTACGGCGCCTGGGTGAAGCACTTCCTCGAGCGCGCACCGGGGAAGGGCGCATCCGCGGACGGCGGCGGCGGCGAGGCGCGCGAGCTGGTGGAGCACGGCGCGTTCCTGTCAATGTGGCTGTCACTCTTCGTGTTCGCGGCGCCTCCGTTCAACGTCGTGCGGCGGGAGGTGCTCCCCCTTGCAGTCCGCCTTGCGCGAGGCCAGAACGTGGCGCTCGCGCCCGCCGCCCTCGCCAGCATCTACAATGATCTCTCCGGGCTCAAACGCCACTGCACCTTGGGGATTGAAAAGGAGCCGTTTGGGGTCTCGGCACCGATGCACATCCTCCAGGTTTGGATGTGGGAGCGTTTCCCCGAGCTGCGCCCTCAGATGGTGAGTTCCCCTGATCCTGGTGACCGTGACGTGCCAAGGGCTGCCCGGTGGCATGATGTTTCCAAACCGATTCAACCCAAATACGTCCGTGCAGTGTTCATGTCCCCAAAGGATTTTGAATGGAGGCCGTACGGAAGTAGTACTTTTGATCTGCCGCCTGAGACCAGTGGCTGTTGGGTCTATGGCCAGGACATAGCAGGAAGTAAAAAACTGCTGTCGTTCGCACGGTGTTTGCACCCTTGTGAGCTTGTGGGCATGAACTGCATTGAGAAGTACCGTCCTCATCGTGTTGCGAGGCAGCTTGGCTTTGATCAGGACATACCCAGGACGGTTGTCCGCGTAATTCCAAAATGGAAGAGAGCATGGGATACATACAACATCAAGGTTGAGAATTCGGCATTCTTTGTTCCAAATCACAAGCCAAGTGTAACGGTTGAGTATGTGAAATGGTGGAAGCCTTACGCTTTGGCATGCGCCTCTGCGGTTGATAATGCTGCGAAGATGAAAAGGTGCCGTATTTCTGTTACACCAGCAAAAAGAAAAATGGAAGGGCTTCCTGCTGCTAATTCTGGCAAAAAGCTGCATGTGAATGCCACTACCATCATGCCCCAGCCAGCAACAGATGAAGCTGAGGATCCACAGGATCACATTCCTCTTGTGGAGAGGCTCAATAGCATCCTTAAGATGAGGCCTAAGCGTACGACACAAGGTTTAGTGAAAAGTGTTGGGCAGGAGAAAATTGCAGAAAGTCCAAAGAGTTTTTCACCAAGGATTGCGAATGTTGGAGCAACAAAGGCATTTATAAACAGCAATGTGGAGCAAGATTTATATGATGTAGCGGCCAGCTCTGTGAGTATAATTGGTGAATCATCTTCTGGGCTGGTTGTAACAAAGGCACAAGGCAATTGTGTTCAACAAAGTAAGGAGAAGGACCTTATTACTGCCAATGGGGAAAAGAACAGAAGACCAGAATACGTTAGTGTTCTGCTCCATAATGCTGTCCAGGGTGCAATGAGCACTGGAAGCAATGAAGCCATTGGAGCTACAGACGATGTTGATATGCTGCCAACTCTTGAAGACTTCCTGGTGATCAGTGATGACGAGTCTGATGAAGTGAGTGAGGAAGGTGAAGTGAGCACAAGACGTCTGGGATCAACCATGTTTGAGGAAGAAACGATGAATGAAATTGTGGTCGGTTCAATGCATCTAAAATCACCCAAGATAGAAACAGTTGGGTCTATCTTACAAGAGAAAAATGAAGAAAAGCAGTTGGCCGGCACAAATAGTGGTGAGGACGACCCCATGTTTAAGGACTTTAGGGTGCAAATCAATCGTGATTGTGAGCTTGCAACTGCTCTAAATGACAGAACTCTCAGAAAAGAGCCTCATGTTGCTTCTCTTCAAACTGATGCTGGTCGTCTGGAAGGACCAACTCAGCGATGTTTTGTTGCAGGAGAGGTAGATAATAGAGACAAAGTGCACAGGGAAGACTCCGTAGAAGCCAATAGAAAAGAATCAGGTATGAAGTACTGTTGTAGTGGCTGTTCTATACTTCATATCAGCTTAAGTGGATATCAAACACCGCCATTCAATACTCTCACTCTCTTTTTCAGGAAACCTTACGAGTTCCTCTAGCAGGCTCGTAGATGGAAGCACTGAACTTGACAGTAGTGTCATCTGTACTAAAACAATATACTATCTTAGTCCATATGATCTGGTGAAAAAATCTCAGGGCAAAGATGCGAATAGGTGGGGTGTAGATCGAGATGTTTACTTACCAAGACGAGCAATTGGGACAATGGAAATGATAAAGAAGGCATCTGCAATTCGACAAGCTGAAATCGCTGAGTTGATGAAAAGTATTGATGATCTGAAGGACGAAATTCTGGCGCTAGAGGTGGCTGAGCGACGAGAGCCCCTTCAAAATAAATTGTAAAGTATAGCTTCAATATAGTAGCGTCTTTTATCCTTGATATTTGTTCTGTCACAGGGAGGCCTTCTGGTGGGATCATGTTCCTTCTGTGCATTGGTAGTGTCACATGTTTATAGTGAAGAACCTGTAGCACTTTCCTGCCTAGTAGACTCTGAATATTAGTTGCTAGTTCTAACTTTTTAGTGTAAATATCAGATAATGGAAAACTCATGATATGTGGTAAAAACTGTGTGATATAGATGATCAACTTCTGATCTTTTGAGTTTTGAAGTGAATGCAATTAGTATTTCTATTGTGAAAGAAACATACCTTTATCACAACCTGCTAGATTATTTGACAACTTTAAGAAAGGAATCAACATGAAGTAGGATTAGAAAGGAATCAACTTTAAGAAATGACCCTGCAGAGAGATAAAGTTGAGAGCTGAAAATGTGGAATGACTTCTGCTACGCCGGGAATAAATTGGTTGCTCACTCGATCATAAGCATTCTATTTAGAACCTGAGGTAAAGCAATGGAAACGATTGTAAACGGATAATATATTTTCTCACTTGGATACATGATTTTGTTCTCAGTTTCTCCATTGTCAACAAAAAGGGTGGTTCAATTTTAGCCTGACAGATTACTCTGTTGTTATCTTTTTTTTTCCCTTCTGTGTATCTTTGTGTCAAGAAGAAGATTAAATGGTCCCTTACAATCACTGCCACCTCACTCCGATGGTTCTACGAGGGGCTGTAACTATATATGTTGCTGCTCTGATATTCTCAACATAGTAGTTTCTTTCCTCAGGCATATCCATTTTCGTTCAATAGGTTGTTTTTTTTTTTTTGAACCTAATAGGTTGTTGATATAGCGGCATGCTAATGTTACCTGACTCCTTATATTAGATCATTTATAGTTACTTAATGTCTATAGGCAGCTATTTTTTAAAATTCCATAGACATACATTTCGTCAATTTCTTTCATTCTATGTAACGAAAGCAAATGCAGATTCCTGCGTTCAAAGAAAAATTGATCACGTAGAATTTAACAGCGATGAAATGAAGACCCTGATAATGAATCTTGTGAACCTCTCTTAATTTACTTGATGAATTTGTTGGTTCTGCTTACTCATACTCGTGGACGGTATTTGCATGTACGAGTGTAGTTGGTGCCTGGTTCAGTGCCAACCGCGGGGCATGAGCCATCTTTCTCCATCACATGCCATGTCATGTACTCCCTTCGAATCTCTATATATGAATTAACCAATGTCATACGAAGAAAGTCAACATCCACAAATAAGCGAGGATATCCACTGGCACCAGTTTTCCGAAAGCACAAATCAGAAACCACAATCTGATATCATATTTCCTCCCAGGATGGAACAGCAAACAGAAGCAGAACACCATGGACTTCCCTAGGATGAGTTGCGAAGCCAACTAGCCAGTGCATCAGGCACAATCAACCCATCCCGCTCCCATATCAAATGAGAATATTCTCACATGTAACATAGCAAGCTTCAGAACGAGCTGTGCGTTGAATGTGCTCTCCAGACAGGCTGCAGCAGCCATATGCACAAGGCAGCCTTGCTCAAAGCACGGAGCCCTAATCATGCCAAGGGCAGATATCGCAAAGCACGAAGAACTTGTCACAGAACATTTAACATAACTTCCCTGACAAAGATTAGTTCATGTCACTCAAAAACAGATATTTCACCAGCCCAGCTACATGTAGCAATCACGTTAGGCATGACAGTGTGGTATGCGACATCAGTACATGCTTCTTTGAAGGCCTCTATTTTCTTTAAAACCCTTCCAGATTTGTAATCATAAAAATAAACACATCCATCAGACGAACCAGACGCAAGTTCTCTCCCATTCAGGGAAAAGTTGCACTTTATTGGGAAGCCCCACACTCCATGCCCTTCAAAACGCATGTACTTGTTTAGCTTGAAGGGTGGCCTTGCTGAAAATATCGCAATGTAGTTTCCATTGGATTGTGCAACAAAAGAAGTCTCATATGGGTGGTATCTTACACACGGACATGTGAATGCTTCTGTATAAACCTGTGATACAAATTGTGATTGCTGTCAACTTTCATTGAGCTGAGTGCTGACATGAAGCTGACCCAGATTATATTATCACAATTGGCAAAAACCTAGTCCCTGAATTAACAGTGATTTTCACAATCTAAATTGACATTAACCATACTTCATAGGTCATACTAGCAAGTAGCATACCAGCATGATGGTGAAACACATATATAGCGTACTAGCATGGTGGCAATAACAACTTTGTATTGCACTTGTACAAATCATAACAGAGATAACCAAGTGAAAATTAATTAAAGTCTCTAGTGAGGACAAATATAACAACCAAGTAGCGAGTTATTGACAAGCAAGTAGCGAGTTATTTTTTTTCTGTTTTTAACTTTGTTGTACAGAAATGTCAAATCTATGCAGATAGGTGTGAAAAGTTCCTCATGTACGGACAAAGATGACATGTGAGTCACATCCAACTAAGGACTAATATAAATGAGTAGTGTTACCTGGTTAGATAAAGGAAGTTGCCGCAGGACATCCCAAATTATTATAGTGTTCTCACTGATATTGCTTCTTGTCGTGTCAGTTGAAGAGATAAACTGTTTTCCATCAGCACTAAATTCAACGTCAAGAATGGTTCCAAGACTTCTATTAAACTCTTTAGTTACCAGACCACTTCGAATATCCCATAGTCTAAGAGAACCCTTGGACCCACCAGATAGGAAGAGATTGGGGTTACTTGGATTGAACTTGATAACCTCCACAGCTTGATCCTCCTTAAATACATTCACTACTTTTCCCTCAGCAACATCAACTAGTCGCAAGGAACAATCATAACCTCCTGAAAGTAAAGATGGCCCATGAGGGGACCACCTCACATCCTTTACAGCAGCAGTATGATATTTAAAACACAAGCAGTTGCATTTCCTTTGTCCCATACATTCCATATGTGGATTGTATGATCCATTCCAGCAGAAGCAAGAAGATGTGCTGCAAACATTCTGTTCATGAGTATCTGCTGCTTCAATAATAAGCTAATTTAATAAATTAAAGTTCACGCAAAATGATCATACGAGTTGCATCTGTTAAAGTGATATCTCTGTTAACCAAGCAACAAAATTGTGGAATAGGAGAATCTAATATCAACTAATCTCATGAATCAGAATTTACCATCAAATCGCATGCATCACATTTTCGTAAGCAGGATACACAATATGACATAACGAGGAAAAGAACTTATATCTTTTGGTTAGAGCAATAAGACATTTATTTAAGAGCGTAACAATTCTATTTTGTTCATGATTTATGTTAATAATAACTCTGATATTTCTATCAGCTGCAGATTTTCAATAAAAACAATTTCTTTATCAAATAACTTCTATCTGTCGAGAACATGTCCCTCATGCCAAACTTCTTCAACCAATTTCTTCTTTTGGCTGTTCAAGATAAGACTGTTAGCTATTATATATAACTGTGCAGAACATAAAGAAAAATAATGAAGCTACTCTCTAGGATGGTTGCATGCCACAAAAGTACGGAACAAGTGGTGAGGGGAAATTCTAATCAAGGCATTTCACATTAGATGTCCTTTGCTGGACTACTTTTATCATTCATGGGGGTATTGTCAATATACTATTTCTTAAGCCTCCCTTGCACAAAATACTAGTTTACAAAGATGAGTTTTGTGCTGAGACATAAATCAAAGATGAAGACCAAGGATTTAGTAAGGTGACATATCTCGGTTTACACAGAATAAGAATTTCACATACATTCATTTCAATCCTGGTAGCTTCTTTACAAGATTCTAATATATGCATTGTCCGAAGCAAAAAGGTGGATTGCAAAAATTTTCTCAGATGCACAATGTTACAAAAACAATCATTTTAGCTCATGCTAATTCAATACAACTAGCAGCCAGACACAGAGCACGTGTTAAATATATTAGGGAAGTTCAGGTTTGTTTGGTGGAAGAAAAACCATGTGTAAATTCTAATGTCATATTTTGTTTTGAACCATATGGAACATTTTTTAATGGTTGAAATTTATAATAATCCTTTACCAGTTTCATATCATTGGGTAAGTTATTATAAGAAATTCTCCCATGGTCTTGACTACAATCCAAATTAGCACAACCTAGCTGTGTCCCTGTTTGAACAGAGAGATCCTGCATTTTCTAGATATCCAAACGCACGGCCCAAGCAAGTGGCCAAGTGTTTACTCATTTAGTACAAGTCAAAAAGAATTCTTGTAAGGAAGAATAATTATGTAGTTACTGACCATGACTGGATGACCAATCTACGCGATTGACTGCCTTAGTGTGACCCTTCAAAGAAACTGAGCACTTCAACGGCAAAATTTTGCTCAATCCAGGCTTCGGTTGAAATCGTAAGGAATGCAAAATGTCAGCTCGCAGATTTGAATCAGAGATAGGTCCAACTGAAATACAATGTGTACAGCAAATGAGGAAAGGCTTAGAAAATGTTGTTCAAGTAACATAACCAAAAAAACAAAGGTAAAGATGTAGCACTGTCTAAACTCTATCCCCAAAATGATCATCATATGAGAAAACTAGTCTCGTGAGAAGAACTTTGGCTTCGAAACTAAAATCTTTCTAACAAGAACTTTGGCTGCATTCTCAAAAAAGAAAA